>JAPKLX010000007.1:5868202-6087719 GCA_026898415.1 Leonotis leonurus
ATTATAATACATTATTATATTTGGTTTGGATAATGTATACTTTCTTTGTTTTGGTTTGTTCTTTTCGCGTAAGTTATTTGGTGTTTTAATAATGCTCATTTTGTACCATTTTTCAGACTTAAAAAATATTATTGAGTTTGCGGATGATTCTACATGAGTACGTCTCGCTCAAGGAGGAAAAGATGTGGGTTTGCTTTTGGATCAAAGAACATGAAGATTAAGGTAATTGCTATTACCTATTTTTGATTATTTTGACGTTTTTTTCTTTTTGATATTGATGGGTATTGGTTTTTTATATGGGATAGAAAGGAGTTTAGGGGAATGTTGGAGCAGGTTTAGATCCAACATGAAGGCTTAGCAACAATGATGGCGTTATAAAGAACAAATCAGCCCCTTTCTTCCAGGGCCGACCTCAACCCTGTTTTTTGTGATTCGCCTATATAATCTCTGCTCCGTAACTCACCACCATCAAGTGTGTTGGTAATGCGCCGCCCTCTCCTTTCATCTTCTTCCCATCCACAATCCCAAATCAGCCCATTTCCTGATGCGACGGTATTGACTCCTTTTCTCTGCTCCCCTCTATAACCTTCGCTCTGCAAACTGACGCTGTCAAGTGTGTTGTTAATTCTCCTTTGATTGGAGTCTAGAATAACAAGTGTCCCAAAGGTAGCAGTAAAAGAAGCAGAACAATAGGACAACGTTTGCGTTTATGCTACAACTTTCTATTATTGTTGCCTCCAAAATTCTTAGTTTACTGGTGCAGTTTGCAAATCCAAATAGAAGGGTTCTTCAAAATTTACCATGCATCGCACAGGATACAAATTCTAGTTTGTACTAAAATTGAAAACAATTTTTAATGATAACTTTGTTGTTGACTTCAAATTATTAATTAGTTGTTACATAAAATTATGTCAAATATTTATTATTACATAACAAAATTAAAATTTCACAACAAAATCTAATTACAAATAATAATGACTTTAAATATATGTATTATGAATTATTATCAATATACACATATGTTTAAATAGTTATGTAATATTCTCTTATTTGTTAATTTTAATGTATTGTTATGAATTAATAAAAAATGACCATTTATAAAATAAGAAATAAATTGAATAAGGTAAAATAAATCGAAGTTATTATTTCAAATTATTGATCACGTTTCTCAAATTTTGAAACTGTAACCGAATTGTCCTCAACATAATAATCACAATTGAGAATAGAACTATTGATTACGATTTTAAAACCACCTAATAAAATCGAAATCGGATTATAATATTTTTTATTTCTTTAAATATCTCTATGCATAAATTATGGGTCATTATAAATCTAAATGCAAAATCCCGACACACGTGTTCCCCTGCATGAAACCAATGCCCACACGCGTCACCGCATCTCCTTCAACCTCCATCTCCGATCATAAAAGCTCCCACCTCCTCCACACCCCTCTCCCTCTAAACCACTCCTGCAATGAACGAATATCGACATTATCCGGCGACAAGGCCCAGTGGCGGCGCCGCCCACTCCATCCTCCACAAGCTCCGAGGCCACTACCCCAACTCAGCCCAACTTGCCGGAGTCGCCGCCCTGGTCATCTCCGGCGGCATCCTCCTCCTCCTCTGCGGCCTCACCCTCACCGCCACCGTCCTCGCACTCATATTCTTCGCCCCATTGATCATCATCTCCAGCCCTCTATGGGTCCCGGCCGGCTTCCTCATATTCGTCGCCGCTTCCACCGTCCTCTCCCTCCTCGGCTTCGCCTTGGCACTCGCCGCCGCCGTTTCTTGGATTTACCGCTACTTTAGAGGCTTCCACCCGCCTGGGTCAGACCGGTTCGATTACGCGAGGAACCGGCTCGCCGACACGGCCGGCCAAGTGAAGGATTACGCCAGGGAGTACGGTGGGTATTTGCAGGGTAAGGTTAAGGATGCTGCGCCTAGTGCCTGAGTCATTATTGTCTGTTGTAATGTGTTTGTTTTGCATTCTTGTAATATTACTTGATACAAATGTTGCACTATATTTTGTTTTTGGTTATTCGTGAATTGTGATTTCGCTATTTGTTTTCTTACTCATACTCCAAAATTTTATAGTGGTTCCAAACTTAATTAAATTATTTTATTGAAACCAGTGGTAATCAAATTGTGTGAAAAAAATGAAGTGTAAATTACCTAAATGAGCTCTCCACAAAGAGGGTATTCTTTTCCCACAAACTGTATTCTTTTCCTATGTGAATCCACGTATTTTCCAACACAATAAATTACATCACAACACAATATTTACAATACTACACAACAACCCCTTGTCTCGTATTTCAACCTTTCTCTTTGATGCTATTGCTATACTTCTACAACCCCTTGTCTGGTATTTCAACCTTTCTCGAATGATAATTTTAAACAGATTACACACAGGATTGAAATATATGCGTCCATAAATTCACGATACCGAAGTGCAATTGCATCAAAATTCCTAATACGTTACTTTCTCAAAATCCAAACTCCTGCAAGCACGACTGGAAAGCTCTTAACACCCTAAAAACTACTTATTTATATACATTGATGCAAGGCAGCAGTGACCTTTACTACACCTCATCGTGAAGCCTCCGCAACGGGGAAGTGCACGTTCTTGACTGATTCCTTGAGGAAGCTACTACCACAGAATGGATCTGTGCTGACGACGTTAAAATCGGAGAAGCTAGCTATGCTGTCTTCATGTGCAGGCTTGGAATTGGTGGTGTTGCTACCACCATTCTTCCGAGCATGCTTCTTGCCTTTGCCTTTTCCCTCTCGAGGAGATTTGCCACCACCACCTCTCTGTTTGTTCTTCCACTTCTTGCCATTTTTGCGATATTGGTTCTTGTATGACGGTACGTGAGATACTGATGTTGGAATTGGATCATAGACATCAGGAGCCCAAGTGACGGACAGCTTCTTAGGCAGTATACCCTGCTTTTCACGGCTACCTTTCATGGCAGATGCAAGCTTCAAAGGAGGCTGAGAGAGAATAATATTCAGCACAGAAAGAGAAACGGAAGTGTCAATAAAATCTTTAACCTTTTTAACAAGTAGTATTAAACTACCCACGCATGCCTGGAAGAATAACTCAGGATCCAAGCTTTTCCATTACCACTGGGATGAAATAAGGTAAGCTAAAACGTTCAAAAACTCAAAAAAGAGAAAGAAACGCAAGAGCTATACTTGCCTGCAGCATCCACAGATATATAAAGAAATCTACAAAAGTAATCCAACTGATAAAATGGGAAAGAAAAGAAGGAAAAGAGAAACCTCATAAATTAAACATGAGCACAATATATCAAAGTGAAACAATGACACTTTCAAGGCTGGAATCGCTATCAAGAGATGTGTCATTGCTGCTAGAAGTTGGAAATCATTTATGCAATAGAAAACATACTCTCAAAGATAAGATGCTGCCTAATAGCACATCAATTCTACTAATTCGCTCTTAAACATCTGCCACAATAAATAGCCTGATAAAATTTAGATGTGATGTTACTTTATAAAAAGCAGATATCTAATACAATACATCTGATGAGTTATAAAAACTGGTAAAGAGTAAATAGGTTAAATAAAACTTACAGCAGATATCTTAGGTGGTGTATTGCATTGGTCAATAGACCTATTGCAACCATTTACTTCAGAAGGCTTATAATCATCCCGTCCTTTTTCCCCAAACAAACATCCTTTAACTGCTGATGTGGACTCGGGAAGGCTGCTACTGGATTTGATTGAGTCCTTGCAGTCATCTTCAGTCGCCATGTCACATTTACAATTCTTTCCAGCTGGTAAGTTACCAACGCTTGTAAATTCATTCAAGCACATTTTCAGATCATTCATAGAAAGATCTTCCAAGCTGTAGTGAGTTTGGATACTGGGAGTCGTCAGAGACTCACTGTCGCTGCTTAATTCTTGGGAAGCCGGCTTATCACTAAAAATAGAAACTTCCATCTACAACTGAACCTGAATAGAAGTGCTGCAAGAAAGCCCAAATAATTAGCATATGGAAGAAAATGCAGTGAGAAGTGAGAACCAAATATGAAAAATAAATATATCAATAATTTTGAATAACAATCTCGAGCCGATTTCACCAAATATATCCATAAAAATATATTAAAACTAAATTAAATAACATATCAACCATCCAAATCTCAAAAAAAAAATGCGTATTGCTCATTATCGTTCTCTAAATACAAATAAGGTAGTATTCTTTTAGATGAAACAAGTCTTCATCTAGAAATTACCTTATATCGGTCCAAAAACAGTGGACAGTCCTCGATATCTCCGAAACGAGATCCGATCCACAGGAAGCTGAAAATCTTCAGATCGAGACAACCCGATATCCAAAAAAATTAGATCCACTACCGGTTCACTGATATTATCAAGACACGCTAACAATACCTCGTCGAAATCGACAGAACGGCACAAAAACGCTCGAAATTGAAACTTTCTTCGGAAAATAAGCTAAGAACTTGGGGCAAAACGTTAACTATAAAGATTACCGCGACGATCACTTTTCTGAAGATGTTTCCGACGATGAAAAGACGAGCTGCCGTAGTACGACGTCATGTGCGGGCGTGTGAGAGATTGAAAATAGATTGAAAGCACCGGATGCATTATCCGATGCTCTTAGATTCACAAATCGCAGTGTTCCTTCGATGCTTTCACGCAATCTAACTGTGTGCAGAGTGTCCGATCAAAGGAATCCAAATACCTTACGGCATAGCTATGATTTCAGTGAACGCAAACACGAACTCGGATCTAAATTTCAATCGGAAAGCATTAGGAAGTGATCGGAGATTGTCGGCTGGAACCCTAAGGAAGGTAATGGATAAATGTTCTTAGCTAAACAGTGAAGCATAACAACTTGGGACTATATATATTGAGAATTATGGAATATGAGCTCAGAATTTTGTCGTTTATCAATTAAGATAATTACTATTATGCCCCCAGATATTTTCTTCATCAAATTTTCTTATTTTCTCTCTTTATTTATACAAGTTATCAATGTCAAATGGGAGATTCTTGATTCTTTCATTCTAATAAGTGAATTCAATTATTATCGAATATAGATAAAAAGTACTCTTTGTTACTTAAATTATATTACTCTCTTCTCCATTCATTAAATATTATTAAAATTTAATCATTTTAATGCACTCCCACCATCCACAAAATTTCTTCATAATTTGCTATTTTCGTTCATTCACGGACCCACCACACTCTCTACACACAACTCAATTTAATATAATACATTAAGTAGGACCCAAAATTCACTAACTACACAATACAATTTAAAACAATATATCAAGTGGGACACTCATTCCACGCACTATATATCATCATTAAAGCCAAAAGCACTACATAAAAATCCGTATCGGATTAAATTATGAACTTCTTTAATGGACAGAGGGAGTAATAATTTAATTTTGTATATGAGCGTATAGTTAGTGAAATTATATGTATTTAATGGAGTTTCGAGTAACACTTTTTCAATGATCATTTTATTAAAAAGATTAAAAAAAAAATCTTTAAAAATATTAATTTATATTTTCTTAAAACATGACACTTTAATTGCATTAAATTTCTTATAATCATTTTTAAGGAGATATATGTAGTAGTATAATATTTCACTGATAAAAAGTATACTGCCCCTTTGTAGATTTCCATGTTAATTTACTTTAATTGTCATTTTATTAGGAAATAATGATGGATCAAATTTTATTAGACCTTAATCAAATATAATTTGTAAATCAATTTGTATTTTCAATTTGGAAGTCGTTGATGTTAGTGATTGTGCGCTATCAAAGGTCAAACAAGGAATTTCATACAATTATATACTATCATACCATCAAACAAGATAAATAGGGGAGACCTAAGTATTCTTGACCATATTTTTAAAAAATGGGGAAAAAATAACGAAATAAAACAGTCCATGAGGAAATCAATATTTGACATACACGTGTAGATAACTTTTCTATATATAAATGTGGATATTTGTATTGACTTTGATATAAATTATGTATAGAAAATTAGAATCGTCAGTGAGCAGGTAAAATTCGGACATGAATCATTAAATATCGGTTTTGGATTGGATTATGACTGTTAATCAAGATTATTAATAATTTTGGGTCGTGAGAATATTTAAGGGTATTTTTCGGGTCCGAGTCACCCATAAGTATTTTTGAATATGGATTTTTGTGTGCTCCTTTCTTCTTCTTCCTCCTTTCCTCCAAACCACCCCCACCCACCACCGATCTCCGCCGCTACCGCTGCCGTCGGGGGAAATTTGCCACATCTCCCTTAAACAACAAGGCAAGTTGTTTTAAAAAACATGAGCAATTTTATTTTACTAAACGAATTCCTCAATAGAAGTTAAATGTCATGAGTCATGTTAAATTTGTCAATGAAATACATCATACAAACACCCTGCAGAGGCGCAAATGAAAATACAGACGCGTTACATCAAGGGCATATGGGTATCGTTAAAGTAAATAAATTAGAACTCACAGAAATGATTTTAGTATAAGGAGGATTGAAACCTTGAGAGGCAACCAATATAATATAATATACTTCTCCCGTCCCTTCCAATTTGTTACATTTGCTTTTAGACACAAAATTCAAGAAGAGTTTAAAAGTAGTATAAGAAGTGATAAAAATATATATTATTTAAACTTGTGTAAGTAATAAATTGTTTTCAAAAAGAAATATAACAAACTAAGTGAGATAACTAAACAAAGAAAACGTAACAAATTGAGGACGGATGAGGACGAAATAAGACACAAATTTCGCTCAATACTAAAACTCAGATTAACTACTCGTCTACTCGTTCCATTAAAACTAAAAACACATTTTTGATTCAGTTATTTTGTTATTTTACCTTCACCCTTTTATAAATAAAAACAATTAGATCAGATTAATATTAAATTATATAACGAATGAGTTAAATCCAAAATTTATTATTTTGAACATTAACATTACTAACTAACACATGTTTTCCCACACAATCTTAGGCATTTGTAATAGCTCTCCTTTGATTGGTCCAATCCCAACCAATCGGATCCATTCAGCTCCCTTCTCAGCCGTCGATAAGAACCAATCCAACGCTAGAAATCACACTCCCTTTCTTCACACCCACTGAACCCCCACTTATATAAGTAACAACAACAATCTTTTCACGTTCACTGCTATTTTAACTCCTCCTCTGCAAAAATCCATCTCCAACAACAAATTCTCCCTTCAGCAATGGAAACCGGAGGGAAACCGAAGAAGGGAGCTGCCGGAAGGAAGGGCGGCGGCCCGAAGAAGAAGTCGGTGACCCGGTCCGTCAAGGCCGGTCTGCAGTTCCCGGTGGGGCGTATCGGCCGGTACTTGAAGAAGGGTCGTTATTCCCAGCGGGTCGGATCCGGAGCTCCGGTTTACATGGCTGCCGTGCTCGAGTATCTTGCTGCTGAGGTATGTGTTGCTTATGCTCTCGTGCATTTCTGAATCTGATGCTGAATTTCAGTACTCGCTAAGAGATTGGAATTGTTACAGTGATGATTGGAGTGGTGAATCTCATGTTTATTAGAGTTTGTGCGTCGATTGAGCTGATTTTATTGGTGATTTCGAAATTAGGGCTTGCATAGTTTAGTCTGCAACTCAAGTAGGTTTGAATTGGGGCATTCCATTCCTCAATGCTATAACACAAAGAAGACTTGACAAGAGGAAAAATTGAATCTTTACATCGATTTCTTTGTCTATTCATGGATGAATACGAGATCTTAAACCATTGGATTGTTTTTTGTTAATTTAGTGGATTGATTTTCGAAATTAGGGCTTGCATAGTTCAATTTGCAGCTTAAGTAGGTTTGAATTGGGGAATTATAGATACGATGTCGTTCAATTCCTCAATGAACTCTTTACATTGATTTCCTTATCTATTCAGGGACGAGGGTAATTTCTTACATCAATTTTGCTATATTCTTGAATTATGAGCAGGTTTTGGAGTTGGCTGGCAATGCAGCAAGAGACAACAAGAAGAACAGGATTATCCCGAGGCACGTGCTGCTTGCTGTGAGGAACGACGAGGAGCTCGGGAAGCTTCTAGCTGGGGTTACTATCGCACATGGTGGAGTTCTACCAAACATCAACCCAGTTCTTCTACCCAAGAAGTCAACAGAGAAGGCGGAGAAGGCGCCTAAGTCTCCATCAAAGGGGGGCAAATCTCCCAAGAAAGCTTGATGCAATGATGAAGCTGTGCTGTTCCCAGAAAGGAAGGCTTTGTGTTTTGTGGTTGAATGGCATCTTTTTCGTTCATTGTATGTAATTTGTATTGTTGGTTATGTAGGGAAGCTGTTGATAACTGGATTGAAATCTATGTATTTTCTTGTTGTATTCTTCCTTGTTAGTGAATGCAAAGCTTGTTAGCTCTTGAAGATGATTGACTCGTTAAAAATCTGTTAATTTTGTCAAGGGGAATGGTCAAAATATTGAAATAAACTAAATGCCTTCTGATGTAAGATTTGGCGCTAAATAATGTCATGCTTGTAAAATGAATGAAACAAGCTTAATAGAATATGCAGGAGGAATGAAAGGTGAAATCCAAACCAATTTAACGATCGATAAACATGATTTTCTACATTTTAAAATTTAATGTTGAGGTGGGTTTAGTGTGGAAATCGTGTTTAATGTTTTGGCTTAATTCTAGGAAAATGAGACAAGTTTTGAAAGAATTTTGTCGTGATACAAGTTTTTGGGTGAAAATGCACGAGTGGAGATACAAAATCACGTCGGAGTGCAACACAAATTAGATATTTGATTCTGACTTTCATACGCCCCACTCTCATCCTGGGGAGTAAGGGGCTTTTGTTTTTGGAAAATACGACATTGCTTACGTCTCAAATCAAGCTTTTATTGCGATATGTTATGTTTTCTTCCCTATTACTAGTAAGATGATGGGTCGCACACGCGGCACACATGTTTTGATCTTATGTGTCCATAACTAAAAAAAAATAGATCACTTAAGAGTTGTCAAGGGTTGTCTAAAGAAGCTCGTAAGATGTCGGCATAATCATTACTCTAATTAATTTATCACAATTGAAAATTAATAATTACTATTCTATCATCAAAAAATTATGGAGCATCTACGTGACATTAATCAATCAATCAAATGCATATATAATTTTTTTTACATATAATCATTCAATTTTTCTATCAAACGCACCAATAATTCATGAAAAGAATAATAAAAGATTAAGACTATGTTTGGAAATTACACTATAAAAAAAATTCAAAATAACAAACTAGTCATAAAACTTTTTCTTTGGTTGCAAAACTATAGATTACAATTTCATCTAAGCTTACAATATATTAAATTAAATGAAATCCAAAATTTCCCAAAAGGTGACAATTTTCAGTTGACTCCTTCCAGCAAATCTTTCAATTAATTATATATATTAATTTCAATATTTAAAATGTTACTATAAAGAAAAATAAGAGTTCATACGCTTCCCTCTTTTTTTCTTCATTCCTCATTTATTAGATCCCTCGATCTGGTACAAAAGTTCCTTTTCCTCTCTAAAATTCTTTGCAATCTCTCCCACTTTTTGATGTTATCATATTCGAGATCATGTTTTCGTTTCATTCTTCCGTAATCTGATGCATTATTATCATGAATGACACCTTATTTCTGTTGCTAGGGTTTGCTTAATCAATATAAAATTGCAAAAAGAAACTGAAGCTAATCAGATGGCTGCTGCACCCGCCAGAGCCCGAGCTGATTACGATTACCTCATCAAACTACTCTTGATCGGCGACAGCGGTCCGTAATTTTTGCAAATTATTATTTATTTCGAAATGTTTGTTGATGCGAAAATGTGTGGAATCACAATGTTGTTTCCTTATATGGTGTATAGCTGGATTTGATGGGGTCGCCCGGGGGGGGGGGGTTGGGTTGTAGCTCCAGCTGAGATTGTTTTGTTTGAGGATATTTGTGATATTGTTTTTGCTCATTTGATGGGAACATGTTATGTACGATGCAGTGGCAAAGATCTATATATTTATCTATTTATGATAGGATGTAATGTACCATGCATATGAGAAAACCTTTTTAATGCCAAGGGAAAGAAATAGAAAGTGGGTCTTAATCTAAAAACAAGTTGGATATTAAGAATGTGCTTTTTGCCCCTCAGAGGTTCGTGATCGGATTTGAATGGAATTGGATACGAGGAAAGTAATGAGTATTAAGAAAATGTCTTGCAGTACAATGGTGCTAGATGTCAATCATGCTATCCAGAGTTTTTATTTAGAGAGTTGCATGGAAAAGAAACTTGGTGATATATTTATAATGGGCTCACTATAGATTACCTCATATATGCTAGATGAATTAGCTTACTACAAAATGGATGGCAAGCAGTTGACTTGTGTATCACAAAACGAACCCGTGTCTTGATGTGACCAAGTTTATCTTTTTGAGAGTTCTTGTAACCCTTTGTAACACTTCTTACTCTGCTTTCGATACAATTTATGCCGTTTTTTCAATTTGTATTTTAAAAATTTGCTGTAAATGTTATGAGTCTTATGACTTTGTTTTTTTCACCAGGTGTGGGTAAGAGTTGCCTTCTCCTGAGATTTTCCGATGGCTCTTTCACCACCAGTTTCATTACTACCATTGGGTTAGTTGCCTATAATGATAGATTGTAATCCGCTTAATCATTTTAGTTTCTGCATGCTTAAATCGATAATGTTTTCTCTTGTAGGATTGATTTTAAGATAAGGACTGTAGAGCTTGACGGGAAAAGGATCAAGCTGCAAATTTGGGATACTGCTGGCCAAGAGAGGTTCCGTACTATCACCACTGGTAATGTGATTACATATATTTTTTGTTCTAGTTGATTAGTCTCCAAATATTAGAAGCCTGCGACTAAATCATGACAATCTTTTTTAGTTTGCATTCTTTCAAACAGAAAGTCATGCAACTAAAGTTGTGAAAACCTTTTAAAAGTATCCTTTCATATTTACGGTAAACAAATGAGCACCTGAACAGAAAATGGGGGTCTCGATGCTTGGCTTATGAACTTCGAAATTTCTTGTTCATTATTTCTTCTTGCACAGAGTATGGGTTAATCTGTGGTTATTTGAGATGGCACCACTCGGTTTGAAGAAGTTAAGGAAAAAAAGATTAATCATAGTATTCATTGTTAGCCTATATAGTTCACAGACATTAAGATGGGTAAAAACATATTTCACTTTCCTGCATGTTGTGTATTGCTTGAGAAACTGTTTCTTTTGCAGCTTACTACCGCGGAGCTATGGGCATATTGCTGGTATATGATGTCACTGATGAGTCATCTTTCAACAGTAATAACTCTTGAAACTTGCCTTTCGATTTTTCAAAACAGCTGTGGGAAACCTCTTTTCCTTGTTAAAATGGCTTAATCTTCCGCTTTTTAGTATTGACATATGAACTTAGAAGTTAGAACCATCATTCTTCAATGTACAATAAGTTATCTAGTCAAAATGACTTAAATCCTTTTGACAGACATTCGGAATTGGATCAGAAATATCGAACAGCATGCTTCCGATAATGTCAACAAAGTATTAGTTGGCAACAAGGCCGACATGGATGAAAGCAAAAGGGTCTCTCTCTCTCTCTCTTGCTATTACCTTGTACTTGCATCTACATGTGTTTTTATGCTTCAAGTAAGATACTTATGAACTTGTAATGAAAGATGCTTATATCTTTAATTAACTTGATATTCACATGTATATTTTCCATGATAATAAGGCCATACTGCCTAATGCTCTTTAGACAGACACGGTTATCACTTTTCCTCAGTTTTCCACTATTCTCACCATCTAGCTTTCTAAGCACTACAGACTGAGATACATTGCTAAAATGTTTATAGGCTATTCCTACCTCTAGGGGTCAAGCGCTCGCTGATGAATATGGAATCAAATTCTTTGAGACAGTAAGTAGCAATTGCCATTTCCACTAAATTCCTCATAAACGATCCAATGAAAAGCACATACTTTTGAACAGAGTGCTAAGACGAACATGAATGTGGAGGAGGTTTTCTTCTCAATAGCTCGGGACATAAAGCAAAGACTTGCTGAATCAGACTCAAAGGCTGAGGTATGAGTGTTTAGATATTACTCCATTCTTCTGCATGTTTTCTTAACTATACTGAGATGCATATGCACGATGTGAATGCAGCCTCAGACCATAAAAATTAACCAGCCAGATCAGAGCGGAGGGGCTGCCCAAGCTGCTCAAAAATCGGCTTGCTGTGGTTAAGCACCCGGTCGATCCTGAAGGTATCCTGGCTGAACACATCCTTTAAAATTGAAGGTTTCTTGACGAGGAAATAGTCTTTATTCTCACGATATCTCCGTGTTGCTTGTAATGTCATCGTCGCCCCTCTTAATTTTTTTTAGATGCTACACAATTGTGTTCCTATTATATTTATTGGATGGTTGGATATATTATTATATTTCTCATGAATTTGTTGGACTGAATCTCAGACATTAGCCATTCCTCTGTAATTCTCAATAGAATATATATATATAGGTTGGCTATGTCTTCTTACATCTTATGGTTTAGATATTAGAAATTACACTAGAACTTTTGATAGACTATCTGAGTGGAAGTGGAAGACCTGACGTATGAATATGCTCCAACCTTAAAATACTATTGCCATGAGATTACTTGTATCTCACCAAAAATAAAGATTTAAACAGTGTCATCTAGATTTATATCTAGAAACAGTATGATATAGTAATAGAAATGAGTTAGGTGTTATTTCAATACCTAACGCTACATAGCCTACATTTCTCAATAATAATCTACATGTCACAGTATCAACACCACTATAATGAAGTTACACCGCTGTAATTAAAGAGCAGGTGTCGGTAGTGACGACAAGTATTAGTCATTTTTCTGTGTATTAGACTAGGGACGTAGGGTGGGGCTGTGGGCGGTGGCCATTTATAGAGAGAGAAATAGAGCGGCGGCGTTGGTTTAAGACTTTGACGTTGTTGAAGAGGAGTGGAGAGAAATAAAAATAAAATAAAAATCAAATGGGAGTGGAGGAAGAAGATTAGGTAATAATAAGTGGTGGATATAGGGTGGTAGGGTGGGTGGCGCCTCCCCGGTGATGATGGTGATTGTAGAAGTGGTGGTGGGGTTCACTGCTCAGCGCATACACCGCGTTACCCACCCCCCACCCACACCCACTACAACCTTCCCTGCCTCTCTTATCATCGTCATCATCTCCATCTCAACCACCTCTCACCACCACTCTCACCCACCGCACTTTCTTCGTATCGTGCGCTTCATTACTCTTCCACCTCCCTCACCCTCCCTATATTCCTATCCACTAACCACTAGATTACAACTACCCTCCTCCTCCTCTGTCATCTCCATTTCTTCCCCTCTTTCCAATTATCTCCTCTTTTACCAGTTCTTTATTTCCTTCGCCGCCTTCCTATCGTTAATTTTGCAAGCACATGTCGTCTCCGGCAGCTGCCACAGCAGGCGACGAAGCGGTAACGGTGGCCGACACGGCTGAGAAGCCCCAGCGGCGGTTCCCGCCGCCCTGCTGGACGCAGGAAGAGACCTTGGTTCTCATCGAGGCGTACCGGGAGCGCTGGTACGCTCTCCGCCGCGGCTACCTCCGGACGGCGGACTGGGACGCGGTAGCCGCCGCCGTGTCGAACCGGTGCCCCGACGCCTCCCCGGCAAAGACCTCCGCGCAGTGCCGCCACAAGATGGAGAAGCTCCGCCAGCGCTACCGCGCGGAGAAGCAGCGCGCCGCCTCTTTCCCGAACCCCGGCGGCCGCTACTTCTCGTCGTGGTTTTTCTTCGAGAACATGGAAGCGATGGAGAACGGCACTGCGCCGCCGGGGATCGCGCAGAAGCTGGAGGATTCTGCCGATGGATCTCGATTGAAATCGCTTCTGGATCAGAATGTACTCAAACTGAAGCTCAAATCGAAGACCTCCGCCGATCCCGCCCCCGAATTAGGGTTCGAGAACGGCGTCAAATCGAAGAGATTCAGCTCCGCAACTCAGATCCCGATCAATTACTCCCCCTACTCCACCGCAGAAATTCCAGATCAAATGCAGGAAAATACATCTCTCAATTACATTCAAAATCACGATCTCGTAAATTACGGAACCAGATCTCAACCGATGACCGCAATCCCCAAAGCTCAATTCAGATCCAGAGCGAAGAACTCCACCAAAACCTTCAACAATTTCAACATCGGCGACGGATTCAACCACCAATTATTCCAACCGCAATTGAGGATCAAAAACCTCGAGAATTTCGAGTCGCACATCGATCCACGCAGCATGAACAACAACACCACGCGCTCTCCAAACGGGGAATTCTGGATGAGAGTTCCCGCGAACCACCCCCACCCCCACCACAGCAACAGTAGCAACAAATTCGCGGCTACCGGCGGCAGCGGCGCAAAGAGGGAGAGGAGCGCGGTCGAGGAGATCGTGTCATCGATCAAAACACTAGGCGAAGGGTTCGTGCGAGTGGAGAACGCGAAGATGGAGATGGCGCGTGAGATGGAAGCAGCGCGTATGGAGATGGAGATGAAGCGGAACGAGATGCTGCTGGAATCACAGAAGCAGATCGTCGATTCCTTTTTGAAGGGATTGCTTGAGCTCAAGAAGAAGAAGAAGATCAAAACTACTACCGCTGCTGCTACCGTTACAGTAACAGATTCAGCTCAGTAAAAAAAATTTAAAAATTAATTTATTTTCTTGATTTGGAGCTATGATTTTTTGTTCTAAATGCACGTTTTCTTCTAAGTGTTTATATGTTAAGATAATTTGGTAGTTTTTAGTGTAATTACTAATTAGTGATTTTAAGCTTTTAGCAATCATGAGTTTTTAGTGGTTTGATTTGGAATTTTAATATTGTAAAAATAATTAATTGGAGAAAGAGTATATAGAATTTGCATATAGAAAATGATTAGATATATTTTGTTTATTTTTTCTTTAAATTCAATGTTCTTTGCTTTATTCAATCAAAAATAAAATTCATTACTTAATGGATTATTTACTACTACTTAAGTCATCGAATAAAATAAAAGTCGGTACAATTAAATTAGAGAAATGTATATTGTGGCTAATATGTAATTTGATAAAGTACGCATAGAATTTAAAACACATAATATGACTATTGACTGAACTTATCTAATTTTTACAATACAATAGTTATTTTATTTTATGTGATAAGACATGCAACTTAACTTTAAAATGGTAAAGCCAGCAAGAAGAGAAACATGACACGAAAAGTGTGCTGTGGAGATATATCATAAATTTATTTTAAAATTATAAAAAATATTTTTAATAGAAAAATTGATGTACAAAATATAATATATATATATAATTTATAATAATGAACATTTTATTATACTAAACAAAAAATCTGTATATTGTTGGTGGATGAACGGTTAATAAAACATTAATACTCACTCCCAAATCGAATAGGTTTTCTTTAATCAAAGTCATCTATTCTTGATTATATGAATTGGATTTGGATCCAAATCTAATGGGCCTCTAGAATCGGAAAAGGTCAGCCCAAGCCCAATAAGTTTGAGTGCTCACATATACTCCTTCTGTCCACCAAAATGGTTTACGTTTTGCCATTTTGGGATGTCCACCAAAATGGTTTACATTTGAAACTTTCCTTTTATAGTAAGTGGACTCACCACATCCACTACACACAACTCAATTTAAAACAATACTTTAAGTGAGACACAAACTCCACTAACTACTTACAATCAATTTAAAACTATATATAAAGTGGGACCCTAACTCCACTCACTACATATCCTCATTAAAGTCAAAACACATTATTAAAACCCGTGCCGGGTCAAACCGTTAATCATTTTCATGGAGAGAGGGCGTATCAACATATATTTCCTTCTTTAAGCAAATGCTCACAATTTTTACAAAATTCCCTCAAACGAGGCAAAATTACATTAAATACCGAAACCAAAAATTTTCCTACAAACCCATCTTACATTTTCTTCCCATCATTCTTGTAAGCAAGACAAAAAAAAGCTCAAGAACTTCAAAAAAACGCCACGTGTCAAGCAATAAACACACTTGAGCGAACATATGAAATTATGAATGTCCCCGCTTATATATGCAGCGGCGCCACGTGTCAGCATTTCGGGAAACAGGCACTTCCTATTGGTCTGTTTCTTTTCCTCCCGTCACCGCGAACACAGCGTAGACAGGCCTGTGGTCGGAAAATCTTGATTCGCTCCTAAAATAACACATTTGTTTAAGCCCTTCGCCTTTCCACAGAATCCTGTCACACCTATTATTGTTTTAATTAATTAATTTTTTTTCCACCACCAAAATTAAATAATCTGATATTCAATTTAATTTCACTAAATCATGAAAATATATTATGATATAATATAAATGTGAAGACATACCATGCAGGGGTTCGACGTTTCTCTTTGGGAGATGAGGTTTGGAAAACATAGTTGTCTGAATTAGTGATGTATTTATAGGTTGGTGCAAAATAGATGTCACCTTCTTCCCACCCTTGGAATATCCTTCCTGCCTTTTGTTCCATTCTCAACTGCAATTATTACATATAAATAAATAAATAGTTGAACTTCTTTTCAATTAGAAAATCATTTTGCAAATATAAAGAAAGCATCTTTAATATATATGTAGAAAATTTGAAATATAATTTGTACCTGATCTTTCTCAAGAAGCGATTGCCAATCATTCCTTTCGAGTATTTCGTATGTATCGCCAGATATTGATGCAAGTCGATAGTTCAAGTCTCCGAGCCAAATGATGTTTCTACATAATTACGGGAACAATAGTAGAAGACACATCAATATATTGCAATAGATAACATTATTATTGTAGCATAAGTATTATACACGTGACATGATTTGAAATAAGTTATTTAGACTTACTCGTGATCCAAGATTCCATAAGTGGGAACCGGTCGCCTTGGGCTTCTTCTCGAATTGGGGAATTTCGTTCTTTTTAGAATCTCCATAACGTCTGAATTTCTTCTGATTTCGTCCCCTTCTTTCTCACCCGATGCAAGATGAGTGCACACGAAGCAAAATGTCGACTGGTGCAACGTCATGCTGATGGATACCGATCCCTATGAACATATTACATGACAAGAAATCATCATCATAGACACATTAAGCAAGAGGTATGAACTACAATCCCTTCAGAATGTTCATACGCTTTTTTTTTATACTAAACATGCAAATAAAAAACGAGATAGAAAGTCGAGCACATGTATACCTTATTCCCAAGGTATCCCATAATTCCTCTCCCAACACATGAAACCTTCAAGCTACTAATGTGTTGATTTAAGTCCTCACGAACCCACACACACAAGAAGAGCCCCACCATTTGCTTGCTAGCAGCCAAGCAATACTTGTGTTGTTTTGTTGGTGTTTTTGAATCTTCTTCTTCTTCACTACTCGAACTCGAACTCAAATTGTCTTCAAAAGATTCATCATCACGAAATAAAGAATCAAAGGAGCTCATTCTTGATTGTTTGGAAATGGAGTCAATTGTATCACCATTTAGAGAGTGACGGATTAAAGAAAGCCACTTTGCAGCTGGTGCATAGTCCTCTTGACCTAATACATTTACTGCATTTAGAGGTACAATCTCTTGAAACCTAAAAGAAAAAAAAAATAAAAAAATAAGAATTTATTGACTAAAGAATATGCTACTAGTGCAACAATAGCATAATTAAGTCTCGAGTTAGAGTCTTATGCGGTGCAATTCTTAAATTTTAAGTATTCACTAATAAAAATAGTAAGTAGCTCGCAACGTAAGTCAAATTTTTTATGTAATATTTTGTAAGCATAATAAAAATATGAGCCATTTTATAAGCTTAATATATACATATAATGAGATAATTAAATAACAGAAAAATTGTTAAACATACCCGAGCACATAAATATCGGCCGATGTTTTCGTTTTTAACCAATCATTTAGGTTTAGATCGTCGTGAGGAGTCTTTCCTCCTACGTTCCATGTCCCTACAAACATCCTACAAAATGAAATTTACCACATCTTTAAATTTGTAAACTATAGAGTAATTAACAACAGATGATATATCATAATTTAGATACCAAATAAAGAGAAATAATATACAAAATAAAATATTTACATGCTCAATTTCAACCGTAGAAAAAGTCAAATATGATTAATTTATGCAATCTCCTCATTAATTATCACCAAGAAAAAAATTTAATTGAAAAGTCCAACTCATTTAACTCTAATGTCAACTGTCAAGTGGCCAAATAATCGATAAAAACTATGATATTTTTCTAACTTTATTCTTATTTATTTTATTAATATGTGGAATTTGATCATAATAAATGCATAAGCACATGGAAAAAGACATAAATTGATAGTCTGCCTAACTCTTTCCCACAATGTTATTTTAATGTCTGTATCCAAATATATTAATGCAAAATATGTGAATAATGGCGACTTCTTATTCAATTAAATTACATTAAATTAATATGCCTTTATTTAAACCAATAGGGGAAAAATAATACCTTAGGTTGAGATCAGAAGAGGCACGTGGCACAAGCTGATCGAATCCTGACCGTTCAATTTCATTGCTCGATTCCATCAACCACTCCTCTATAGCACAAATCCAAGTAAATCTTAATTAATTAAGTGATTATATGAGGTTAATGACAGATTAAGCTAACACCCAAATAAAACCCACTTTTTATCATCTAATTAATATCTACTCATGTTTCCTCCAAACTAATCACAACCGTTCAACCTACTCATGTCTTATTATAATTTATAAGCAAAAAAATAAATAATTGCACTAAATATACGAATTTTAATTGAAATTCTAAACAAATAGATAATTTATACATGCTTTATTTTAATTTTCATACATACTTTTTTTTTTCAAAAACTCTCTCCGTCTGCAAAAAGATCGTGTTGTGAAGTCTGTCCATATTTTAAAAAAACTATAAAATATATTTTTAGTGAAAAATTGACACAAAATATACGTAAGATTTAAAATATTAAGTGTTTTATATATCTGTCTGAAAATGGAAAACATATTTTTTTATGGACAGTGAAAATAAATAATAAAAATATACTTTTCATGGACAGTGAAAATAAATAATTAATTTTAAGTTAAAAGAAATATTAATTAAATTTTCCGACAACCGAAAATCAAAAAATGTTTACCTGATAATTCCTCCGGCACGACGGTGGACGGCCCATCGTTCCTCTGAATAAAAGCTGAAATACAACACTAATTCAATCAATATAATTATACCAAAATTTTGAATTCCAAACATAACAAAAAATCTATTTTTTTTTCAGGATGTATTAATATTTCTCTCTTTTTTTTCAAATAATTCATATACTAGTTATAGTTAATTTATACCTTTTGAGTCATAATTATCCGAGTGAAATTCATCCGATCCACCCTTTAAATTCAACCATTTTCTGGCCACCGCTTTGGGCCAAGAATTGGACTGCAAGCAAATAATAATAAATCACAATTTTTTCAAATTAATAATAGAATTATCAAAGGAAACTACCACAATTCTTGAATAAAGTCACCATTTAAGGAAAGAAACTATTATTGGTGCATAAAAGGAAGAGATTAATTACCTTGAGATAGTTTCCTTGTTGCCTCATTGTGTGGAAATGGCGAGAAACCAGTGGCTGGTTTTCTGAAGCAAAGATTCATAAGAAATTAATAGATGGAGTGAGAAGATATTTTGAAAAGTTTATAATATTTATAATGGGTATTATTGATTATTGTATGCATAGGACTTGATGGGTGTGGACGAAATTAAGTCTATGCAGCAGGCAAACAAGTGGGGAGCTTCAGCATATTATTTGTTATTACATATATACATATAAGATTGGGCGTCGACATGCAAGTTTGTTTTCAATAATGTTAGATAAT
Organism: Leonotis leonurus; assembly: GCA_026898415.1. Lineage (NCBI taxonomy): Eukaryota > Viridiplantae > Streptophyta > Magnoliopsida > Lamiales > Lamiaceae > Leonotis > Leonotis leonurus. Next base: position 5,888,174 of record JAPKLX010000007.1, read on the forward strand.
TAATAGTTTAGATTTGTGGCTTAAACAAGTGATTTGGGGAGTGCTCAACCAGGAATTAAAAAGAACCCAGTTGCAGGAGAAATGGAGACACCATAAATTTTCAATATATATATATATATGATATCTATTAGATAGATAGATAGAGAGATACAGAGAGAGAGAGGGTTATTGAAGTTACATGCAATTAATATATATATAGACCTAGAGTGGGAACAAATATATGAGAAGAATAAGGCAAGAAATAGGTTAGAATGATTGCATGTACTTACATAGAATTAGAATGGAGATCGAGGGAGAAAGTAAGAATTGGATGTGATTAATTCCTTTTGAAAAGCGTTCCTTCCTTTTGTTGCAGAAACGCAGGTAGCTATTAAAAGAGAGATGAAGTTGATGCAAATCAAAGTTCAGAAATGCTTCTTTCTTCTTCTCTGTTCTGCTCCTATATATTGTTTATAATTTGGTGCACAACACTAACACTTGTGGGGTAGATATATATATATATATAGAGAGAGAGAGAGGGGGGTTTGCTTAGTTTCATGGGAGAAACTAAAAAGTGGCAGCTTTTGTAATAGATTTATACACAATTTACTGTGTCTGTGTGTAAGAGAGAGAGAGAGAAGTACGAAAGAGTTCACAAACATCCAAATGTCACTCACTCTGTTGGGAGAGAGAGAGAGAGAGAGGGAGGGGACATTTTAGTACCAGAGAAATGATTGGAGGGCATTATTGTCACTACAGCGGCAAAAGTGGGAGGGAAGTGATTTCCACGGGACACGTGTACACATGCGATTGGTTCTCTTTGATACAGTTGTTTTTCCACCTGTGTATTTTAGTTTGGAACTGAACTGAATACTCTAATGAAGGCTCAATGAAAAGTTCGTGAAAAGACTAGATACGAATTTGTGAACAAAATGAATTCAAACATTTCGCAAATTCAACAAGTAAAAAAATGTTAGACACAAACTCGATTCGATAGAATTATGGAATTCAAAGTTAGATTTGAGTTCTGCTTTGTTTACTAATAAGTCGATCTCCAAACAAATTTTTTTCGAGTTAAATCTCGAATAACTCGCAAATCTCTACTTTTGATTTATAATTAAGAGTCCTATTTTAGAGCTAAAACATGAAATTCATGCATTTATTGAGGAAAACGAGTACGCGCGACTATTAGCACGGATACTAAGTTTATTTATTTAATTTACTATTTATTTATTTCTATATAATAATGCCGTAAACTGTAAGTAGGTCACATTTGAAGGATTACTTTTACTTTTTAAATTTACATTTTATTGTGCTTTAAGAATTAGAATAAGAATTATCATAAAAATAAAATTTCAATAAAACATCAAAACATTACACCTTAATTTTTTTTAATAAAAAAATACATGTTTAATTTGATTTGCATGCTGAAAATAATTTGACGAACTTCAAAAGGTAATTTCAAAAAATAAAAAGTGGTAATTTAACATGGGTGCTATACAAATATAATTAATTATATATAGAAAAAAAACATTTTATGTAATATGTGAATTAATTAGAAGTCCATTTTACCCATATTTCAAAAAGAATTTCCCAATAACCATCATCCAAAATTAACTAGAATAAAATTGTGACACATATGTTACCCAAAAGATTAAAATTGCAATGTTTTCTCTCAACCAACATGAGATATGATGGGGTTATTATTGTTTTATTTATTCATTTAAATAATTAAGCCACCTGTCCTTGTACCTTTTTTCTACATTATTTTTTAACCATAATAATCATGGTCTCAAAAGTGAGCAAAGCAAATCAAGAAAAAAATCTTAAATTATTTTAAAATAAAACCCTAATTGCACAAACGTGGCAATAGTTAATTAAATATTTTCAATTTGGGAAATTACTCAAATCAATGACTAAGCATAATGTTATCTTAATTAGTGCGTGGTTAGTGTTAAGTCAAATAATTATTGCACAAGTGTTATTATTTCGTTATCTTTTACCCAAAGAATTGAAACACTTGGTATATGTTTTTTTAGGGTTATAAATATTGAAGCAAAAACGAGACTTGTAGGCTTCAAATTTTGCCATCTTTGAGATAAATTTTTGTCGACGTGGCTAAATTTTGTTTCTTTTGAATAATTTGTAGTTCACCTAATTAAGAGACCATTTAATAATAAATAAATAAATATTTGAGATATATAAATTATAATCTGGTTCGTGGAATAAAAAATTGATTTCATCGTCATAGTTAGAGCTGACAAAAGATCGGGTCGGGCTGATCCACCCCAAGTCGATTGGGTTTTTCTTGAAAATTGGACTGGCTCGAAAACCAATCGAATAGAATAATATAAAACCCAATTAAATCGGAAATGCTATTTGTAGCATAAGATTTCATGGACTGGCCAGATCGGGCCGACCCCACTGAATTTATTGATAAATATGGGCGGGTCTCGAAATTCAATCGGGTCTCAATCATGTAAACCCAAACCTGTCCAAAATCGGGTGAGCTGACAGGGCAAGATCGGATTTCAGGGACTTGTTTTATCGGCTCTAATTCTAATTGAAATGAATAATTAATTACCTTAATATCAATCTCAAAGAGCCTACAAAGTTTGATTTATTATTATAACTGTTAAATCAAAGCACAAATTCACGTTTTCTATAGAACTATCAAATGCTAATTCAATTAACAATTAGAGTCGATTTATTTTCTTATTTCTCATGTTTTTTTTAAGTTGGTCACAAAAACAAAACGTTAATACTGTTATTTCTTGATATATATTTCTTACAAATAATCGTATATGCTTTATGTATGTCTATGGAAACAACTATATATAATTTTCTCATTAAAAAAACTCCACGGACATAAAACTAATCAATATTGTAATTCTTGCATATATATATATATATATATATATTATTTTATTTTTTTCAACTGTCGTGAATAGGTTAAATAATCGTACTTTATACGTAAGAAAAAGTAATTAAATTTACCAAATTAATTATGCCGCGTGTCTAATCTTACTTAATTTTTTTAATGCTTCTATGTCTAGGTGAAAAGCATCATAATTGGGAACTTTTCAATTAAAATATTAAAATACTTTAAATAATTAAAAACTGAATTTCTGTTTTGAATGAAAGAGGAGTTGTTGACCAAGTCTTGAAACAGTATGAAATTATATTTTTCGTACCAAAAAGGGTAGTATCTATTTTTATTAGTCTCTAACAAATGTTTGTTTCTATTCTATATATCTATACATATAATATATATATATATAAATTAATTAAAGCCTCTTTAGACTAATTAATTAATGGATAGTCCCTTTTATTCACACTAACGTGATTAAGATGTCAATTAAGAAAAGAAAATAAAGAAATAAAAAGAAGAAAAGGAAGAAACCTTTTTATATGCAGTCAAAAGTCAAAACGAGTAGCTAAGTATAGTGGGAGTGTCAAAGCAAATTACTTGACCAATATAATTTAACATGTTATGTAATGTGGATTAATTATTCACACATTGGATTATATAATAATTAATAATTTAATAATGCTATAGTGATTTGCAAGAATCTTGCCCACCTTTTTATTGCTCATTTATTTTATCTTAAATATTACTTCGATTTGACACAAAAAGATATAGGTTTCAACTTAATTAGTGGAATTTTAGTTCAAGATCAACTTACTAATTTTAAAGTTTAACAACATATATATACGTTTAGATCCATTTTGTACTTATCTTAAGACAGCAAATCTAGGTTGTATAAAATGATTCTTGGACAGTAGATAGATATATGGGTAAAAAGTGAACTATTCCAATATAATTTGTAATAATATAGCTGGGTTTTATAAGTTCCACTAATTTAAACATACTTTAATCATAAAATTTTCACAGTTTTAGTCAAACTGTGTCTAAATTAGTAGGACAGATAATTAATCATTATTTTTTTAAAGGTTCAAATGTGAGTTTTATTCTTTATTTCATAAATTGTGAAAATGGTTATTAATTAATAAAGAATGATAAGCTTAGGTTTCAAACGTTTTCCATAAGTTTTATTTGGAAAGAAAAAACAATATTTGCCTTTGACCCTTCTGTACTTATTTCGCTCAGCCTCATTTTTTTTTTTTAAATTAGATTACATTACCATTAAATTATATGGCCGCATCACGGAGGACTCGAACCCGAGACTTTAGCCTTGAGCATTAACCTCACTACCACTAGGCCAACACACGCACGCCTAATGTACTTCAATCACAAATAGTCTTTTTTTGCTTTGTAGCTGTACAAAACATATATATTTTGGCCATGTTTGGTAATCATGATAAGATATAACATGATAAGGTTAAATTTATATAGTGTATTAAGATTATTTTAATCTCACCACCTCTTTAGGATTAAAATGTAAGGTAAATTATTAATTTTGACACGGGCTCAATGTTTAATACCGGGCTGACTTGTTTATCACATTTGCTACCAAACACATGATTTAATAAGATAATTTAATCTTATCATATCATATCTTATCTACCAAACATGGCCTTATATTAATACTGTATAGAAAAACGAATGAAGAAAATAACAGAAAAACAAAATTCAATTAATTAAAGATTTGAATAATAAAATTATAAACGAAAATGAGTATATATATCCACTTGATTGAAATTTAATCGCAATGGCTGTTGACTTTATTTGCAAGTGGCTGATTGTTAAAAAGTCAAAGAAAAATGAGCAGAACATCACACAGATTTATTTTTGTCAACACTTGAAGTTTAAGACAATAAAGTTTACCTAATAAATAAGACATCATTAGGAAATTAAATGAAAAATAGAAAAGACATGTGTGGTTGCAAATGAACCAAATGGTTCGTAATTAAAGGCAGGCCAGCAATTAACTAATAACTAATGACCGTTTTAATTGCATGTATGGTTCATTTCTCAATTTAAATTATTTACTTTCATTTATAAAAATTAATTTCATAATAATTACTCCCTCCATTTTTTAATAAGTGTCCTATTTCACTTTTTTTCTTGTTTCTAAATAAGTGTTATATTTCAAAATTCTAAAGTATATTTATGACAATCTTTCAATTTTGCCCTTATTTAATACTTATTGGAACTTGATATTATTTGTATGAATGTATTTATTATGTTATTCAATAAATGATATATAAGTAAACTTTTCATTTTGTTGGTATGTGTGATTTAGTAAAATTTGACACTTATTAAAAAACGGAGGGAGCATATTGTTACATGAGGAATTTAGGATTGAATGCACAAAGAAAATTAAATTAGGGCGTTAATTAAGATGAAGATCCAAAATATACTCCATGCTTATGATTATACACTAAAAAAATAGTACTCCTACTTACTAATTTAGTAATAGAATATTTCATTACTAATTCTGTTGTTAAATTTAAAAAATATATGTTACTATTTTCTCATTAATCAGTAAACTTTTAGAAATGGAAATAATTTTTGTCAGTATTTCATTCCTCTATAATTTTTGTTTTGTTTTGTTTTTTTTTTTTGTAGTATAAGTGAGTGATTCATACATATTTGATTTTTGGCCAACCCAACCCAATCCATTTCTAAAAAATATATATATGAATTCTGACGAGGTTGGACTTTGATAGCTTTTGAGTTTTGATGGTAAAAAGGTGAAAATACTCCATGGATAGTATATTCATTATTCATTACAAAAAGATAGCAATTTTAAATATTCAGATTTTACCAAATAAATTATAGTCCTATTAAAATAGACTTATTTTGATCTGAATGTTTTTCAATCAAAATAACTCAACTTTAGTGGGAGATGGGGTGTATTAGATAAATGGGACGCAGCTGCCATGCTTTCAACACTTTATCGTGTTAAGTGTGATAGTCTTCGATAATGAAGGATTCCTATAATTTATAAATCTTAGCATAATTGTAATAATTACAAAAATTGGACGTTAAACAATCATGATCTAATTGAGAGGTGCATGCATGCATCATCTACTTTTGAGAAGTGGATTCTTAGTTTCACTTTGAACTTGAACACTGATCAATCATTTGAAACATATACAATGCTAAAATCAAGGATTAATACTATTGGTTGGATATAATTAAGAATACGTTTGTTGTTTTTCTTTTTCTGTTGCATATAGTTAACTTCAAGAAAAAACTAACTGAACAATTTAAAAAACTAATCTTAAAACATAATTATGCCAACCAAACACCCCTCATAGCAAAACTATATCTTAAACTCATGCATCAAATTCTAAGATGAAGATGAAATTCGTTCATTTAAAATGCAACAAAATGTGGTTACACATCTGAGTTTATAAAAATCTTTGTTTCCAGTCCCAAACAAAAAGCATAAAACTGCAATATGGAGAGAATGTTTCTTTAGATGATCCCAATTTTGTTAGCAACATCCAAAGCATCATAGTCGGGCGTCAACCTCACATATGCCTTCTTCGTACCGTCGGGCCTGAGAGAAGAAAGATGAGTATGACGAACTGCAACAGAACATAATATATCCAGACGAATGCAGCAAGCAGTAAACTAGTTGTCAAGGAGAGTAAACACATCGAACCTAAAAGTATAAAAATAAAGGACAGATGGTATACCTGATGAGTGTGTTAACTTTCTTGGTCTGGATATCATACATTTTCTTGACGGCGGCCTTGATTTTCTTCTTGTCAGCACGGATGTCAACGATGAAAACCAAAGTATTGTTGTCTTCAATCTTTTTCATTGCAGACTCTGTGGTAAGAGGGTACTTTAGAATCTGGTAATGATCAAGCTTGTTGCGGGGAGGTGCACTAATCCTAGGGTACTTGGGATTCCTATCAGTCTTCAATGTCTTCGGACGATAAAAAGTAACTTTAGTGCGGATCTTCTTGGCCTTCTTCTTGAAGGTACTTGCTGATTTCACTGCCTTGGCAGCCTTCAAAGCCTGAGCCTTTGCATCAGATTTCTTTGACTGATCAGCTGCATATCATTTAAAAAAAAGGGAAAGTATAAGTGACATGTTTTCACGCATTACAGAATTACAAAAGCATCAGATCTAAATAGATACATAAAGTAGTTCCACGCCAAGAATCCGCCACCAAAATGAGCAGGAGTACAAGTCACAAGTGTACAAGTACAACTATTTTGCAAGGAACAAAGAAGTCTACGATGCATATCACAGTTCAGTATCAAAAGCATAAATTAGCGTCGTATTCTTAGAAGAATAAAGTGTTATACTAGCTACAAGAACAAGCATAATTGGTAGAATAAAGAAACATAAAGGCTGTTATTGTTCTACAAACCAAACTTACTTCTAAGGGCTCTTCTCATAACATATAGAGTGCTTCTTTGTGCTTTGTGCCCTAGTCTATGCTCAGAATATGTACTCAAAATTATACTCTGCAAAACCTTACCACTACGTAATATTCATTTTCACGTATTTAATTTTATTGTGCTCATTTCACAGCGATTAGTGTCGGAGCTATTTAAACATTTGTTCGAATCGGCAAAACAACATAGCTGAACACCGAACTTGATAATAAATCATGGTTAACAAAATCCAAATCTCATACTTTCGAAAGGAATAAAAGGATACCTTTAGCTGGAGCCATTTCGAACCAAACAAACTTTGCTACCTCACGAAAACTAACCTGAGAATTCAACAAATCGAGTAATAACAAATTAAAAAATCGGCATATCCAATCCAAAACGCCGAAAAACAGAGATCGGAGAGAGAGAGAACCTGGGGAGGGGATGGTGTTGAAGGCTTTAGGAGGCGGGGAAGAAGATAGTTCTCAGTATGTAAGCACAATGCATGGAACTAGGGTTGGGCCTCCTTCAAAATTAAGCCCATATTTAATAATTTAATGGGCCGAAATTTTTGTCTTAATTTCAGGCCCAATTTCAAATTTGAAATATTCCAATGTGTCTGAATATTTGAAATTTAAGGTCCAATCGAATAATGGTAACTATATAATTTAATATTTATTAAATTTTTACATAACACTACATAGGTAATTTTAATATTTTAAATTTTACGTATGTTTTAAGCTACTGAAAATATGTTTTTAACATGTCATATAGATTATATTGTGTGAGTCATTATTTGTTAAAAACACATTTAACAAATTTTTTTTAATTCGTCTCAAATGCATCACAATAATGTACATTTAATAAACAGAGTAACTATCAATTACCTAAAATACAAATGTGGAAATTCAAGATTTAATTGAAAATAAAATTAAAATTAATTAAAGCACACTCGAACAAACATGTCGCTTAATATCTGTCACCTACTTGCTCGAACACATTTCCCAAATTCCAAATAAGAAAAATAGACGTTACAAATAGATACAAAAAAAAAAGTAATACTTCGTTCATCTCTTCACTATTTTCTTATCATTTCGACTCTTTGATACGTCACGAGTTTTAGGAAAATAATTTAAATTAATATATATCTTGTGTGTCATTTAATTTTATTGTATTGAATAGTCCACTTATAAAAGAATAAAGAGAATAATAAATTAAAAAAATCGTGAACGTGTAAAAATAACAAAAATTAAATAATAAATTCGTTAACAATTACGCTACAAATAAATTGTGAAACAACTAGAATACGTACTAGATCTCCTCTGATTATTTTATCCTCTCATACGAGACAATTCTGACATGCATAAAATATAAACATAAAAAACAAGTGTATATGAGATATCATTGTCGGAATGAAAGATGCATGCAGAAATACAAATACTCGTGTACTAATCATTTGTTATCAATATTTATGATTTATCATCATCATTGGTAGAAGTGTTGTTCTTCCTCGTAGAATCCGATAGTATATCATGTATTCTTTTGATTTGGCTTGATTCACTCTCTCTCCCACCACTTGCAAGTTTTTCTTCTCTTTTCTTCTCGTACCTCTCAAAGAACTCCTTGTTCTCTTTCTCCAGCTCATTCCACACTATATATTATACAACAATGATTCATTGATTTGTAATAATAATAATAATAATTCTTACAACACGTATATATAATGTATAGTTTTGTTGTGTGATTTGTAGTGGAGTAGTTGATGATGTAGTCCTTGAACTAAACTATAAGTATGCATGAAACGCCATGCGAATTACTCCCTCATGCCCTATTAATCTTTTCTGTTTTCAAGCCACGTTGTAGATTGCTAGTGATAAAGGGTTTCAGTTTGTATCAATATCAATATATGGTGTTACTTCTTCATACTTCACTGTTGATAGGGGTGTAAACAAGGTCGAGATTCAGCTCGGCTCGGCTTGTTTAGAGTGTTAGGGTGTTTGAACTCGCCTCGTGCAAAGTTCAATAATATTATTTTTCGAGTGGGAGCACTAATTTGACTCATTTGATATTCATATAAGGTTTCCAAACCCGAATTCGATTTCGGGCTCGCAAGTTCGAGCTTGTATAATTTCATTATTTTCGAAAATGAACTATATAGCTTAAGACTCAATTGAATGCTCAATGAAATTAAAGGTTTGTGAGCAGACTCATAAGACATGCTTGGGAATAGAAAGTATTTGTACATGTTCGCAAACTCAACAAGTGGAGATTGTCTGACTCGAGCTCCGAACAAGCTTTTTTTCAACCTCGGATAGTTTACAACACTAATTGTTGGTAGTTTTTTGTGGGTTTAGAATGATAATAAGTTATTGCAAAATAAGGATATGTAAGTGTAACAATTAGATTAGATATATATATATATATATATACCTGTGGAAGTAATAACCGGCTTGATATTTGCATGTTGGTGGAGAGCTTCCATGCATTCCTCTTTGCTCATGTTGAATACCATGCACTCTTCTATTAGGTGTTGAACCTATTTATAAATCATGATAATAAAATCTATTTACTTATATGCTGTTAATGAAAATGGTTGAGATATTCAAAAAGAATGAACCTAAGTTATTTACACACCATATGGATGTATTGAGCAGAAGTAGAATCTGATGATGATCCCATAATCTTGTAAGAAATCAAATCAAGACTGCTAAGACAGCAGTGATTGGTAGTGAAGAAGAAGAAGTAAAAATGGGAGAGATGTAAGAGAGAGATGAGTTCATGAAAGAGCAGTGAGGGGTGATACAGTGCAGAATTTATAAAACGATAAAACTCTGCAGATGAAAATCTTTTTAAAAAATTGAAAAAATGAAAGAAAATAAATTGTGGGGTAGTGATCAGGTGATGTCATGGCTTTGTAGTCCCACGTGGGAGATGGAGCGTGATTGGTCGGGAGGAGATTAGACTAGATTTTGTGAAATAACCATCTATTCACTATTTTATTACCCATTTTTAAGATAATAATTTGATTTAAGACTATATAATTGTACATTTAGTGAAATTTAGATTTACTCAATTTATGAATGGTTGAAAATATCAAAATTAATACTCCATCCATCCGTCCCAACTAGTTTGGGGCACTTCTTTTCGGCATGAGAATTAAGGAGTGTATGTTTAAAGTATAAAATGATGATAAAAATATATATTATTTAAATTTGTGTGAAATAAAAGTTTTCTAATAAAAAAATGACTCAAGCCAAAAAGAAATACAACTCAAGCTAGTTGGAACGAAGGGAGTAATAATTTATAAATAAAGTAGCATTCTTTATTGTAAATTTGTAATAGCGTGCTTCATGTGGCACGTTGGCCCCATATTGGGCCATTTTTAGGCCCAATAGTGAAGGGCTTTTCCTAGTCTACGCGGTAAATAATTGTCTTTAAATAAATAAATTAATCATCATTTTTAGTATTGTATATAAATTTTAAAATTTGACTTACAATAGACGAACCACCATTTTTGATTTTTTAATATGATGTTCCAAAAAAGAAAGGTAACCACTCTTAACGGGACGGGTTTAGTACAAATTTTTGTCATGCATATTCATATTACATATATATACTAGATTTATCCCATTAATCTTAATTATTTAAAAATAATTATATTGATCAATACTTCAACACATGCTTAGTATATTCGATTTTTAACATAAGATCTATATTTCTTAATCTTGGTACTGAAAATAAAATAATAAAAAATAATTAGATGGGTGAAATATACATTAATAAAAATATTGTTATACTGAGTTTTAATAAAAAAAAAATCCTAATTCCTAATGATCTCCAACAACAAGATTTTGAGCGTAGCGTCAATAGTTTCGTCTCGAATTCTCCAACCATACTAAAAAAGACCCCAAATGGTTGAAAAGGACACGTCTGTAGAATAATATGTGTTTATTAAAATTTATTAATTTATTACAACCAATGAAAGTCAATCAAGATTTATATATACACATATATCTGTATTATTTAAAGTATGTTTTGAAAATGATATGAGTTTTAATAAATGCCAGATTAGTTTATTTTAGTATATAAATGACACAAATTTTCTTTAAGATAGTGGGAGTAAACATTGTTTGTGATGTAATAAAAAAGTAATAATTTAATATGAGGTTGTGTTTCGAAATGAAAATATATCTTTTATTAGCGAATTAAAGTGATAAAAATAGTGTATTTAACATAATTAGACGGTAACATTCATTCTCTAAAATTATTTTATTGTCTGAAATCTGGAAACAACTTATAACTCGTTCTAGCATTGTTTTATCAATTTCAAATTTATTTTGTAATCAAGAAATTAGTATTCAATTAAAATTATACAAAAACAAATAAAATAAATATAGTACTACTATATGTTTTTTTCCCCACTATTTTCAATTTCCTGGCACAGGTGATTCTCTTATTCAAAAAAAGGCTTATATAGTATGTGCATAAATATATTTTTCTTTAGTTGGTGTAAAAAGACAATACTACTACTAACTGTCACTTGTTATAAATATTGGTACAATCATTTCTGGCTTTATTAAATATCACAAAGTTTAAACATGTGACAACTCTTGTTGTTATCTTTTGTTTCTGTTTTAACCCTCTTAGCATTTATACATATTTAATTCAATTTGTTAGGTAGTTTTGTTTTTGCTTCACAATACTACTTTTATTTGAACTTGTGAATTTTAAATACTTAAATAATTGATAAAAAAAATTATTCCACTCCAACATTGAAATCATGCCTCTAAATTAAACAATTCACAACTACAAATATGTTGTTATATTATTTCATTACTAGTTTTATTTATATTTAAATGGATGAAATAAATAACAATTGAATTTAGATATTTCACTTTTACATATAAACCACAATTAGTAGCTAATTAAAACAATGACCAATTTTTGGCATATATTTAATTTATACATATAAGATGTTAGGTGAAGCATTTACATATATAATTAGAGTTGACTAATTAGAGTTACAAATTATCTGTAATTTAATTGTTCTCAATGGAAAATTATTCTTTATCATAAGCAAAATCATCAAATGCTGTATAATTTTCATACAAGTTCAATGTTATAAAATATAATGTAATAAATATTTACACGAAGAGCACCGAATATAGTCAATTCTAATAAAAAAATATTAATCTATCAATTACCATAAATATAGTGATTAATATTTAAATTAAGAATTTATAGTAAAATTAACTTTCATATTATATTGAATTAAACACACCAAAATAAAATAAAGGAATTAATTATATTTGTAATATTATTAAACACCATGATAACATACGGTTAATATCAAGTTTTAGATTATTAAATAAAATTAAAAGTAAAATTTTAATTATCATAAATTAACTTTAAATTTTAAATAAATATAAGATAGTAAAAGAAAAAAAAACCACATGAAAATTTTAAATGGGAATTAGCATATTTTATTTCAACTCAAAAACAAAAAGAAATAGTAGAAGAAATTTCCTACGTTGAAAACCAGCATACTCCATGTGTGAAAATGAGTTGAATGATCTTGATATAAATAATGTGTGTGGACAGTGATATGATAATTGATCAAATATGAAAGGAAAAAATCAAAGGATGCAAAAAAAACTGAAGTATTAGATATAAAGCTAGGAACTTTTTTGGAATCAAGAATATTTATTTTTTGTATTAAAACATTTGAGACAATCTTTTTTATAACATTTTGTAATCCTCTATATCTAGTTTTGCACCAATTCCACAAAATTATTTGCGTATTTGATTTTATATTTTGTAAGACATTGTCGTAATATATTAATATATTTAAATTATATTTTAATAAAATTTAAAGGCCTTATTTTATAATTAGCATGGACCTCGATTTTGATTGAGTCGGGTCTGCTATCTGTGTCGAACACAATTTAATATGTCATAACTAATGTAGCAATGTCACGCAATGCCACATATGTATATCAATAATTATATTTTTCATTTTTTACTTTATTTAAAATCAATATTAATTTTTACCATAATTAATAAACTATAATAAAAAAAATAAAAATTATTATTTATATACGTGAAATATCACATTAGTTGCAGACATATTAAACTGTGTTCACTTTATAGAAGTAAACGGTTCTACAATATGGCTTTCATGTTGATATTGACGAAAATTTTATTTTCATTTACTGATAAGTATTTGAACTTTATTCTCATTTATTGATAATTATTTATATGTTTGTTGTCATCATTAAAGTATATATAAATTTATATATTCATAATTTCAAGATACAAAAAGAAATTTAAAAAATATCATGCATAATAGTATATTAATTTTATGCAAGTGCTTTGATTTTCCTTCTTTACAAAATTTAATTTTATAAAAAAAATATAAGTTGGCTATTCATAATAAATTATAAAAAAACAATAATTTGTTACAAGTTTATATATGTGCATACAAATTCAATCACCTTCCATTTGTTTTTCACAGCATATACACACTCATACACACTATCTACTCATTAATGCCTTCTCCCAACAAATATTTTTGTTTGTATAAATGAATGCTTCTGTTCACTCTCTTTTCCTGCTTCACTTGTTCTTTCATTGCCGCTGCTTTATAATTTCTGAGGTGCTTTCTCTTTTTCTATTCTCCTTCACAACTTCACTCTTTTTTTTTCCTTCTGTTTACTAATTCTTAGATACATATATATATATATATATATATATTTGTGTGTGTTTGTGTGTTTTATTGCAGTCGATTTCTTTCAAAGTTCATCGTTGAAAAATAAAATGGAAAGAAATAACCAGCTGAGAAGGTCGAAAAGCGCTTCATCCTTTCAAGGTCGAAACATGTTTGCATGCTTTTTTTTTCAACCTGTTATTTATTTGGATAGAATTGATATTAATTATTGCGATTAAATTGATTTATTTTTTATACGTGTTGCTGTTAATAGTTTTGCTTATTAATGTGAAAGGAAAATAATTATCTGTTCCAGAATATATATATTTTTTTCAATCTGTTAGTTGGTTTAATGATTATACCGAATATAAGATTCATATTTCTTGTCACAAACGTTGTGCTTCTTCATTGCTGTATGTGTCTTAAAGCCTAAAGCCATGCATGTATAAAAATACAAATTTTAATTTCGAAAATAAAAAGTGGTTGCAATTAGTTGAAAATTTTGTCATTAATATGAAAAACAACTAAACGGTTTTTTAAAATAATAATAATAATAAAATTTAAAATAAAATATGTCAACTAGACTCACCTATATCTTTTTTTTTTAATTATCACCATATCCTTTTTTATATAAATACCATATTATTTTATTATTTTGAAACTACTAACACTTTCCTTTTTGGCCATCCTATTTGAGGGTGATAACATATTTAATAATAATTAAAATATAATTGTACTATTCAACATTTAAATAATACCCTTCCTAAATATGAGTATTTTAATTACTTACTAATTCCATTATCCTTCCCATTTAATGTCAAATGCAAATCCCCTTAAAATGGAATGATGAACTATCTCATACTTCACATTACCATTTTAAATTATTTATAATAAATACATAGATGGCCGATTTAGTAGTTTATACTGTCAATTTTCTAATTTTCATTAGTTTCTGCAAAAATTAAAAGACATGATAAATCCATCATACTCTTTTTTCACTAAAATATATTTTACTGTATAATGTATAAATATTATATTTGGGATTGATCTTTTGACCTAATATATTAAAAATATATATAATTTTTGTTTTATTTAAATGTATCATAATTTAAATTTTTGTTAAGGTTCGTGTGTTGGGCCTGGCCCAAATTCAGTGCCTTATTAATTCAGCCCAATAGTTAAAATTCAAGCCCATTTAAAAGAAATATTCATTTTTTTTATATAAAAAAAGAGAAAAAAAGAAGATAACCTGAAAGCTAAATAGTACTCTATCACTCTCAATCCGTTACTGCTTTTGCTTTCGTTTTCATCGGAATTGTATAATGCGATACTTGATTACCGCCATCGTCATGCTTTTGGTAAATCTGTGTTTAATTACTGAAAGAGAAGTATAATTTCATCACAATTATTTTGTACATATTTTGATTCTCTACTTATAAGCGTTTGTATTCGTTGTGCCTACATCGTTAGATTGTCTGTAGTAATTGTGTTCGTAAATTTGGAATAATCCTTTTCATGGTAGGTTTATTCACAATTGGCTAAAATTGCATATCCTTATTTACTCTTTTTGTAAATTATCGTGGTTGAACTAATCTCATATTGGTAGGATTTATTGATGGTATGCATCGGTAACTATCTATGTACATACATATAATCACACCACACTAGGTGCAGTTATTTACACTAGGTGAAGCATTTATGTAAGAAGATTTTGGTTGATTCTGGGAATGGAAAATACTTTACCTAGTTGTTTCGTTTTGAAAATTTTATGTTTTTTTAGAATATTTTGATGGCTTCTTGATTTTTATATGAAGGAATTTGTGCTGCTGTGATAGAATTATACCTTGGAATGGTAGTAATATTTTAAATTTGAACTTTTATGCAGAGCTTCCTAAGGTTCCGAAGTATAGAACTGTTTGCAGAGCGCTTTTGGAGTCTGGTTCACATGTCAGTGCAGGCATTAGGAATGATAAGGTTTGTTCTGAGATCTTTCATTTTCCATTATGTAAAATTTGGTGATCATATTATATGTACAATTTTATTGTGTATGTTTTTATAATTTTGATGTTACCCAGAAGCCGGTGGAGATCAGGCAGAGATCCTCTGGGCGAGGCACTGATAGGCCATTGGCGAATATAGTGGCAGAAAGAATTCAGAAAGAAACTGAACCCAAGAGAAGATATCTGAGTGGCCTTGTCAGATTATTACACCCGCCTTTCCTGTGTAATGCGCACAAACAGAAAAAGAGGTCATCAGACAGATATGGGCTGAATAATACATCGACTGACGTTGAACCGGATAGACAGCTGTATGATGGCCAATCTAGCAGGAGAAGCCCAAAGAAGGAGCAAGAAACCTACGATGTCTATGAGGATCTAGGCTCACCGTCCTTTGCAGATGGACTTTGTTCTTCCAGATGGGACACAAGTTCTCAGCTTTCTAAATCTGAGATGGCACTCATTCAGCAGAATCTTCAGTCCAATCGTCTGACCTATGATGAAACCATCAATGAGAGGATTCTTTGGGGTTCAGTTCAGCTAGATGACACCTCGGACATGCTAGACTCAAGGGACTTTATGAAGCAGTTTTATAGAAGAAAGAAGCCCCTTGGTGATCGTGTATATGATCAACAAGGCACTTGTAGCAGTTCTCATGGTGGTTCCCCAGTACTTTTGAACCGACGACCAATTTCGCCGAAGCATGGAAATTCAAAATCAAGGAGAGCAGATGAAGATGTAACTGGTAAACACCACATCACATATTCTCCAAATGGTGATGATGATTTGCTAGTTGGTCCTGACTATCAGCATAGAGCTCACAAGATATCAGATATTCAGTTAAAGGAGAAGGATAAGAAAAACAGAGTTCCATCAAAAAATATTGTCCTAAATCCTCAAGAAGGAGATATGCAGAATGCTCATGGTTCATCACCTCATTATTCACAAGATTATGTCTCTGGATCTGCAACAATGACCGGACACCTTGGTGCGGGAAAAGAATTGTCACGGAGAAAGACTAAATCGTATTACGATGCTGGATTTTCGACTTCAGACGAAGCTAGAAATTTGGCTAGCAAAATTACAAGGCGATTGAGATATGCTTGTGAGAGTGATGATCCAATATATTCAGGGCTTAAAGGATATGTAGTAGATGAGAGTTCATACGGCGCTAAAGAAAGTGTTACCGACACTAAGTTGGAGATGTTTAAAGGGTCGTCTAGGAGTTCAATTTTTGATGATAGTAACTGGGGCAGTCATCCATCTTCTAGGTCTGTCAACGAGGAGGCAAAGAAGAGACTTGCAGAGAGGTGGAAGATAACCCATAGATATCAAGATTTGGAAATAGTTGGCAAGGGTAGTACGCTGGGTGAAGTGCTTTCCATGCCCGATAAAGAAAAAAGGTCCAAACAACCTGCTTGTGAGCATATTGACAGATCATGCACACAAGTAGGTTGTGATAATGGAAATTCTATACGGCATTATCTTTTAGGTACTATTAGCAGGGGTGGTTCAAACAGTAAAACTGAAAGAACATATAGATCGAGATCAGTTCCTCCAATGGGTGGGAGCATTCGTGGAAGAGGAACATGGTATGATATGCTTTATAATGAGAACCACCTCTTGCATAGTGAACCCATAAGCCATGGTACAAGTAAGGTCACTGAGAAGTACCCAAGTCACAAAGATACATCTAAAGGTTCAAAGTTCAGGGGCAAGAAGCCTCTTCCCTGTCCATCCATCTATCTCGAGGAGGTAGACTCTTCATCAGAAGCTAGGTTGGAGCTTGAAAAGGAAGCAAATGTTAAGGCCTTAGCATACCAACAACTCATGTTTCAGATGGAAGAGAAAGATGACTGTGGAGGGAGTGATGTACCTGAGATAGTGGCTATTGATGCTGACCATGGAATCACAAGCTTACTTTCTAGAAGTTCTCTGTTGGATCCAGACCATTCTTCAGTAGATAATGAAAGCTCAAGCTCTACAGCAGATGATCAAAAGAACTTCTGCCATCAGGTCTAGATCTTCACTTTTTATTTGGGTGCTTCAATTTCGCATTAGAATGTTACTTTGCATTAGATCTTCGCATTAGAATGTTACTTTGCATTAGATCTTCACTTTTTCTTTGGGTGCTTCAATTTCACATTAGAATGTTACTTTGCATTAGATCTTCACTTTTTCTTTGGGTGCTTCAATTTCGCATTAGAATGTTACTTTGCATTAGATCTTCACTTTTTCTTTGGGTGATTCATATTTAATACTATTGCATTCTTATCTTATCTGGTTTCCTCGATTTCAAAATTTTGCTGTCTCTACATCTGCATCTGTTTACAACTTTTATTTTAAATTATGTTTGTGCAGCTAATATTTAAGAGCACATGCCAAAGATGTAATTGTTGTTGACTTGTTGTTGGCTTTTCTTGTTAATTATACTCCTCCTATGAGGTATATGATTTATGAATGCAGTTGTTTTACAACTTTACTTGATATCTAATATTTGTTCCATATGTAGGGACTCTTAAGTAACATGCAAGATCCACATTTCATTATTATGCTCTATGCTTCTTAGTGATCCGAGAATAGATCTAAATATAGCTACTTTTTAATTAGACTAGATGTGTGGCTATTTCATTTGTGCTCGAGTCACACATGTAGCCTACCTAACATGATGCATTACAAATCATAACCAATTTATACATTTTATGGGTTCGCTAACTGGTCAGATTTAGAAAACTAATATTTACCCCAATTTTGAACGAATAATTCCAAAGAAATGACGTATAACTTCATATAGCGGTTAATCCATGAAGAAACTCACCCAACAATTACTATTAATAGTTATATAATGATATATGAAAGTACACAATATTTTGGAGAGATGATGCAACAAGAGCCACAAGATGCTTCATGATAAAACTACTCTTCATATGACTTTGTTGGAAACCCCTTCAAATGCGTGTATATGTCGAATACAGTAGAAATATTCGACACGAGAAAGAGAGGAAAGTTTGCAAAAACTTTAGGGGGGGAAGCCCCCTCACTGTTTAAGAAGAGACGTACTTCCTTTTGTCACTCTCCAATTTTGCCAAATATACCTCTTTTTTGATTGGTCTTTTGCATCTATGATCTACCTTTTGGTTGTAACATTATCCTAAAAGTTGTTCTCGTACACACCTTGCCTTCAACTTCTATATCTTTTGGTTCTAGCCGAAACGAAGAACTTCCACATCTTTATTAATATCACTTGTATACAATGAGATGTTGGAATTAGAAAATACGAGTAATTTCTCTAGTCAAATCAAGCCTATCACAAAGAAAGCCGGATTATCCCCTATATTTTCTCGATGATCCCTTCATCTACAATCTACTCTATTTATAAGGATATAAAAATATATTTGTTTCTAAAAGTGCTAATTGAATCATAAGTACAAAATTATTCAAGCAATCAATCATCGGATTTGTATTTCTTTTATGTGGTATCCATCCAAAAGGAAATATTTCTATAGCTCTCATCAAGAACACTGATTCCATCAATACCACAACAAGAAAAGTAGCTCTTTTCTTAAGTTGTACATTGTAACAACCCTTTGAAGTCATTCTTGATCTCGCATTCTGACCCCATGAGATATCAACGAAGATTGAAGTTCACACTTGATTTTGTGGGCCAATTGTTCAATGTCAAGTATATCCACAGGACCATTCAATTTTAAACCTAAAACATCATCTTCTAATCCATGCAAAAGTGGATCCAATGTGCATCGTCGAGAGTGGCCTCATCACGAAGTAGTTGAGCCAACATCTCTTTGATGTGATCCAGATCATCCAAAAGAAGTAATATATTCTTAATTATAATCCCCAATAGCAACATAAATTTGATCGACTGATTTTACGATCTTATTTCCCTTCTTCGATACATCCAAAAGGAAATATTTTTATTTCTATAATCTAAAGATTCTTATTCTATCAATTACATGACCATGTATATCCTCATTAAAAAAGATTTAGCAAGTATTAGCACAAAGAAAACTTCTCTCTTAAGCTATTTCTATATAAGATGATATGTGTATCGCCAATTATCCTGTTATACTCCCCCCCTCCCCCCGGGTCCCTAGTCTTACTCCACTTTTAGTAAGGTATCCCACTCCTTACTTAATACTCACAATACAATAGAAATGGTTCACACCTTTCTCCACTCACAGTACACTTACCCTAGTTTTATTAAAACCCGTGTCATCACCTTCCTAAGACTACATCTGGGGGGACGAAGGAGTAACTCTCTAAAGAAATGCCTACTAGCAAGCTTATTAAAAGCACAAGTTGTAGAAAGACATAAAGGGGTCTCACAACCTTGGGGGACAAGATGCAAAGAACAAATGCACAAAATGGTTGAGTACAAAATCATAACAATGTGTACTAAACTTGCACACACATCCAATTAACCTGAGGGGGTCACCCGTGCTCCATCTTAGACAGGGAGGTCGTGCTTCATTCCCGGCTGATTGCATAATGTTGTGTTATAGTTCTTAGTAAAAGTAATTTATGTAAATAAAACCTTCCATATGTAGATATCCAAATAAGAAAAGCTAAGTACACTATGAGGAAATGCTTTAATGACTTAATTTGGTGCTAACAAATAAATAAACTAAAATGAAAAATTTACGACGGATTGTATGTCCGTCGTTGATTATCGACAGACATTCTATCGTAGATCCGTCGGCAACCATCCCGCATGAATTTCGTGCAAGATTCTGTTGTAGATCCGTTGTTAAGTCTGTCGTAACCAGCGTATCACAAATCCGTCGTAGATCCATCGCTATCTAACAATGGGATCTGATGCTGTCGTTAAATCCGTCGTTGTTCCCCTAATTATTTGTAGTGTATGTTAGTTAGAAAAACTCAGTACTGATTAATCTTTTTGTCATAATCTTTTCATCTCCTCTTGCTGCTGCATATTTTCAAGCCAATAATTTTTAGTTATTTCACCTTTGCAAAGAAATTGAATTTTACACGCTGGTAGATATTGATATTTATTTTGTAGTATTAAACAATAACTTAGCAATCTTTTACTTTTTTTAGGAGCTGAGCCAGGATGTTTCTGAAGAAGTTGCTCCTACCTTGAACAATCTCGAAGCTGAGCCGGTTTATCCAGAAAGCTCCAACAATACTGCACATGCCAGTCCAGTCGCAGTCTATAAGTCTCGTTTTGTTAAGAATGCATTATCTAGCTTGGAAAATTTTAAGAGAGTCAATGCTGAAATAAACGGTACGAAATATCTTCATTCTCTGGATATATTATTTGTCTGGAAAGAATTTGTGTTTTGTGCATTCATGCAAGTTGCAATTCATAATTAGTTGGCAGATGGTAATGTTTTCTAGTCATATAGAACTATGCTTTCTAAGTTTCTTCGTTTCCTTTGCACAATGAATATATATATATGTGTGTGTGTGTGTGTAGCTTTTCTGAGATAGCAGAGATTAAGGTTTATTTAATTTGATCATAGTTGATTTACCTAAGAAGTCATTTTGGCACTGTATTCATATTTTGGATATTAAATTAGCTCTTAAGTTCTTGCAATATGTTTTCTACGAGACGCATTCTTAATTTTAAGATATACTCCCTCCATTCTGAATTAGTGGATTTAGAATTCTATTGGAAAATGATGTCGGACTTCCCAATTTACCCTTATCGTCAATATAATTCTTTAGTTCGATTTTCAATATCAATAATTAGGGGTAAAAAGAGTATATTTGCCCACTTGCTTGTTATAAGGATTTTGCTGATCGTGGAAAGTTATTCTGCTTCAAACTGTTTCGTTTACCTTGATTTCTATGGTTAGACGATGCTATGAATTCTTTTTTGTCCATATAGACCTCAGATTGCAACTGCGGCTCCTCAACGTGGAAACTGGTGCTCGTGATAATACACCCTCTCATACTCCCATGGAGGAAGAGTGGGAGAGCTCTTATATTCTCGACGTGCTAATCCAAGCTGGCCTTGAAAAATTTGGCTTCGATTTATTTAGGATAATGTGGCATTCTCCAGATTGCCCTCTCGACTACAGGTTCTTCATCGTTCTTGAGGAGAAATACTGCAACCTGATGACTGTGTCACGACCAGAGAGGTTGTTGCTATTTGACAGAATGAACTATGCCCTCTCAGAGATTTTCCTGAAGCATATCGATGTGCGGCCATGGGCAATGCCGCATTTAGCCGCATTAATGTATCTGACGTGGAAGAAAGAAAGACTCAGAAGCAGCATTGAGAGCCTGATTAGACAAGAATCTGCATACGGGCAGGTAACAGAGAGAATGCTCGATAGGGAGATGCAGTGGCTGGATCCTAGAGACGAAATCGTCTTGATGGGTGAGAAAATCGAGCAACTGTTGATAGACAACTTGATTAACGAGTTTTTACTCGACGAACGTTTGTAGTTCAGTGCAGAGTAAAATTGTTTTGGTGATCTTGGTAGATTAAAATCTTGCAATGGTACTAAATTTTAGGAACTAATTATGAAGATGCAGGGAAATTTTTCTATGGTGCAATCTGCATTAGGGGTGTCACGGTACGGTATACCTTACTAAAATCGTTATACCTTACCTTTACCTTCGGTATGGAAAATTTCATACCGTTACCTTACCATAATTTTCGGTATACCTTAGTTCGGTATACCTTACTTTCGGTATGACATTTTTAGATACCTATACCTTACCTTATTTTCGGTATATCTTACCTTACTTCGGTATACCTTTCTTTGGCGGTATACTAAAAATTTATTTATTTAAAATATGTGCATATATAAAACATAATGAACGACATCTTAAATAACATTAAAAATATAAAAAAATACAAAGTATTATTTTATAATAACATAATTTTCGAGATTAATCACTAATATCATATAATTAATTACTAAAAGATTAACTAATTCTAAAATGGCCCTTTTAGAGTTATATAAGGCATCCTCTACTCCGGTGGTGAAAGTGCTTCTGGTCACTGCTTTGGGATCATTTCTTAGCGTAAACATACTGGGAGACGATGCTAGGAAGCATTATTTTCAAAGTAGCAGTTAATATATTTAAATAGTCATAAATTTTCACGCAAAGAAAGTGTTGACACCTTTTTAAAACCATTTATTCAATCAATAGTTACATCCATTTATGAAAAGGCACCTATAAATTTTCATTCTCTATAAAATGGCTCCGTAATGCTACACCTTTCTCAAAAATCAAATCTTTCCAAACTATTGAAAGAACCAAATGCAACCCACGATGATCCCAAAACTCAACCACTTCATTTTTCCTAATGCATACCGCAATTTGCAGTTGCTTATAAAGTTTTGCACCATCTGATGTGAAGTCGAGGGGGAGGGGTGGGAGAGTTTGATAGCAGTGCACGGTATGGAGAATGATTCACAAGAAGGCTAAGGAGTTGTGTTCTTTTGATGATTATAATTGGGATTCATATAACACTGTGGGCTACCATCTATCCTTCATTTGGGAGTCCCGTTTACTCATTGAGGGGACCTAGGTCGAGCACTGTTCCCTTTGGGAAATGTGGTTGGCATCAAGGTCAGCGTGGGAACGCTGCTTGCATTGATACCGGTGTTTTCAGTTTTGATGTCGATGAAATTTATTGAGTTCCTAATATCAAATCAGATTGGGGGTTGCACGTATGCAAGCACCAATCCGGTTATCAAGCTGGTTTTAGGGGATGGGGTTGCTGGGGAGATAAAAAACACCGTCAGCTATGTTTTCAATTCGCCAAATTGTATCGGCCTTAAGATGTCGGAACCTTAGCAAAATGTTGCAGATCTATTACTCCTAGATTGTATGTTAAAGAACATAGATTTAGCTTTCTTTAGTCTTTACACACGATGTATAGAATATGTAAATTGTAATAAGATTTGAAAACTAATGGTGGATGTATCTGTTTTCCAGTTGGGAGACAAGACAACATATGTACTCTGTTTTGTTTGTTTTAGCTAAACATTCCTATTTTCTTACAATCTTTGCCGGAATCCTAATTTCAAAATTATATTCCGTTCCCCTCTTTTTCTCAGCAGACTTCACTTTAACATCATCGTCGTCCTGTTTTTTTCTTCCCCTGTTTTTAGTGACTTACCAGGTCCGTGAACCTGTCGACGATATCTTTCGTATGAGTATGAAGTCTCTCTTTCATAAGACCTATTATGTACCCTACAAAAATAGATTTGGACAGTTTTTCGAGCCAGGACAAAAACTTTTCGTCCTCGAAGAATATTACGACGGTGTCTGAATTCATTATCTGAATTCAATACGAATTCAATACAACCAAATAGTTAGAAATTAAAACTCAAGTAAATAAAATAAAATTTAAAAAATAAAAAATACGCACCACCCTCATTACGGTCGACACGAACCGTAGCACATCCCTTATATACGTATATTTTTGTTTTTCACTAATACCACTATTAAATAATTTTGAACCAAAACAAAACAGTTGACAAATGACAAATAAAATAAGAAGATTAGAGAGTTTGAGAGAATAGAGAAAGTTTTTATACAAAATGAATGGCAAGAGAAGAGGCCTATTTATACAAGTGAAGGAAGGTTTTTAGAATATTCTATCAAACTCTAGTAATATTTACAAAGTACTACAATGTTCTAAAATGTTCCTATTAGTCTCACTGAGTCGGGACGGGACGTACTAGCGGCACGTCACATACGAACAAAAAGAGAGAGCGAAAGATAAAGTATGTGAATGTATTTATTAAATGATCTAGTAATTATTTTTATAATTTAAAGATAATTAAGTATGTGAATGTATTTATTAAATGTGAATACAATAAGTTCATAAAACTATATGAAAATTAGTTGTTTCCTAGGGTACTAATATGTGTAAAATTAGAATGAATTATTCATTTATAAAATAATATAGGATTAGGGAGTACTAATGAGAATCACTAACTTTAGTTCGTTAAATAAAACCACGAGGTTGTTTTTTTATAGTTGTGATTTTTGGTCTCGAATCGAAATTAAATTTTATTGGTAGGAATTGTGTTATGCACAATCTTTTTAAGGAATTGTTACTATCTTTAAATGTTTTTAAGTGGAAATAATGACTCATAAAACTAAATATTTATTAAAATTAAAATATAAAATAATAAGTTAAAGTCCTGTCAGAAAAAGAAAATGACATAATTTTTGTGAACGGATAAAAATAACAAAAATGTTACCAAATACTATACAAAATTAGTAATCAAATTTTTTTCAAGATTGGAAAAGAATATATATAACCTATATAATCACTATGTTATAGTGTAATACTATCAAGTTCCAAATTCCAGTGGATATTACAAAAAAAATTCCAAAATTGATAAACAATGGGAACTGCATAAGGTGAGATATTGCTAAACATGAAGTTGCTATGGGGGAATTTGATGAAGATATCAACTCAGTATGGCAAATATGGAGTTTCATTCTATACATTACCAATTCTCTCTCATTTGTTTCCCTTTCCTTCATCCTCGTTCAAGATGCGGTTTCTAAAATCATCGACCATACGAGGCAACCCATCTCGTAATGAAACTTTAGGCTCCCAGTTGAGAAGCTCCTTCGCTTTGCTAATATCTGGCTTCCTCTTGTGAGGATCATCAGCAGTGTTCGGTCTGAATTCGATGGAGGCGCTAGGGTCGATGGTTTCTTTCACAACCTATTATTTCAGTAAGAATAAAGAGTTCAACTATGCAGAACATGAATCTAAATTGTACAGAGGATGAAGATAATCCAGGACAAACCTCAGCAAGCTCTAACATGGTAAATTCTCCAGGATTACCCAAATTGAATGGGCCTACATGCTCGCCTTCCATCAACGCCACCAACCCATCGACCTGAAATCAAGAAATTAATGCGTACATCATACCATGCTATTACTTGGCATATATTATGCAAAATTTACAGCACATTGTGAAATTGCTCGGTTCTTGGAACAAAACAATGGGGGTACTTTTACTATGATATTAAAGTATTAAACACTATGCTAGAGGAAGAGAAGACAGCTTGAAGATTGCAGGCAGATCTCTAGCATTAAGCTCATGAAAGAACTTAAGTTCAACCCTTGATACAATTTAAAGTTTTTGAAGTAGACATTAGATTTTGCAGATGGGGCGGAATCTATCTAATACAATGTGCTGCATAACTTGAAAACCGATTGACAGTCCGCATCTTGCACACAATGTCTTTTTTTTCGAATTGGGGCTGAGCCAGTCTAATCTAACATGCATGGTTCACTAGCTAGATCCCGCAATATCAATCAGCTCAGGTGGGGTATCAAATAGAAAAGTCATCACATACCAAGTCTGACACATATTGGAAGCTTCGTGTTTGTTTCCCATCCCCATAGACAGTCATTGGTTGTTTCCGTATGGCCTGCATAAGACAGATGTAGCTATTAGAGTCTGCCATTAATGTCAAAAGGGATTAAAACATATTTTCCTTACCAAACTATCAATTCTTATATTATACTTATAATATAGCGTTTCTCTGGACAAACCTGTGAAACAAAATTGCTGACAACACGGCCATCATCCAGACACATGCGAGGCCCATATGTATTAAAGATACGTGCAATACGCACCTGCCATCAACAGAAAGATTATTAGGCATAACTGCACAAGGCCAAATCAGGAACTTTCATATTCAAAAGAAGCATGGTTGTTGCAAAACATATTTCTCCTTTCAGAACACTTTATAAAAAGAAAGTAGAGGAAATGAATGCCCTTTAGGATTTAGTTTACTCCTTAATCTCTAAACTATGCATCGTGATAGCCATAGTAAATAGATCTGTCTTAGTTGTCATGTACTTTGGAAAATATAACTCCAATCTTATTCAGCCAACGAAACTAATGATGAGGACTATGGTAACAATAGCATTCATAAAAAGCAACATATTTGTATAGACAAATTGAAGAATTCAGGACGCAGAATGTTATTAATTTATCATGCGTATTACCTCAACACCAGCACCTCTGTGATAGTCCATAGCTAAGGTTTCAGCTGTCCGTTTCCCCTCGTCGTAGCAACTCCTTACACCTGATTAAAAATTTCAAATCAGAACAATGCAACCAAAAGAGACCATAATTTATCAAAAACAAGAATGTCACTAACCAATTGGGTTTACATGCCCCCAGTACGTCTCCTTCTGCGGATGCTCAAGTGGATCGCCATAAACCTCACTTGTGCTAGTGAGAAGAAACCTCGCGCCTATCCTCTTTGCAAGACCCAACATATTAAGGGTTCCCATCACATTTGTCTTGTAATCACATGTCAAGGATTTTCAACCAATTCCAAACACAAGTAAAAAGAAAACACAGCAGGCTCAGCACTCACCAAAGCAACACAAATTGAACAAACAAATGCAAAAGCATACACAAAAGCACATAACTTTCGCAGTAACAGATGATCAAAGCTGCGCTGCCATTGAACACAAGATGTAACATTCAAAAACAACAAAATTACTAGCAATAAAAACCAGTGTGGTAGGATATGATAGTCTTGACAGGGTTATACTTATAATGCACGGGCGAAGCAGGGCATGCCAAATGATAGATCTGATCCACCTCCAGCAGAATGGGCTCGACGACGTCGTGCCTAATCAGCTCAAACCTATGATTCCCAAACAAATGCACCACATTCTCCTTCCTACCAGTGAAGAAATTATCAATGACAATCACATCATCACCCCTGGCAACAAGCTTATCCACCAAATGACTCCCCACGAAACCAGCGCCGCCGGTGACAACAATCCTCTTCCTCTTAGCTCCAATTCCAACCGGCACTCTCCCAACCCCATTCGCGAACCTATTGTAATTACCGCCGCCGCCGCCGCGACTCGCATAATTATTATTAGAGAAATCGCCTCGATCGGAATATCCAACCACGGAATCACGAGCTCCGGCCGAAATCCGGCCGCGCGGATCAACCGGGGAGAGGATCGAGAATGACGGTTGGAATATGAAGAAAGAGGAGCCGATCAGAATCCCGACGAGGATGAAGAGAAGCCGCTGCTCCCTGAGGATGTAGTTGAGCGATCTGGGGAGGGATCGCGGGTGCTTGAGGGATTTCGGGGAGTAGGGAGGGGTGTGGGAGAATGGCATTTCTTCGTCTTTGCGGGCGCTGGACGATTGCTTGTGCAATTGCTTCATTGCTGCCGAAATAGAGGTCTGTCTTTATTGTTATATCAAAAATTGAGGATATTGGGGTGCGCTAGAAGAAGGAAAAGAGGCAGGTGGGGTGGGGGCATCTCATCTGGTGATTGGTGAAGGTGTGTGTTGTTGTTGGCAATGGAGATATGGAATTGTTCTTCAAGTGTGTGTAGTGATTCAGATTTGTATGCAGAGACTGTTGAGAAGAAGAGAGAAATCTTATGATTTGACGTTTAAAAGGAGTGGCCTTCTTTATGATGCTTGTTTCCCTTTTGGGCCCTACCCGTTTATGTTTATGGGTCCGGATCTTTAATCTCACTCGGGTCAGATTAATTAAGGTTCTAGCTGGGCCGAGTTGGATACTAGTATGTTCGAGATCAGTTTGGTAAATAATTGTGTGTCCAATCTTAACTCGAGCTTAACTCTTCATGATTGAGCTCGATTAGAGCAGCGACTTGTTGTGTATTCAATTATATTGCAATCCAACATCAAGTTCGAGCTCAAACTTGACTCATCATAATTTTGAGTTCATTTTAAAAACTTTATAATTGACTCGAGCTTGTGCTTTAAACTTTTTTTTCTGCTTTAAGCTCATGAACAATTCAATTAATATGCTCAAGCAATTCGATTTATAATATTTTTCACTAATAGCTCGATTAATAAACTAATGAACAATTCGAATAATAGGTTCGTGAATAGTTAGAACTAAACACGAACTCAAATATATTCACGAAAGGAATAAAAAATAGGAATGATCTATGTTACTTTTCTCATTTCTTGATTGTGATATGATCTATATCATATACTCCCTTTGTCCCATTATTCTTGGCCCCAAAAGTCAATAAAACACTCACAGTTTTGGTCAAATAGAGTCAAGAATACTAGGACGAAGGGAGTACTAGTTATTAACTTATTATACAACAAGACTATACTTAGATATGAAAAGATAAATTTAATCTCAAAGAAGCAATAATAAATGGGCCGGGTCGGATTATTGTGCCAATGGACTTTTATTTGGTTTTGAAAGCCCGTTAAAAAAAGAGCATCATAAAAAAAAAACACAAACGACCACAGTGGGAGTCGAACCCACGACCTTCTGATCCGAAGTCAGACGCGCTAATCCACTGCGCTATGCGGTCACTTTTGTTGTGTTTAATTTTCTTTATAATTGAATATATATCATTTTAGTACAAAAAGAGCAAGCATCTTATTATCCTAAGGTTAGAAACCTCATTGTTGGCATAATAATGATTGATTTTTAGGCACACATATACAATATACACTATACATGTGATTATATATATATATATATATATGTTCATAGTAACGACATTCTATGCCGTGAATATTTAATTTGTACATACTCGCAGGTCTCTTCCACACATAGCTAGGCAAAAAATTTAAAAAATAAGCTCCTTATATACACTACAACAATTTTCATTGAAAACAGCTTTAATGTTTTTTTATATATTAATAAAAAAAAAATAAAATTTTTGAACCCTATTTAACCTAAGTTTTAGAGGGAGGGTCGGCTTATTTATTTAATTTTTTGTTTTGAAGGAAATAGTATTTTTAATACTACTCGATTGATACATAAATGAGGCCGAGAGACTTTCCATACATCTCTCCTAAGGAAGGAAGAGAACAAGGGCGACGGAAAGAGAGAGAGTTTAAATATTGAACAAAATTTATAATAAAGTATTGCATTATCATTAGCATTTAGCTCTAGATTATTTGGTTAATATTTGAAATTTATAATAAATATATATTACTCAAAGAATAAACAAGTCATTGTCCATCCAAACTGACAAAGACTAATTAACACTTCCCTTGTAATTAGGGGACTAAACCAACTTTATTATTAATTAGAGTAATAATATTATATATTTACTAGCTAGCTAGAAATCAAATACTATAATAAAACAAGGGGCAAGTGCTAAAATGGCCCAATTTAAAAGAAAAAGATAAAAAATAACCAACTAAAAAGAAAAGATAAAATATACCCACATTTATCTCAAAAAGACCCTATTACCCTTAATATATTAAAAACTTATGTGCTCATGTTATAATTACTTCATGATAATTTTTCGAATAACATGAGCAGAGTGATCATGTGCTCATGTTATAATTTATTTCATGGTATTTTTTTCGAATAACATGAGCAGAGTGATCATGTGCTCATGTTATAATTTATTTCATGGTATTTTTTTCAAATAACATGATCAAAGTAATCATGTGCTCATGTTATAATTTATTTCATGGTATTTTTTTCGAATAACATGATCAAAGTGATCATGTGCTCATGTGCTCAAATTGAGGGTTAAAATTGTAAGTATGGATATTTTTTATCTTTTTATTATGGGTGGGCATTTTTTATTTTTTCCTTATGAAATTGGGTAGTTTAACCCATTAACCCATAAAACAATAGAATTTCCATATATCTAATTGCAACTTGTAGGGGAAATTGTCATAAACGATAGGCTTAGCTTAGTTAACTTATTTTATTTTGTTCGAGAAAGAATTGGTATTATGTTTTTTTTTATGTAATATAATACTCTAATTAGTAACAGCTAGCCATGCATCGGAGATTTGCCTTGTATTTTCTTGCATGTAAGCTTTATCTATAACGACTTATTTGATAAGATCAACATTAGATCAATCAAAGGCCTTTTTTTTTTTAATATTTAGTTCTTCTTACATATTTTATTCTTATAGTTAGTCACTAAATAATAGTCATATTTAATTACTAAAATATAATTCATACTCTGTAATTAAATATATAATATTAGGAAAATTCAATAGAACAAATCCCATCATCGAGCATAATCTATGTCAATTATTTGTTATAAGTGTACATGTAAATATACGGTATTATATACATGTACTGAATTAATCAATATATAGTTTCGTATCTATCAACAAAAAATAGATATTTTATGCATTTATTTCCACCAAACACATGTTGAAATTTGAATTCCATTTGTGGTCACACATGGAACTTACTCACGTGTGACACCTAATAAGCTTTCCCATGCAATAATATGTATTCATATAAGTATATATTTTTTTAGGAAAAAATAATTAGCCAATTTCTATCTACTGTTCTATTAATAACGGTTAATTTATTTTTTATTTTGAAACGTTCCATTAATAATGA
The DNA here is from genome assembly GCA_026898415.1 of Leonotis leonurus. NCBI lineage: Eukaryota > Viridiplantae > Streptophyta > Magnoliopsida > Lamiales > Lamiaceae > Leonotis > Leonotis leonurus. The sequence goes on from JAPKLX010000007.1 coordinate 5,919,501, forward strand.
TCAATTTTTTTATTGGTTAAAAATTATCACGTGGGGTATTTCTTGAGTTTTGTATAATAGATATAAATTGAGTGTTTCTTGATCTTCAGGTAAAAAATAAATGAATCGTTATTAATGAGACAAATAAAGTATATATGTATCATATACCAGTTAGAACTAAAAAAAACAGTTAAAATTTATCCTTTCGTGACTAAAATTTGTTTTTTCACAAAAAAAATGACTAATTTTGAATATTAACATATATTTAGGCGGCTGAAATTCATTGTCCAATTTTATGTCCCAGGCTCCACATCTCACAACCGAATTTATTATTTTATTTATATTTATCTAAAATAAAAAATTTGTTACCATATAATATATCATAATTAATAATAATTATATGAAAAATAAAAAAAATTATATATCCTGATTGAAAATTTATCAACCTTAAAAGTTAATTGAAATTAACATTAAATTTAAATATTGAAAAACAGTCTTAAATAATTTGACGCTTCTATACATATATATAAGTCAAATTGAATAGGCTATAAATAATTTGACGAGTAATTGTATTCCTAACAATACATTGACGTTTCTCTTTCCATAAGAGGTTTTCAAATATATTAGCAGTTTTTTTCAACTGCTTGAGAAGTTGGAATTTGTTCTTTTCATACCAAGTTTTTTAAATGGCTCGCAAAATTAAATTATCTAATATTAATTTAACTTAATTAATAATTATACTTTAAATGATGTTTCAATATACTTTTTCATCACTAATTAGTATATATATAACCCTCTTAATTAGTATCATGATGATGTAGCTAGGTACAATAATCATATTTAATATATACACAAGTATCATAATTATATATTGATAATAGGGATGCAAGAAACTCTACTACTGCAAATATTAAAATATACATAAATTGTGTGATTGTGAGAGTGTTACAGAAAGATGTCTTACTATTTGTGGTTTAAAATAACACATGCATATAAAAAGTCTCCGATTAGGACAATAATGTGTGTTGAGATATTTATTATGTTTTGATTTGGTTCCAAAACTTGATTTTGTATAGCGCAAGTCTAAAGGATTAGGCCTGAAAATCTAAGTTTCAAGGGCAAGCCTAAAAAACTAAGTCTGAAAGTCAGCTTGAAATCTATCCTGAAAGTCCTGCCTTGAAGTCAGCCTGAAGGACCAGCCCAGCCTGAAGTCCCAGCATGAAAGTCCTAGTCTGAGGACCAGTGCAGCCTGAAGTCCCAGTTTGAGGGACCAGCCCAGCCTGAAGGTCAAAATCTGAAGGCCAATACTTAAGTTATGGAAAGCTGCAGATTGCAGAATTCGTCTAAAATGACAGATACCAAAAATGGCAAAAAAGACGACTCAACTGATAGATCAGATTCAAAATTCAAATAGCTACACTCAACGGCTAGTTCGGATCTACATCAACTAGAAAAAGAGAGCATTCCTTTCGTGAACAACTAACGGTAAGACTCAAGAATTACAAGAAATTAACTCTTACTCGAGCTCAAAGTTTTATCCAGTGAAACACTCATTTCTCATAGTTAGAATTGCTATTTTTCCCCGTGTATTCTAAGCAAAATATTTTCATATCTAGAGCTTAGAAATTGAGCAAGTTATTATAGATTTCCTATTCATTGTAAAATCTTGTTCGATAGAAAGAGCACTTGGCTCTCAAACTGAAAGTTTGATTTTGATCGATTTTTTATAAAAATGAGTTTACCACCAAATTCCGCATTTCAAAATTTTTATTTACTCGTTTGGGGACCAACATCATGCTCAATTGCATGAATTAATTAGTAAACTATGTTGTTTCTATATCTGTCTAGCTATGTTTTAATAATAAAAGATAATTTGCGGCACTTCAAACAAATAAAACAATTAATTAATTAGGTATTGTACACACTTTTGCAGAAGGTTTAATTTAAGACTTCAAATAATTCAGAAACAATTTGCATGAAAGAACTAGATTTTTGAAATGAATTAAGGGGTTAATTAATGAGAACTTGAAATGATATCACAGTGGTTAATTAGCTTGTTTAAATAATGAAATTTCAATAGAATAAAAATAAAATCATATTTAATTTCATGTCAAGTTTTGAGATTTATAACTGGACGCATCGTATGGAAATTAAGGTTGACAAATAAATCATTACAATTGACATTTTAAGCAACGAAGATTATTTTCACTTTTAAAAAATGATTTTAGGCAAAATCATGATTAATTAAGCTCTAAAGTAACCAACATATATATATAAGAAGGCTAATTGCGTTTACTAAGGTCAAAAATGAGATGCCTGAAACTTTATTTGATTTTTCTAGAAATACTTGTTTTTCTTCCATAAAAATGCAACATGTTTTAAATTAAATGGTAAATAAAAAACAGATAAAAAAATGTACCCACTATAATTAATGTCATACTATATGACAATTTTATAATTATAGTTTGAATTAAGATGTCTCTCAATCATATACACATACACACACATAATGGGTTTGTGAGTATCAAATTTGAGTGGAAGAATATACTTCATTTTTCACACATATTAATTACTCATTAATACGTGTTTTAAGAATGATTAGATTTTAAAAAATAAACAATAAATTTGTGACTGAAAAAGTAAAATAAAATTGATAATAAATTTGTGAATAAAAAAATATTTTTTTATATATTCATTTTTATGATCAAATGTGATTGATTTTAGGAAAAATGTGATTATTGTCATTATATACTCAATTTTATCAAATGTGATTATATGCTCAATTTTATCTTAGAGAAAATGTAATTTTATGGATATGGCCCTTTAACATTATAGTCATTTTATGCCTACTATACATTTTAATAATTACTCGTATATCAATAGATTAATTTTTGCATGTTTATTGACTTTTTATGACATGGGATTAATTTTTTATAACCTTAAATTATATTGAAAATTAATCATATAAAGATGTCGGTATTATTTTGTATAAATGGACGTGATAAGATTTCCCCTAATAATATTTTTTTTATAACACCAAATATAGTTCGTGTAATATAAAATCACTATATATTATACATTCGATAAATTTAAGTATAATTTAATTAACTATTTAACATGCATGTATGAATGCTTAATATACATCACAGATACTTAATTGTAGGGAATAAATTTAAAAAACTAATACTAAAAAACAATATAATATTTTCCAATAAACAATTATTAAGCACATGCATCTTGATATTTTTCAACAAATTATAATATATTTTACAGAATATCTCGTCAACAATGAGGAACAAATAACAGAAGCAACATCAATTAGTCAAATCGAAATTAAATAAAAATTGAAATCGAAGTATTTCAATGCCATTTTGGGGACCAAATAAATCAACAAACTATAATAGAATCTCTCAAAATAAGACACTAGAAATAGAGAATGAATGCCAAGTGTGTGCTTCGAGTTGAAACCAATTTTATTAGATTTCTTTCAAACACATATATATTATATATCACACACCCATAAATAATAATACCATCCTAATACTTACAACATTAACCAACTTAACTAGGTCATGTCAATTATTGACTTGCAATTTCAACAATATGTACCACATAATTAAAAACTTTAGACCTAATTAATTACACGTGTGGGGCTAAAATTTATACAAGAAGGATTTTATAGAAAATTGAAGTTATTGGGGACGTTAGATAGTACTCGACTCAACTTGTTTATATTATTAGAGTGGTCGAGCTCGATTCGAGTTTTTGACATGTTGATCAAATTCGACTCGAAATGTAGTTATCGAGTTAGAACTCGATTTGTGGGAAGCTCAATAATATAATTTTCGAGTTAGAGCTTGAGTTTAACTCGTTTGATAATAATATTAATGGTTTTCGAGTTCGAATAAATTTTTTGTTTTAAAGTTTTAACTATTTTAGCTTGAGATTCGACTAAATGATCAATTCAAGATTCGATAGAAGGTTTGTGAGTCAAACATAGTCAGAATCGAACTCAGCTCGATAAAAGTTTTGAGCTCGAAATAAGACTCGAGCTTGCCTCATTCACTCCTAATGAACTTTTTTCGATTTGAATCACGAGTAGCTCGCGAGTAGATTTGTTCATTTATATCATAGTTTCCACATAATAAAGTTGTCGTCTTGCTTGTTTTAATAATATTATTTGGACTTCCAGTCCTAGTCCTGACATCCCGATCCCGAAAAATATTAATTTTTTTTTGTCCTGGTTTCGAACGAGAATTTCGGGACTCCCGAGTCCAAAAATTAGAAAATTCTAAATCCTGGTCCCAATTCAGGTCTTGAAAAAAATGTGGTCCCGAAGTCCCGAATGAGACCAAATTTTAAAATTAATTTCAGAAAATCGGAAGTCCCAATCGGGATTCGGGAGTTCCAAGACCTAAAAATTTTCAATTTCTCAATTTCGGTCCCGATCCTGGTCCCGAAAAATTCAAAATATTGGATCCCAAATCCCACCGAATCTCAAATCGGGAACGAGAAAGTTCTAAATCCCGGTCTCAGACTCTCACCCCTATATGGGGATATATGAATTAATTGTGATACTCAATTTAATTTATTTGTCACATTTTGCAATTTGGAATGTGTATCTGTATATATGTAGGTATATTAGGTTTGACCTTGACTAATGTGATTTTGAGATGGTGTACTTAATTTTGTTTTTTCAATTTAACTTGGGTACTTTCTAACTAGTGATATTAATTTATTATCTAGATGTCTAAATAACTAATTATTAACGCACATTTTTCTGTTAATGGAAGTCAATAGATTTGAATTTAAGGCATACATAATTTAACAGCGACAGCAGCACAAATAAGTTACATTTAATAACAGTATTCAGTCGTATAGAAAATTATATTTTTCTGTCATCCAATTTTATTTTCTATTCCTGCTATTATTAATTATTATATACTCCATTTCTCCACTATAATATAGAGTACAAACCAAATGTAATGTCGGCACAAAATTTAAAAATTACTTGAATATAATATGAATTGAAATTAATTTCACACACTTTATATTGTTATATATAGCTAGAGGTAATTATATTAAAAATAGATTTCTTTGTGTAAATTAAAAATAAATATAAATCATTTAAGTTTTTGATCAATTGCTATAATTAAATTTTTTCTGCTATATTTGTATCCAACAAAGTCCTTAAATTATGGATGTTACATTCGCTAAATAAATCTGAAGTACTAACTTTATTTTTAGATAAAAAAATATATTATATTATCTATTAAGTAGGAGTACATGTTATTATTTTTATCTAGCTATAAATAAATCATCGAATACTTATTATTTATTAAACATATATTCTCATGTTATCGATCTGCAATTCTGCATGTATATATTGCTTTCAGACTTCTTCTTCTTCCTTTATTTAATGAATGTTCTTACATATTTCATGCATGTTTTCAAAGTTTTCTGTATTGGCCCGATAATTAAGGATCATGCAATAAACAATACCAACTACAATAAATAAACAAACAAATAAATAAAATTTGATGATCACTAGACAAAAATTATTGACTGCAGATCAGATTATAGATACTCGAGAAACATTCAAACTTGTCGTTTAATTAAGGGGATTAAGTTCACGCGTACACATGAACGATAATATAATAAATAAATACACTCACAACAAAATAACGTCGTACAAATATGTTATTTATAATAAAACAATTATATGAACACATATTCCCATCGTAACGACAATTTACTACACAACATAACATTATTCTCGAATAATATATGTCATAATACTCACATTATATGTGCAAAAGAAAAAAAAAAACCACCCTAACGATGATTAGATGAACATGCGCAAAAGAATTATAATCGAATCATAACTGGTGATTTTGGAAATCGTAGTCGTGTAAGGAATGATTCGTTTGATTTCAAATATTCAGAATCGTAAGGTGGTGGAGTTTCAACATTTTTAATAGTTTCTTTAATCCCTCGTTCAATCTTATTTTCTATATATTATATAGAATAATTGTATATAACTCATAAAATCATATGTTAATTATTTATAAATTCATGTAAAAATATACATTTTTCAACGTGATTATGAAATAACAAGCGATTCGAAATCGAGACCGACAGTTTGAAATTGAAAGTGAGCAGTTTCTGGCTTCCAATCGTATAAGCCAACATTTTGCACACTCGTTAAAATGTAAATAATTGATATATATAAAATATTAAGATGGGTCATGTTTGGCGGTTGAGAAATATGGGAGAATGAGAATTATCAGATTATATTTGTCATAGCTGATATGATCACAATTCACATTTGTTAATTAAGAAAAGTTTGTTTGTTTGTCTAATTAGATTAGATATATGCTTACGTAGCATATCTAAATATATGTCATGCCTTTTATCACTCTCTTCCTATTCAATACTTTTTTATTTTTCTTGCATACTCAACTCCAAATTTAGAGGACTTATATATTGACTAGACCCGGTTTGGATCTTATTTTTTACATATCTTTGTGGCCAAGTTAATTAATTGGATTTGCCTTAAAAAAGGTTAATCAAATTGGTATTTTCAAATCTATATATCCAAGTGAAAAGTCACATTATTGTTTTCTTCATTATATATTCGGAAATGTTTTGAATAAAATTGTATAGGATAAATCTTCAAGAATTTGTATTATATGCATTGCCTTGTCTGGTAAGGAAAATTTACTTTTCAAATTATTATTTAAATACAATAGTAAATTATGATTCAATTTTGTGATATTACTTGCAGGATATATAACTTGTGCTGCTGTGCAGTGAACTCAATTTAAAGATTTTGGTAGTAATTGAACATACTATACCAAAGAAATAAAGAGTTAATTATTTCAAAATTCACGTATTTTATTTATTTATTTATACATAATTTTTTTAATTTGATCAATATATGTCAACTCACAATATTTTTTCTTATACCAACTTTTTTCGGTAAAGTTTAAATTTATGCAAGATCTAATATGACATTTTTTCTTAAACATAAAATAAAAATGTTTCAAAATGAATATATATTAACATGGTATTATAATCAAGTGTTAATGGGCAAAACATCAAATCCATCATTAATACTTCCTCCGTCCATAAAAATGGTTTACGGTTTGACCCAATACGAGTTTTAATATTGTGTTTTGACTTTAATAGGAATACGTAGTTAGTGAAGTTAGGGTCTCACTTCATATATTGTTTTAAATTGGTTGTGAGTAGTTAGTGGAGTTTGGGTCTCACTTAAAGTATTGTTTTAAATTGAGTTGTGTGTGGTGGAAGTGGTGGGTCCACTTGCTATAAAAAGGAAATTTCAAATGTAAACCATTTTCGTGGATATCCCAAAATGGCAAATCGTAAATCATTTTGGTGGACGGAGGAAGAAAGTTATTGCACCTAAATTAAATTTAGTAAAATCCAATTTTTGAGTCAGCTCAATTATTTTCGAACTGGAGTTGACAACTCTACCCCTAGAAAGATTGTCAAGACTCTAGAGTGATCGATTTCGTACGAGATTAGTCACAAACTAAACTACCATCCCAAGTGAAAACATGTCAATTTAAACCCTAATTTCTAAGAAACAATGTCTTAATTTGCGATGCAAGAAACGCGCCGTCAACATAAGCATGGGACCCATATATACCCAAATCGCCACGTGTCATCCTCCCACGTCAACACAAACGTGTCTCCCTTGTCTCTTTGCTTACTCACCTTATTTTTTCTTTTTATAATTTGCTACTGTTTGTTCACTCTTTCAACCCTAAAAGTCCAATCTTTTTTCAAACCCTTCACACCCCACCCCCCCATAACCCACCCCACCATCTCTGCTTATAAATATGTGGTCTGGGAAGCTGATTCTCTTCACTTCTAAATCTTAGTTACAACACAAACATCGACCCAAGAATTATCAGAAAGAAACCAACTCCAAAATTCAATTCAAGTATAATTTGAGCTTATAATTTTCAAGATTTGGAGTTATGCCGAGAAAAGGAATGAGGAGTTTGTGCTTTTCACCTAAGCATTCATCTTCATCCACATTCGCTCCGCCGTCGCACTCCCCTTCTCCATCGCGGTTCGGTTTCTCGCCGTCGAGGCCGAGCTTCTCCGACTCGGTGATGGACCGGACGCTCGAGCTGGCCGAACCGGTCATCATGAAATGGAACCCTGAAACCAACACCTTCGCCCGAGTTACCTCTCTCTTCTACGAGAACCGCCGCGAGGCTAAGGATTTCATCAAAACCGTTCATAATTTGCAGAAGGCCATGCACTTCCTCGTCATGGAGAATTCGAGCTCGGAGAAGTTGGTTCGCGCGCAGAATTTGATGATGATTGCTATGAAGCGGCTGCAGAAGGAGTTCTACCAGATCTTGTCGATGAACCGGGCTCACCTCGACCCCGAGTCTGTCTCGACTCGGTCGTCGCGCACCTCCGTTGGTTCGAGCTCTTCCTACAACGACGACGACGATGAGGACGCTGCGGCGGCGGAGGAGTCCATTTCTGAGGTGGAGGATGCTTCCATGGCGGCGATGTCGGATTTGCGATTGATCGCTCAGTGCATGATCCAGTCCGGCTACGCCAAGGAGTGCTTGAAGATTTACAAAATTATTCGGAAATCGATCGTCGACGAAGGCATTTACAAGCTCGGAGTGGAGAAATTGAGCTCCTCGCAGATTCACAAAATGGATTGGGAGGTTCTAGATCTGAGGATTAAGAACTGGCTGAGCGCGGTGCGCGCCGCCGTGCAGACGCTCTTCAACGGCGAGAGGATTCTCTGCGACGACGTCTTCGCCTCCTCCGATTCGATCAGAGAATCGTGCTTTACTGAAATCACCAAGGAAGGTGCCATGATTCTGTTCGCATTTCCAGAGAATGTGGCCAAGCATAGCAAAAAATCGCCGGAGAAAGTCTTCCGAGTGCTCGACATGTACACCGCAATCGCGAACCACTGGCCGGAAATCGACTCGATCTTCTCCTACGAATCGACCGCCGCCATCAAATCGCAGGCGGTGATGTCGCTAACCAAACTCGGTGAGTTCGTCCGCGCTGCAGTCGGCGAGTTCGAGTCGGCGATCCAGAAGGAATCCTCGAAAACCCCGATCGCCGGCGGCGGAACTCACTTCCTGACGATCGAGGCCATGGATTATCTCTCCAACCTCGCCGATTACGGCAACGTACTATCCGACATCCTCGGCGACGCACCGCCGGAAGCGAAGAAGAAATTGCTGCCAGAGACCTACTTCGGGTTCTCCGACTCTGAGGAATCCCCGGCGCCGGCAATCTCTCTGAAAATGGCGTGGCTGATTCTCGTCCTTCTCTGCAAGCTCGACACCAAGGCGAAGTACTACAAAGACATCTCGCTAGCGTACCTCTTCCTCGCAAACAACCTCCAATACGTCGTCGTAAAGGTGCTGACCTCAAACCTGAAATATCTCCTCGGCGATGAATGGTTGACGAAGCACGAGTCCAAAGTCAAGCAGTTCGCGGGAAAATACGAACGTCTAGGATGGGGCCACGTCATCGACTCCCTCCCCACTGATCCAACGGCCGTGGATGCTCCGGAGAAAGCGGCCGAGATTTTCAAGAAGTTCAACTCGGCGTTCGATCAGGCGCACAAGAAGCAGGCGCTCTGCGTCGTACACGATCGGAAGCTCCGCGACCACATCAAAGCGTCGATCGCGAGAAAGATATTTACTTTGTATCGCGAGTTTTACAACGCGCACCGCGAGAAAATGGGAGGGCAGAGACATGTGGCGTCGATTGTCAGATATACCCCTGAGGATGTAGGGCATCACTTGTCCGATTTGTTCTTTGGGCATGTCGGATCAGGGGGTTCTTCGTCATTTGAGGAGTCGCCTTCTGCTTCTGCTTCTAGACATCCAAAACAAAGATCTCCTTGAAAATTGGGATTATTTTTTTAATAAGAAATTAGTTTATATCGATGATTAAATATACATACCCTATATATATATTTTGAGGTTAAAAGTATGTTTGGAATAGATTGAAAATTCACTTATAAGTGAAGTATATTATGATCGATCATCCTTTTCAATTCACTAAAATTTTCATGAATCGAGATCACTAGTTATTATGATATTAAAAAAAATTTACCTCTTGAAATTCACCAAATTTAAAATATATCTAAATACATAATTAGGATAATCTAATAAAAAAAATACATCAAAACGGGAAAATTAACTAATATTTAAAAATTCCAGTAATATATATCAGATATATAAGTGTGTAAAGATCGAAAGCATATTATCACTTATTGCAAGAAAACAGCTGCTTTCAAACTAATAACACCATTTATAAAATTCAAACACAAGAATTAATGAGGCATTTAATCATGTTCGATGAGACGATCTCACAATTTCTACATTCTATTTTGCACGAGGGTAAGACAAATTAAAGTACTAAGATTCTTTCTTGTGACAAAAAGAGAAATAGTTAAAAATAATAATAAAAAAAATAAATTGTTTAATATTTGAATATTATTAGTAAGTTTGAAAAATATAAATGGGGGCAGAAGAGAATTGGTATAAGGGTCAGAATATTGAAAAAAGGGTTGAAAATAATAAAAGAGGTTAAGTGAAGGTTCTTCTCCTTCTTCACATGCTTCCATATTTGGTTGCCGGTCTAATTCATACAACGGTTGCTTACTTCCACTTTTAAATATTTATCCCACCATTTCTTTATTCTTTTTTTTTTATATTTCAGTTTAATTCCTTTTTTCTTCTTATTTATACTTTTTGATTAATTAATTCATTTTTCCTTCTTGTTAATAAAGAATGAAATATAATTCATAAAATTATATTCGTAATTTAAGTGAACTAATAAGGCCTCTGAAATGCAATATTCGTGAAATTATATATTTTTTTGGAAGCGCAAATTAACTCTTTTACGACTGTAATGTAGACATCTTTTGATCGAGGAAGGTCGTATATATTTATATAAACTTTTCAAATTATAATACACGGAGGACTCACTTTCTGTGAGATGATGAATTTCGCGTCTCAATGATTATTAATGTACTCTTTTTCTTGCCTATAACTTCTAATATGTTGCCAATCAATCGTAGTAATTGTTATTCCCATTGTATTCGAAATATTGAATAATAATTATAAAATAAAACAAGAGAAAAAGTTTGTGAAAAAGAAAGAATGTCATATTCGGATGGATTTCAAATTAAAAGTTACATTCTAAAACACCGTCTCAATTTAGATGTTTCTAATACACGTTTACTCTAATTTACAGCTTACGTAACTGTTTTTAAAAGGTTCAAATTCTAACAATTTTAAATTGAAAAATGATACAATTAAATATTAAAAAATTATTATATACCTATTTTGGTAGGAGGAATGTATTGTATTTTAACTTTATATTAAGACCATATTTCACCCCTTTTTTCCTTCTAAATTTCGTCACACTCCTCAAAATAATTAAAATACAGCACAATTAATACACAGCTCAACCACAAGCACCAAGAACTAATTAAATTACTGTTTTAATTCAGACCAATTCCTTAAAAAGGTCAATCTTAGACATTAGTTAAAAATGCAAGATTTAATCAACAAGCAATAAAAAATTAATCATCATCAAAATTCAAACAAAGTAAACATATAAGTAAAGAATCCCGCGTTTGCGAATATTTCAACAGAAATGACATAACTAAGCCCTTCCCCAGTTGCCTACTAAATCTAATGAAATGAAACAAGAATTCAATGCTTAAATAACATCTTGACAAAAAAAGTCAATTCTTTAAGAGAGAAATAATTAAATAGCCTCATTTATTTCATTCATGAGAAGTCATTTTCCAGTCTCACTACATTAACTTATGCACTCACTACTCAATTTACTTCAAAAGTCAAGTCTTCAATTCAAGGCATATATTTATGCATGCAATAAATATTGAGATGGTGAGATGTATAGTAAGTAGGAAGTAGTCTCCACATCAACATGGCACGTCGAGTTTAGAGACGAGTCGGGGCGACTCTAGTATAACGGGATGCCACGAGGAATGCAATGTACACGTAACGAGTGGACTTGATTAAGAAGTCGGGTAGTCGGGAGGGCGAGGGATACCTTGCCATCCCGTGCAGTGTTGAAGAAAATGCTTGAGTTCGTCGGTAGGTGGTTCAACGGTCCATGCATTGTAGAACTCTGAAGGATGAAATACGGAGGTCTCGACCGGTAGGGGCATTAGGGCTGACTTAGTTCCACCGAGAAATAGATCACCTTCGGACCTGATGCAGCCGGTGCACTCCTCGCTCTTGTCGGATGCCTAAAGTGCACACATTGATATCAAGAAAGTACTATTTGATAGTGCAAAAGGATCAAAAGTGGGTTTATCACTCATGTAAACCACATCCAAAGGAATGGTCTTTCTTAAACTGAAGTCAAAAGGGCATGCTACTATACGAATCCGAAGAAGGCAAACCTCGATCCGTTCCAAATTTGAAGTACATAATTGTGATTTGTAACATAGCATGTTGATGCGACACCGATCAATGGAGTCGTTCTCCACCCGAGAGCTACTTTACCGTATTTAGGGGTAGATAAACAACTTTTTCCAATGAAATAGGCATCTAAGGTCCAATAATCACACTCTCTTCTAACTATACCGAATTCGTATTGTTTGAAGCACAATGTACATTCTTGGGGTGAATAGGAAGGAATACAAATCACAATAATAAGACTAAAACTGATGCATCTCACAGCTGCAAGTTACTCCGGACGTATAGACGAACTATCGACAAATATGGTCTAGTTTTAGCTCAGGATTGCCAGTATATAAAGTAACAAAAACTGTTGCAGGCAAACAATGCAAAAATAAGCGCTAGCTAGCATATCGAAAAACACGTTATACCTTCTCCGTGTAATATTTAAAGGCCACCTTCTTTAGTTCCCCAGCTTCATAAAAGTTGCATTGTGAGTAGACCTATATGTGGAGAAAGACATCTTAGATAAGTGCAGCAAAAGAAAGCATTTTATTACAACGTACGTTCGTTCCAGGCAAGCTGTCCCGTGAGATCTTGAAATCGGATACCTACCTGTGACTCTACACTGGCACAAACAGCATAAATCCCCCAGTTCCTAGTATAATTGTTATACAAATGGACTTTCCCAAATCTGACTCGTGGCCGCCGCTGTCGTGTACCATCAAAGAAGCAATGGTGGATGGTGACTCGTATGCATCTGTCATCCGTGTGAGAGGGATCGGCGCCAATGAGCATGGTTTTGTCATGATTTGAAAAGTCACACCTGCATCCAAGTTTAAGAAGGTCAAGGATATATATCAAACATGAGAGATGAACCAAAGTTTTGTATGAAAGCTAATAACTGACCGAGAAACAGTTATATCTGTGCTTTGTCGAGTGATATCAATCAATCCATCGTCATAATCACTCAGGCTGCAACGTTCGATCCAGATATGCTTGGAATTGGGTTTTATCTGAATCCCATCAACATCATGCCCCCTACCCCCTTCAAAGAGTAGGTTGCAGATGATGACATGCTCACATTCCTTCAACCTCAACCCTTTTCCAGTGAGTTTAACTCTTTGACCATGCCCATCGACAGTCTTGTAAGAGGAAACGTTCAAATAAGACGAAAGTTCGATGTTGCCTGAAACTTCAAAGATGATCCATAATGGCTCCTTTTTACGGCATCCATCACGTAGTGAACCTGGCCCATCATCTGAAATTGCACTGCATTAATGGTTTCCATATGCAAACAGCAGCATATATAAACTGTCAAAGAGGACATGACTGTCTTATGTATAATAGCTAAGGCTCTAAGAGTCCATAGCAGGAGTGAGCAACTTCAACAACTTCAAAGAGGTGCTTATAGTAGTTGATAGAAAATTATTACAAAAAAAATATGTCCAAAATGCAGCAACAATGGCATAAGAGACTTTTTTTACAGACACAAAATCGACTTATATATCTACCTCATGTAATTGGGCATTGGCAACATAAAAACTTGAAACGAATTTTCGACAAAAAACTCGCACTTTCAAGAATCCCAGTTCAATGCATAAATTAAGCAAGAATGTAACTTCATAAACTGCAGAATCAAATGGCACTAGATTCTATCACATCAAGAAATCCTAAATGTACCTCTTCCCAAACCAAAATAGGGTAAAAGGGACTTAAAATGTAGGCAAGCCTTAGACTTGGGCTCTTAAATTTCATGATCAGCTCATTCCACACAAGGGTAATAATCACACCAACCATTCAATACTACAGCCTGCCTACATCAAAACTAAATCTTTAAAACAAAAATAAAAAATAATTGTGATAATCCGTTACCAGCTAGGGTGGTGACGCGATAAATGGCGCCGTGAAGTCCGCCAAGGGCGAAGTGGCCGAAACCCTCGGCCTAATAGCTTAAATAATACATTATTATTATATATGTGACCACATTAATGATTGTAGAATAAATTAATCTAACATGGGCAGCCACCGCCCGGAGGCTGGAATCGACGTGGCCGTACGGCAAAGGCAGACCCATATTCGTCGCCCGAGCTGAATTATACGGCGGAGGACGCTTGTTCTTGCGGTGGCCGGAGATTGAGTGACGACCCTACTTTGTGAGATCCTTCAACTAGCTATTTATTACTGAGAATTTGTTACTGAAATTTACCTAATTTGCGTTTAACTGATTTTTTTTTATTTGCTTCTTTTTCTTTATTTTATACGATAGTTTTTAATTTAATTTAAATACTTTTATATATATAAATAGTGAATTACTGAGTTTAGATTAACTGAAGTAACTAACTGGAAATGTCGTTAGAAAAAGACAAAATAGCTGACGATAATATGGTTGGTACGGCGGCGTCAAAATGCTTCTTCCACACACACTAACAATCTCCGATTCCTCCTCCACCGCCACCACCTCCGCGGCTTCACCGCTCTCTCTTCCGCCTCCTCGCAGTGACTCTCCTCCCATTCGCCACCACCTTCCGATCACACTTGCAATCACCAAAAACACCATGCTTCTGTAAACGGAATTTTGCACCCAGGCGCCGTATTTTCTCGATCGCCATGGATTCCACCGATGAAGGAGGCGCGCATCCCCAAACACCAGGTAATTTCACGATTTCGCAATTAGGTATTCGCAGAGTGCAATTCGAGATCAGAAAATTCCTATTTGAAAAAATTGAAGAAGGTGAATGTGTCGAACAGGCGAGAGAGAAAGGGATCTGGAGAAGGGTTTCAAAACGGAGCACTTCTGGCCATCTCCCTCGCCGCGTTCGCCGGCGTTGGTGGTGTCGAATTCCAGCAAAGTGTTGGGCACGTCCAATTCCGGGAAGACTCTGGTGGTCTCAAACTCCGGCAAAGCCTTGATAGTCTCGAATTCCGGTAAGCGGTTCGAGCCATCGGTGAGGAAGAAGTACGTGAAGCAGGTCACCGGCCGCCATAACGACACGGAGCTCCACTTAGCCGCGCAGAAAGGTGACGTGGCGGCGGTGACTCAGATTTTGGGCGAAATCGATGAGCAGATGCTGAAAACGTTGCGGGGGGCTGAGTTCGATGCAGAGGTGGCGGAGATAAGGGAGGCTGTAGTGAATGAGGTCAATGAATTGGGGGAAACTGCTCTTTTCATTGCAGCTGAGAAGGGCTTCATTGATGTTGTCAACGAGCTCTTGCCATATTCAACCAGAGAAGGGATTAGGATGAAGAACAGGTCCGGGTTCGATCCGCTCCACATCGCCGCCAGTCGAGGCCATCACGGTAATCAACTTGCTTCCTTACCTGGTTCAAAAGTTTGATATGATCATTAGCCCTTTTTCAATTAACTAAATGGATGATGTTTGGTGTGCTAAAACCTAGGTTTTGGATGAAGTTCATTATACACTTGTTATGGTCTTTGAACTTTGCCTTGAAAGGTATTAGGAGATGATGAGTGATTTCCCAAATTTTCATAGATGAAGAAATGAGGATATGGAGAATGTGGTGTTGATTGATTGGTGAGTGTCTTTACATATTCTGCATCTATTGCAGGTATAGTGCAGATGCTGCTAGAGCATGATCCAGAGCTAAGTAAAACAGTAGGTCAATCAAATGCAACTCCTCTCATATCTGCAGCAACAAAAGGGCATCTAGCAGTGGTCAAGGAATTGCTTGAAAAGGATCCTAGCTCGCTAGAGATGCAAAAATCGAATGGCAAAAACGCGTTGCATTTTGCTTCCCGACAAGGCCATGCAGATATCGTGAAAGCTTTGCTAGAGAAGGATAGTCAGCTTGCAAGAAAGACTGATAAGAAGGGCCAGACTGCTCTGCACATGGCCGTAAAAGGCGTAAGTTCTTCCGTCGTGAGGTTGCTTCTGCAGGCGGACCCGGCCATAGTGATGCTTACCGACAAATTTGGCAACACCGCTTTGCATATAGCCACAAGGAAGAAGCGTTCTGAGGTAAGGGCAGTTATTGGTTGCTGTACTAGTTATTGACATATGTTCTCTTCTTGTCTGTTTATTAACATTTGGTTCCTATTTGATTCACTAGTGCTTGTAGTTGTTATCTAAGGCTTTTGAATAATTGCAGATTGTGAATGAGCTCTTAAGGCTTCGTGACACGAATGTAAATGCACTGACAAGAGATCACAAAACAGCTCTTGATATAGCAGAGGGGCTGCCTCTATCAGAAGAGATTGTAGAGATTAAAGAATGCTTGACTCGTTACGGTGCAGTCAAGGCCAACGATCTAAACCAACCTCGTGACGAGCTCCGGGAAACAGTCTCAGAAATCAAGAAAGACGTACACACGCAGCTAGAACAAGCCCGAAAAACAAACAAGAACGTGAGTGGCATTGCAAAGGAGCTGAGGAAGCTCCACCGGGCAGGAATAAACAATGCCACTAATTCGGTCACCGTTGTAGCTGTTCTATTTGCAACAGTTGCTTTCGCAGCCATTTTCACGGTGCCGGGAGGCGACTACAACAACGGGATGGCTGTGATGGTAAGCACCCGCTCTTTCAAAGTATTCTTCATCTCCAATGCTATTGCACTCTTCACGTCGTTGGCTGTCGTTGTGGTGCAAATCACAGTGGTCCGAGGTGAGATAAAATCGGAGAGAAGGGTAGTAGAAGTCATCAATAAGTTAATGTGGCTGGCCTCAGTTTGCACCACAGTGGCTTTCATCTCCTCTTCTTACATAGTTGTTGGTAAACACCATAGATGGGCTGCAATTCTTGTAACCGTGGTCGGGGCGGTGACTATGGCCGGAGTCCTAAGTGGCATGACTTACTATGTGGTGAAGTCTAAGAGGATAAGGAGGGTGAGGAAGAGAGAAAAGTACTCAAAAAGTGGAGGAAGCTCATTTAGGCACTCTGAGACTGATTCTGAAGTTAATCCAATTTATGTCATTTGATTCGTTTATCGATTCTGGGCTCGATTCTTCTCTTCGAGAACAATCTCTAGACGGGCAGCGATGCGTGCCCGTGCTAAGTTTTGGACATGGATCATATGATGCTACCTCAAAGGTGACAATGATGCCTTGCATTAGACTTTGTAGGGGTTCTTGAATCTGACTGGTTTTACTTGGGATGAAACTTGAAAGGATGGGCTTTTGACAAGAGAGAGTAAGGTATTGATCATAGGAAAATGATGATCTTGTCTTAGGTGCAATGAGGATTTTATGTAAGAAGAGTGTAACATATAACATATACATCAGCAAGAAAACTGATCAAGATTTTGATCCAATCATAGTGTCTAAATGGGGTATTTTCTTGACACCTTTTTTGTGATTGTTAAATATCATTTAAATTGTTTTAACTTCATTTTATGTCTTCTCTCTTGTTAAGTTAAAAGTAAATTTAGGTATAAAGTTTTTTAACTTTTTGTAGAAATTTATGTGTTAAGTATATGAACTACAGCCCAAAAAATGAGGTTAAGGCAGCACTAAAAATGGTGGAGAATAAATTAGTAGAACGTGTCATGATCCATGACTCATGACCTACGACTTATTTACTATACTACAAACATAGTGTCCAAAAAGTAGGGCCCATTTTATGAATAAGAAATGGGGCCCACCTCCCGCGGCTGGGCCCAGAAATTGGCAGTGGCGTGGCGTGCTTGACCTTGACTTCTAGGTTCTTATCTTTTGGGGTCAACGCCCTATCACCTCCGTTAATTTTACACGCAAATTAATATTTTATTTTATTAAATTTATTTTAATATCTTTTATTTTTTACTTATAAAATTTCTCAAAAAGATAAATAAGACTACTATCGGAATATTTCAATCGAGAAAGACTATTTCAATCGAGAAAGAGTATTACTCCCTCCGTCCCACCTCAATTGTCTCATTTGCTTTTGGCTCGCATACCAATACTCACTTTATTTCTTTCTCAACTACTTCCCACTACTTTCCACCTACTTTATTACTCTCACAACTTTTATCCAAAAAAGGAAATGAGACAATTCAAGTGGGACACCCCAAAATGGAAAACGAGACAATTGAGCCGGGACGGAGGGAGTAAAATTTATCAAAAAGATAAATAAGACTACTATAAGGAAGTATTAAAATTTACTTTTTTTTTTAATACTCATGGTTTTCAGTGTCAAATTATGTACGAATTAGTAGTTAATGAGATGTTCACGTTTGGTCTAATAGTCTTTGAAAATAACAACATTTAAGAGTATTAAACTATTATTGAAAAATCGTTTTCTTTTAATACTCTTTCGGTCCAATTAAAAACGGTGAGAACAATCAGAATAGAACAACGGAAAGAGTAATTTGATTGAATTATCATAAATAGAACAAGGAGCTTACTTTTATTTCTAAGTGTGAAGTATAATGATTTTCTATGAAAAGAACAACTTTTGTGGAGGACTAGGAGCATCAATTTTTACTTTTCTAGTTTGTAGTATCATTCCACATGAAGAAATGAATGAATTTCAAGGTACAACTATTCATACAACCTATATTCTTTTTTATAAATAGAAGCATATTCATCATTGTTATTATTAGTGAATAAATCCATGGCGCATATTATATTAGAAAATTCAACATAAATTTCTAACCAAGATATTATAATATTTTTTATTTGTAATACATTCAACATTCTTAATATTTTTAGGGTTAAAATGATAGTATTAAAGATGTATTTCAAAGAAATCACTACATCTATTAATTATAATTTGATTATATAAAAAAATTGATATGGAATCGAATAAGAATAACTGAGCTCGTGCAAAGCAGCAGTCAACTTGGTAAACCCATTACATGCCTCTTCGATTAACTAATGATTGTATAGAAAATATTATACTTCGTGATAAGGTTGAATCATATTCTTCTTCATTATATATATAACAATAATAAATATATTATATATTTATTTATTCTTTTTGGCTTTAACAGAAAACAAAGAAGCATCAACCCATGTGTTCGCTTTTTCTTGCCACTCAATTTATGGCTCTGTTACTTCAGCTGTCTATATCTCTTCTCATCTCTCAATCTCTCTCTCCATAAAACCAATTCATATGTGTGCTTGAGATTTGAGGTTATCATCTTGCAGCAATACTTCCATTCAAGTGTTCTGTTTTTGTGAAGTTTGACTTCATTGTTTGCAGCAGGAAAATCTGCAGAGTTCTTGAATTTTTCAACAAGAGCAAATGATTGTTGAGTGTTGACTTAGAGCTGCAGTTTGAAATTGCTAGTTTGATGATCAATCCATTCTAGTAAGAGAGTGTGAAAAGAATTTTTCACTCATTTGGTTAACAATGTCGAGTATTACAGAAACCAGATAAAGAAAGAAAGAAAAAAAGGAAATTTCTCCACGCACCCTACGTGTTCTTGTTAAAGATCATGCTCTTCTGCTGCCACACGTGAAATCTCGATCTGGGTTTTCTCAATCTCTCCGAATTCGTGTCAAGATTCCACCTTTTTGTTGTCCCACAAAAAAATCTTGATCTGGGCTTCTGCAAGAAAAGGGGGGTTTGTCTGAAATTCTGAATTTGATGGAAGGAAAGGCGCAGAAGGAGATAAAGAAGCAGTTAACAGCAAAAAGGGATGACTCGGCTCTGCACTCAGCTGCGAGGGAAGGGAATTTGGAGGTGGTGGTGGAGATCATCAATGGCTGCGGCGGCGGTGGGGAGGAGTTGAAGGAGCTGCTGTCGAAGCAGAACCAGTCAGGCGAAACCGCCCTCTACGCGGCGGCGGAGTGCGGCCATGTTGAGCTGGTGGAGGAGATGATAAAACACTATGATGTTTCTTTTGCAGCTTTGAAAGCTAGGAATGGCTTTGATGCCTTTCATATTGCTGCCAAGCTAGGCAAACTGGGTGAGCTTCAATTTCCATTTTAAAAGCTTAATTGGGTTTTGCTCTGTCGAAAATTCAAGATTTTCAAGATTCTCGATCATGTGTAGATTCTCTAGTGGTTAGGTCTTTTATTTGTTGATCTGATCATTGATTTTAGTGTGTTTAGAATATGCAAAATTCAAGATTCTTGAGCGTTTGCTGCATTCCTGGTCCAAGTTTTTAGATTTCTAGTGAAGTACACATCTTGTGAAGGAGTCTTTAAATCAGTTTCATTTTCATAGGAGTGTTGAGGGCTCTAATGGAGGCAATTCCCCAACTGCTGGCCACCGTGGACCAATCGAACACGACGGCGTTGCACACGGCTGCAGCGCAAGGCCACGTGGAGGTGGTGAGTTTCCTCTTGGAGAGGAACAGCAGCCTTGCAACCATTGCCAGGAACAACGGGAAAACGGCACTGCATTCTTCTGCAAGACACGGCCATTATGAGGTTGTGAAAGCCATCCTAGGGAAGGAGGCCGGAATCGCAATGTGGCAAGACAAGAAGGGGCAGACGGCGCTTCACATGGCCGTGAAGGGGACAAGCACTACCGTGGTTGACGAACTTATTGCTGCCGATGCTGCTCTGCTAACGATGGCCGATGGAAAGGGCAACACTTCTTTGCATATAGCCACAAGGAAGGCTCGTCCACAGGTATACTTTTGATGTTTTCTTTCGTTATTTTAGGCCTAATTCAATCAACATAAAAAGTATATATTGAATCAAATCTTGAAGGAATGCATGATTTAATGATAATGAGTTCAAATGTGGTTGAAATCTGCAGATCATCCAAACTCTGCTGAAACACAAAGGGATAGACAAAGAAGCCATCAACAAGTCAGGGGAGACTGCTTTCGACACAGCAGAGAAAACTGGCCATCCAGCAATAGTAAGCCTTCTTCAAGAATTCGGAGTTAAAAGCGCGAAATCACTCTCTTCACAGCCGAAGCCGAACGCGTCGCGGCATCTTAAACAGACCGTGAGCGACATCAAGCACGAGGTCCACGACCAGCTGGCTCACACGCGCCAAACCCGAAGGAGGGTGCGTGGCATCGCCAAGCGACTCAACAAGATGCAGTCCGAAGGCCTCAACAATGCGATAACATCGACAACCGTCGTTGCTGTCCTGATCGCGACTGTCGCTTTCGCGGCCATCTTCACCCTCCCGGGGCAGTATGCGGACAGCGAGGAGAGCATCTCCCCGGGCCTGTCCATGGGAGAGGCCAACATTGCTCCGAACGTGGAGTTCACCATTTTCTTGATCTTCGACTCCCTTGCGTTGTTCATATCGCTGGCTGTGGTGGTGGTGCAGACATCGGTGGTGGTGGTGGAGAGCCGGGCGAAGAAGCAGATGATGGCGGTGATCAACAAGCTGATGTGGCTGGCTTGCGCCTTCGTGTCGGTGGCGTTTCTTGCGCTTTGTTACATCATTGTGGGAGACGAGGAGAGGTGGCTGGCGGTGGGAGTGACGATTATAGGTACGTTGATCATGGCGACGACGTTGGGAACTCTGTGTTATTGGGTGGTGATGCATAGGATTGAGGCCTCCAACTTGCGGAGTTTGAGGAGGTCTGAGAGGAACAGTAGGTCGCAGTCGTGGTCGGCCTCCGCCATGTCGGATTCCGACGTGGCAGAGGAAGGATGTAAGAAGCTTTATGCTCTGTGAATGTGAATTGTATATTTCACAGAAACATCAAATTAAGATGATGTAATGTAATGTAATATATATAGTATATATATATGATGAAATATATATGGCTTCTCCACTTCTTACTTGTTGTTTCATTACATGCTCCTAGATTTTGTCTGATAGGAAGGTTTAAGGAAACGTTCTAGAACAATCTCAACTACATGGGAAGATAAAATCAATTTTATTGGTAATTGTAGAAATTAAAGTAATGCTAAGATTCCACAACAACTTTTCCTATTTTGTATTGTCAAGAAAATATTTTAGTACACATTTTCATTTTCCTAAATTCATCCCACACCATAAAAGTGAAAGAAAAACAAATAATTTTCTTGGGTAATTGGGATAATATGAAGGACTACTTGTTGAAGAACCTCAAATCATTGGTTGAAGCTGGATTTTCTCACATGCTCCATCACTATAATACATCTAAATATCCATTTGCTTCTAAGTTCCAAGAAGCTAACAAATGCATACTTGCATAGTTGTATTGTGTGTGGGAATAGAATGTTTGCAATCTACTAAACTTGCTTAAAGTATGATATAATGAATAAGACATAATTAGAGTTGTCAAATGTGCTGGCTCGACTTGCCCCCATTGGACAAATGGTGCAACTTGGATGGGCTTACGTCCATCCAAGTGGACTTTGGTTTAGGTCGATGTTCAATTTAAAATTGGGCATAATTGAACCTAATTTTATGAGAAGTTATTTCGTGTTTCATTTCGATATAAGCTTGATTTAGTTTCATCCTGATTTGAAAAATCCACCATTTCCCTAAAAATCTTCTTTCATCGGGAGTGCAAGTCTTTGAGACGTTTCATGATGCACGATTTCATCCCTTCATAGACAATCTATCGAGGAGGGAACTAAACGTATGTTTTCATGCTATCAGCCAATCCAGACCCGAGGCGGCCCATCCGGACCCGGCCGGCTCAACATGCTTGATGATTATAAATATAATGTGTGTAAATAAAAATAAATAGAATGAGAGTGTTAATTGTGAAAGCCGTGTACTTTCTATTTTTCTAATCTACTTCCTTTTCATATATGAAAAGCTTGGACTACTTTCTCTTTACTGTCCTTATTTCCCTCTTTAGTCAATTCACAAAGTCAGATTTTTAATATACAACAATTTCTATTATATAACTAAAAATGAAAAGTAATTGCTTAACTAGCAGAATTAGAAATACTAAGGTAAAAATGCCATATTTTTTGGGATAAAGATAGTTTCTTGGATTAGAACATGAAATCATTCACCAAAAGTAACAAAAAAAATAAAGAAACTTGCTATAAAGAAAAAGGTGCGATTTTTCAAAATTTGACCCCAAAAGATTTCTTGCAGTGAGCAATAGCTGCATCGATGGAGAGCTCGATCTCAGCGTCGCTGCTGCTCCTCCTGGGAAAGTGCAGTTCATGCACACCGCTCATGGAGTTAAACGAGGAGGAGGAAGAAGAAGATGAGGAATTTGTAGCAGAATCAGCAGCGATGGCGCCGGAGAAGGACCTTCTGTGATCGACGTTTAATATCCCATTTCTCTTGAACTTTGTGGCGAATGATGATGAGGTTTGAGGTAATGAGTCTTTGGTGAAGAAGGATTTGAGAAAAGCCCTCGAAGACTTGAGCTTGTGGGCCAGGTAGGAGTGCTTGTTGAGCTTGGTTTTGAGATTCTTGGACAAGCTGGATGAAGTCTTTGTGTTTTTGGGGAAGAAGGTGGCGGCGGCGGCGGCGGCGGTGGGGTGGAGGTCGCAGCTGGCTCTGCAAGGCTCTGAAAGGGAGTTGGAGTTGGTGCATATGAGGTGTTCGACGAGTTGCCTGCGAGGAGGGAGGGGGAGGGGGAGGAGCTTGCCTTGGTAAAAGAGGTCGGCGGCGGCGGATTCTGGGGCGGTGGAGGCGGTTGAGAGTTGGAATTCGAATTCTTTAATTTGTGGGGAACAATGGCAAGGAGGAGGAAGAGAGCTTAATTCCATGTCTATGAAGTCTTCTTCTTCATCATGAGCTCTCATTTCCATCAAAGTTTGCAGAGACTACTTTCCTTTACTTCTGTGAGTGAGTGAGTGTGTGTGTGTGTGAAAATGGCAGACTTAGATTCTCTCTTTAATCATTGCATTGCAATGTGTTGTGTGTGTTTGAGTGAGTGTGTGAAAATAGCAGGCTAAAATCTATGTTCTTGAGTTATGTCTGAAAATAATCAAATAGCAGACTGAATCTATATATTGATCAAATCATATTTAGGAATCAAAAATTAATTTGCACTTATAATTTATAATAAAGATTAATAACGCATTTATTTTGATTAAAATAAATTGAAACAATGGTCTATTTACTAATGTTTGAAATACTCTATTATGTTGTATAATGAAGTGCTACAAGTGATAATAATAATATGTGAAATATAAATTTTGATTCATTGAGAAAAATATTGTACTAGTTCTTACTATATCCAACTCCAAATATTTATTATATATATATAATATATTCACATTATCTTTGAACTTCAAAATTGCATGATATCTATCTACAAATTAGTTATTCATTTTACCTTAACATATATTTTAAAATATATATATATAGTTTGATTTAGTGTGTATTTATATATTAAATGTAATTTATTATATTTAATTAAATGTATATAAAATAAATACTCTCTTAAAAAATTTAAGAAACATATTCATGCACATTGGGAATATTATAATCAGCTATATTTTATAGATAACTCTTCTCAATAAAACAAACTATTATTGAATAGCTACAGTACAAATAATACCATTTTGTTTGTAAATAAAATGTGTAGATAGCATCGTAGCAGAGGTTCAATTGACTGTAATTTAATTTAATTTTTTGTGTGAAAGGGGACAAAGACCAAATATTTAAAGAAAAATATTAAGAAATTAATGGATTATTATAATGGTGTTAGAAATCTTAGTGGATCTGCTGAGCTGAGGGTTTGTAGAAGTTGTATTTTTCTAACATGTGTCCAATAATCACTAATTTTTAATTAAATGAGGGGCACATTCATCCCCTTATGCACAACCCACAGCTTTCTCTGCAACAAAAAATAAATATATATAATAAAAAAATAGAAAATAATATAATAAATTAAATTGGGGAACAACCCATTACTCGAGGCCTGTTTTTTTGTACTCCTCAAAACATTTACTAATATATTTTGTTTGGATCTCCTAGTTGCTTTGGTCAAAATATATTTTTTTTATTAATTTATAATTTTATTTGGAATTTAATGAACAGAATATAGTAAAATAGTATTAATATCAAAATAATGAAAAATAAAATTTATAGTAACTTACACACTTACGTTACACCACGTGAAAATATCACCACTCATATACACGTTAATTTGTGCTCTTTGTGCTCGTCATAAATAATGAAACCATTCTAGATCAAAACATATAAATTGTCCTTCAATCACATCAATGGTAGACACGTTAATTTGTGCTCGTCATAGACAATGAAACGGTTCTAGATCAATATAATTTTGTCCTTCAAGAACAAAGATTGTCTATGTAGAGCAATATTATGAACATATAACCAAGTACAAAATGATACTCCATAACATTGTGATTTGTGTGTAATAAGATGTCACAATTTCTTAACATTGTGATTTGTGTGTAATAAGATGTCACAATTTCTCAACAAATAATATGATATTCTTTCTATATTTAATCATCAACTAACTTAATTTAATTCATACCCGTTGATAGTAATATTAAAGTGAAATTACCTAGATAATTTTGCTTGATACATAGAACTCCAATGCTAGATCTCTCTATTGCCAAACCAAACAAAAGAAAATAAAAGTAAAAATGAGAAAGAACATATTTACTTATTAGTCAAGGGACTTTATATGCATCAATTTAGTACAACATGAATGGTCTATGTTTATAGCACATAAAGGTTTTTACACTTAACTAAGGAGTGTACTAAATCACAAGTTGAGGTAAGAAAAGAAAAGAAGAGGTGAAGATGAACACAATAATACTGGTTATAAAATAATCTGTCTAACATCTCCAACCACAGACATAGTTTCATTAGGGTCTAACCGGGCTCAATCCGGGCTTTTACAAGTTATCGATATCGGCCAAGGGCATTTTCCAGTAATTCCACGAGTTATAATCTTCCTGCGCAGATGCCAAGTTAAACATCTCAGAAATCTAGCATCCGAAAAAGAAAAGAAAAAAACACAACGGGTTCGATTTTCTTGATATAGAGTTATTACCTGCTCAATCAGCGATGTCGGTGGGAACATGTCGTGCACTAGTGTGTGTAATGAAGTGTATGATTTCACATCGACACTACGATTAATGGCCACTTCGCCCTGCAACAGAATAGATAACAGAAGTTGAGTGGTTCGTAGCAACACATTCTTTTGGGAGTAAATATTCAAGAATCTGTGAGCAATGACTACCTTGGGGTTGATTATAAAGATTTTACCCTTTGGGATCCCAATTTTCCGGTAGCTGAGCTCGTCGGTGTCTCTGTTTCCAAAGCCGGCGTAAAATGGGTTGTAATCGGAGGGAAACAGCGCCTTAATATCCTGTTCGAAGGCACTTGTATGTATATATCAATGAAGATTGTGAGAATTCAGATATAACTAGATGGAGTAATGTTGGTATTTACCTCTAAACAGGCAATCTTGAATTCGTGCGGAGCTCGTCTTATAACTGGACAGAACAAGAACAAGAACATTTATGTCAGATACGACAAGCTAAGATGGTTTTTAGGAAGACTGCAAATGATTTATCCAAATTTACAAGAGATGGAAGTGAAATAAGTCCGACTTCTATCTAGAATATGGTCTACGTAAGAACAAGTCGTTGTTTTGAGCAACTGCGCACTGTAATAACATTACAAATTGGGACATCACCTTCTCGGTACAACGAGGGAAATAATCCATCAGGAGAAATGACAACAGGTCCATTCGGTAAGCTTTTCCCATCCTGCTCGCGTTTAACCAAATTAATAACCACAAAAATCTCAAAATAATGAAGAGTTTGGTTGTTAAGAAACACAAGATATAGTCGATGGCATGTGAAATCGCTCGAGAAAACAAGAAAGAGTGGAAATCAAAGTTATCAGTTAAAGTACCATGGATATTTATGTGCACCAAACATTACAAGTTGGGAGTCGGGACCATGTTACCAAGAAATTTATTGCTATAAACACATCATGATCATACGAAATTATACCTGCTTGAGATTGAATAGGAAACTTTTCGTTAAATATGCTTGAACAATTGCCCGTGCACTCAGAAACAAGAGCTGGTACCCATTTTCCTGTGGCATGAACCAACACACCAAGACAAACAAAAGTTATATGTAAGTACATACAAACAAATATTCATATTACATCTTGCGGTACTTGAGCTATCCCATCATGGAGGAAGCTCAAACTTCAATTAATCAAAGCTGTAAATCGTGTTTACTATAGTTGGTACAGTTACATAAACCAATCCAAGTCAAGAAGCGTTCTGAGGGAGGACTTCTAATTTGAACGGATGAAGGCCAACAAATATAACACAAGCATATAATGATGGGTTTATGTACACAGCAGAGTATCTAAAGAGACTACCTTTATTGCACAAAAAAGATGAGCAATCCCAGAATGAGTCCAGTCTTTTCCAACCAATGGCATAAACTGGCCAAGAACATCAGACCTAGAAACAAGCACACAAGATTGCTTTAGGAAACCGACAAAGCTTGTGGAATTGGTAGTAAATCACTATCTTCATTTTATTATTTTTGACCCATTAAGCCAATTACAGTTCGTAATAATATGAAACAGACTTACTTGGTAATAGTCCCATCAACGTCCGATATTACGATTCTTGTATTCCACTTCCATAGGTATATATGAGCTTCAACCTTTTGGGATCCAAGAACTCTGGTTGAGAATTTGAAACTTACCATATTCTGTCCCTCTTTGAGATTTAAAGCTGCTATCTGGTCACTAGTGGGCACATTGGTTCTTATAAATTGCTTACGAGGAGACTCACTGGCTGTACGTACCGTGGGAGTTGTAACTATCTGTTGACTCTGCGGGCCAGAATCAGAATCAACATAGACTTCGTCATTAGATGAGTAACTACTCGTATGTTCAATTGTCTTGACCCTCCTAAACGGGATTGACCATAGTCTCCATCTACGAGACGGAGTAGACACCAAATTTGAATCATCTTCCTTTATTTCTGGCTTCTCTTGCTCCACAGGGATTGCATCATCGGAATTAACAGGTAGATCCATGCCAAAAGCAGCCATGCCAAGAGCAATATGTGCAGCTTTCTGCCATGGTAGGAACTTCCCCTGAATTCTAACAACTAGGTCTTCATTTTTCACTATCGACTCTGGTGAAAGTTTGAATTCCTCCACCGATATGCGCTTAGCATTGAAGGCATCGTGTGCTGCACTCAAACCCATTCCAGCATGAAGCGATTTTGCACAGAGAGATATCTCCAGTCCTGCAACGAAAAAAGATATGATAGTAACAGTTTTAGACCATAACAGGAAGTCGTGGCAATCTTGTTGGTTATAATCAAAGGAATTTCTTACCCAAAGGTATTTCTAAATTTGTGTCTCCTCCAGTTGATACATCTGTACAATGTTCAATGTCGTCCCTTTCTCTAGATACATCCGAGGGAGAGTCCTCTCCTTCATTCGTCATTGCGATAGTATGATCGACTTCCATATGTTTCCCTGACTCCCGTTCCGGGCTAACAAATCGAACATGCATTCTGTCAGAACCATCAAGATCTGTATTGGAAGTATTTCGTTCATGAGTTGCAGCTTCAACCTGCGACTCCGGCAAAGAGACACTGCTTGGATTTTCAGACTCATGGAGATAAGGTCCACTGTTGTCTCTTGATATTTCAAGATTCTGTTCTTGAGGCTCATCATTCATCAAAGGATTCGAAGGAGGCTTCTGGTCATCATCCTGATCTTCGTTTGTTGACTGCACCGAATATTCCATGAGCTCCGAGCAACTCTTGAAAACATCACGCCTATTAAAACTGCCTGATGTATCAGAGCCACTTTCTAAGCAGATCTCCTTATTGTGATTAGATGAGTCAAGAGTTTCTTGGACATTATACTGATGATCTCCATCACTTCGGCCGGACTCTAAGAGTTCAGAAGATTGAGGCTCCCTGTTTCCAGACGTAATTTCACATCTAGGGGAATCGAGCTCAGGAATATAGTCAGTACTCCACGAATCATCACCTCCATTAAACTTTTGAGTCCTTTTACCCGGTCCAAGATGAAACTGAGGTGTGCTTAACTGCACAATTGCAGGATCTGTCACAGATGATGATATAGGTGCTGTTAGTATGTGCCCGTCTACACTCACCAAAACTACTTCCGAACTTGAATTTTGTGATTCATCCAATGCTTGTTCCACACCATCTAAATTATCATATCTACCAGAACCAAACTCGGAAAAGTCAACAGAATCGTCCAAAGAAGATTGTTCATCTGGAAACTCATAAAAAATCCCGCTGTCAGACTCAACTCTCTCTAACCTATTCATACCAAGAGTAGTGCGTTCGTCTCTCATCTCTACCTCACCACTATTAAACTCATCAATCTCTTGTCCAAAAAAATCGTTTTCTTTAGAGCCGCTCTCCGCGTTACTATAGACACTGTTATTATCCTCCCTTCCTCCTTCAAGACTATCCGAGTCCTTAACATTATCTCGATCATCCTTTTCTGCATCAACTTCTCGAACAAAATAAGCTTCACCAGAATTGTCAAGATGCATATTAAAATCAGCTTCTACACCATTAACTTCTATGCGGACAATCTTCTCCGCCCCTTTGAGAACACCTTGAAATTTCCCAAATCGAACATACCAAGGCGTAGTCCTATACGTCCCATCGTGCTGCTTAACAACGATTATGTCGACCGCCCCACCAAAGGGATGGAACGGCGTGGCAACCGAGTACACTCCTTGAGTAATGAAGTGACTAACTCTACCTAATGTACCCACCACATTCATTTGGCTCACTTACAAATACTAACCCCCAAAAATAAATAAATAAAACACAACCAACTATCCTCTAATCCAAATCAACATAAACCCAGAAAGCAGAATCCTCAAACTGTTCCAGTCCTCCCAATTTCAGACAACTGCATGAAGATAGTGAACATACTAAATCAAATGATCATGCAATCATTCAGTCCTCAACTCTGCTGCAATATCAAATCTTTTAAGGGACATGTGAAATGAAAACTAAAGATCACTATTGTTTTTCGATAAGTCTATGATGTAATAAATCTGAACTCGAAATAAACTCTAATTCAATCGGTGGTCAACCAGAGTCGTGAAACACACAAATTCACACCAAACATTCGCTTGAAAATATAATAAAAACAAAAGCAAACCAACAACAGCACAATAACAAATGCAGTAACATAAAATCGAATCAAGTACAAATCGAACTAATAAATGAAGAGAAAGAGCAGAAACATACTTGCACGAATTCAGCAATCTGCGAATCACCCAGAAACAAATCAAAGCTCCAAAGACTAAAGATTGAAGATTTGAATTGATATCGATTTAGTAGCCCACAAGATGAAGTAAAAAAGGCTGAATTTTTTTCTGAGAGAAGATTCCAAGAATATATTTTTAATCCGTTCTTCTGCCTCTCTCTCAGAATGGTAGGTAATTGTGTGCACAACTCTTTTCTTGAATTTTCTTCCTACTAAAAAATTTAATAAATGGACAATTATGTTATTTTCGTGAAAAAATTGAGCTACTGCATTAATTAATTAATTAATACTACAATGAGGAATATATGGATAAACAGACAAGGCTGGAGTCATTGCTTTGCTCGAACAAAACGTGTTTATGTTCCTCCATTGACCTTTGATTTTATTGGAATTTACTGACTTGCCCCCATGGATTCTTCTTACAAGGTGCCGAGGTTAATAAGTATTGACATGGGTATTTTGGTACATTCGGGGATCCCCAAGTATAAAGCAATGGTATATTGCACCAACACCGACTTAAGTACCGCTGAAAATAATGAAAATTGAAAAAATTTGAATAATTTTTATAGTTATATTTGTTGAAATAAAATAATTCCGAGGTGAAATTAATTAATTAAATAATTAAATAAAACACATACGTTGTTGAGGAAGCTGGTTTGTTTTGGGCCTATGGCAGCTTTTGCTAAGTGGGCCTTTTCAAGCCCATGTATATAAAAAATATATCACAATTTATGTGAGATCTCATTTTTTTGTAATAATTATTTAATTATTAATCGTGTTCAGATCGTCATTTAAATATTGATTTTGAGCTTGACTTTTCATTATTTGATAATACTGATCTCGACCTCAGTTGATTGATATTCATACTAATAAGTTTTAAAATTTAACTTTTTAAAGACTTTGATTTATTTTTTTTATAATTATATGCATGTAGACTCATATTATGCTTGTGATGAACAAATTCGTACATATTCGTGAGCTCAACAAGCCATGCATCATTTGGCTTGAGATCGGGTCATTTTCTAAATAAATCGAGTTCCAAATGAATTTATTTTGAATCAGAGCTCGAATACCTCGCTAGTAGCTATGCTCTTTTGCAACACTAAAATTGATGATTTAAACTTATATCATAACTATTTTTTGGAATTTGTTTTTTTGGATTAAATACATTAGGAGTTAGAATGTCTAAATAAATTATAATTGGACAAATTAGTGAATATAATTGTATAATTAGATTACTTCAACCAAAGAACATTTCAGACACAAAAATAAAAAGAGACAATTAAGATAGAACCTAGTACATATAAAAACACCTAAATGACTCCAATATAGTTCCTTTCTTGTCTGATTTCCATATAATACAACATATGCTTAGTCATTTCTAGAATTACATGTCACCTACCAAAAGCATCACAGCATCACTACATACCAGATGCAAAATATCAAACTAAACAAAACCAGTTGTGTTTAGACCTAAATGCCATCTCATGATCCATCAATGATCAAACTAAACCAACACAAGTTGCAGCTACGACAAGACATGAACAAACCTGGGAATCATCAAATATCATTCACGGTAACGATCCCGGAGTTGGTTAAGAGCACCACCTTCACCTTCAATCAGTTCAAGTTTCTTGTGATTTAGCACAAGAGTACCACTCTGCAATTTGGCAAGCTTTTCCTCCTCCTCCAGTTGTTTCTGCAACAAGACAGTAACACTATAAATAGACATTCGACACACGAAAAGCAAGTGGAAACAAGGGGTGGAGAAGTACCTTAAGCATGAAAGCAGCTTCTTCAGCATGCCTCTTCACTACCTTCTTGATATTCCTAGCCACTTGATAGTCGGGATCCCTAACGGTCAACCATTTGAACCATATCTTCCGTCCGGGTTTTCTGGGACGATCAGAAAACATCTCGAGTCGAGCAGGCTTGCCCCTCACTGGCCTTGGCATCCCACCAACCATGAATGGATGATTGTCCATCTCAGCAATGACAGCCTCTACCTGCTCTCTGCTTTCCATCTCCACTAGGACAGCATGGACTCCGTTTGGCTGCAGGTAGGCATGGATGAATTCGACCTTGACCACGTTAACGAACTGGTTAAAAGCAGCTTTCAAGACGGCCTCAGTCACGTTCGGTGAGATGTTGTCGACATACAGTGTCCTCTCCACCTTCTTCATAAATGCAGCATATTCCTCACTTGTGGCCATGGAAAACTGGTGCAAAGTTTCCTATAACATAATCTAACCTATATGTTCACTTAAATATTCTTAGAGAGTACATATACACAAACACAAGTCTCCCCACAAAAAGGGGGAACTTTTCGATAAGCAAAATCCATTAGAGATAGCAATGAAACAAATTATACAAAATAGTGGCATACTTCAACAACATTATAGGGAACTGAAATAAGCACATAACTTCAAGTTAATTATCCAATAAAAAAACACAGTAATAAGCCTAATACACAATTGACATTATGATTCTATTCTATGATAGCTTAATACTTCAAAGTTAAAACCCTCACTGCAACTTCTATAATTCTTCCTCCGATTCCTCTTCCCCAAAGCAAAAGAAAGCATGAAGCAATCAGAAAAAATCAGAAGAATATTTAAAATTTAACAGAAAATGAAAAGAAAAGAAAGATAAGAATGTTCATCCAAGTTCGTCCTATTGAAAACTCATCAACCATAAAACCAGAATAATCATAAACCCAATCCAGGAATCATCATCAAGAACACAACTTAAAAATATATATATTAAAAAAAAAAAACTTTAAAAAGGAACATTTGTGTAAAATGCTGCAAAAATTCATGATCTATCAACACATTAAAATCCCACACGGTATTAAACGATACCTTTACTGTTCGATCGAGTAGAACGCTATTCCCACAATCTATCGGAATCAGATAATCTGCCTCTTTCTTTTCTTGAACTCAGTTTTGCTCTTCGGAGTGAAATTGAAGGGGTTTTGAGAATGGCTAGTTTTTTTTTTGGTATACAGTTCTTTATATTTCTGTTAGCGGGAAGTCGGAAGGTCACAATCGAATACCTATTTTAGCCCTCGAGAGTTGCAGTTTTGTCGTCACAAAATGAACATTTGAGGCTAAATTTGGCAAACCACAATGAGGTGGGGAAATACCCACAATAGCCCCACGGGAAGTCTTGCTCCACCAATACATCTCGGTGGTAAACGAACATAACTACTCGTGAGCTATTAGAGATTTGATTTAAAGAAAATTGTTTGGAGCTTGACTTTATACTAAATGAGTGGAGCCGATTAGTATTCGTCTCGACTGCACTCGTTTACAACCTTACCGCATCTATGTCAAATTATTTTATTTTCAATTTCTTAGCATTGTTTGAATTTAATATACTAGTATAAATTTCATATATAAAGTCGTATGTTTTGTTAAAGAAAAAGAAACAAAACCATAAAATAATAGAAACAACGTAATCTTGTGGGTAGTCACGGTTTGAGTTCAATCTTGAGCTACTAGTGTTGTAATGTCACACACCCTAATGATGATGGCTCAGTCTCCGTCGTGTTTGGCCGCCGTGCGGGCAGCGAAGAAGAAATCCCCACCTCCGCCGCCGCGAAAAACCCAGCGCCAGAAGCCCGCCACGACCACCACCTCACATGGGTTCGGCGGCGAGAAGAAAACTCCGGTGTGGCAGTGCGTGGGCAACTGCGGCGCGTGCTGCAAACTCGATAAAGGCCCCACTTTTCCCTCCCCTGAAGAGATATTCGAAGACCCTTCTGATGTAGAGGTCAATTTCTGCACCCCCTTTTGCTCAGTGAAGAGAAATTTGTTTTGTTGCTTTTCTGATGTTGAGTTTGTGGGTTTCTTGTTTATAAATCTTGAATTGTCAGCAGAATTTGCATAATTAAGTTGGGTTTTGGAGTATGCTTATAAAGTGAAGAGAATTTTGTACATAATGTTGTTGATATGTGGATAAAGCGTGTATAGTTCTTGACACCAGCAAAAGATTGTGAATAAACCAATTTTGAGGAGTTTCTGTTATGAATAAAGGGACTTCAATGTGTGGATATAATTTGTTCAGCTGTATAATAGCTTGGTTGGAGACGATGGGTGGTGCATACACTACGATAAGAGATCAAGAAAATGTTCGATTTATGCCGGTGAGTTCATTTTCTTTCTCAAGATTCTTGATTTTCTTCTGCATTATCAATTGCTAGAAAGGCCCTAGTGTTGTGTGCTATATCTTTCATAAGTTGAATCTCACGTTTGGTGGGAGATGGCAAGGAGCCTATTTAAGTTTTGAATTCATAATTCGAGCTTATATTTAGTTCTGCAGTTTGATTTTTATAGATAGACCATACTTCTGTCGAGTTGAGCCGGAGATTTTCGATACCCTATACGGGATTGACAAGAAATGCTTTAACAAAGAAGCTTGCAGGTTTACAAACATAGTCCTCTTTCCGTTTCTTACACGTATGTACGGTTGCTTTCGATGTTGTGCTTATACGGGCCTTGGCTTCAGTTGTTGTGCAGACACTATTAAAACTGTTTACGGATCGAAGTCCCAAGAGTTGGAAAATTTCAACCGTGCAATATGGAGCAGCAGTTCTAAATGATGCATCTTGCAAGTATGTCTGAAACTTACCTCTCCTCTGATATATATAGGTTTTGTGTGTCCGTCTATTCTTTCCTTGCTGCTGCCTCTGTCAAAAATGACTTCAATAATTTCGTACCCGGGGTGATTCTTGTTTTGTCCGTTCATTAATAACTTGATTATTTAAAGATAATAGTAGATAGAAACAACGCTGGTGAAGAGTCTATTAAACCAAGGAATATAGATCTGCCCACCATCCACACCCGAACAAATTGTGTTTTCCGAAAAATCGGCTAGTGAAGGAAAAATTGAAAACCTCATAGGGATAAGAGACAATAGGGCTAAAGAGAGAGTCAGAAAAGAATCTTTCATGCATAATCATGCATTATCTCGAATGTTATCAGTTCCGGTATGTCTCCCAAAGTATACAAGGTTTTCTTGTTCCTAAATGTTAGTATGCCTTGAATCTGGTTTGCCGCTACGCAAACGGGGGTCTCGCTGAATTGTGTTATTGGGCTCAACCCATCTGATGTACTCTATTTATATAGAAGTAGGGCACGCATTCTGCATTTGTAACCGTCACTATCATAATAAAATATGTTCTCATTTTCTGCCCGTGGACGTAGCCAACACAACGTTGGTGAACCACGTAAATCTGTGTCTCTTTACGTTTCTGTTTGTTTCGATCACTCAATTATCCTATTCCGTTACAACACTAAGTATATGAAGTCTTTTTACTAATTGTGCCTCCTTGTTAAATTTTAATCAATGATATGTCTATGAAGTGTCTATTCTTTCCCAAGATTCCTATAATGGGATTATAAGCTTTATAGTGAAACTTTGAAAGAAGTTGAAATGAAGTTGTTAGGTTGTATCCATATGAGAAGTGGAGAAGCAGATGATGCTTTCTATAACTAGTGATCACATAGCCTCAAACTGAACATCCTCACCCTGCAGGTCCTTTTTTCGTACAACGAAAGATCCCGTTGAAGATTGCTTTATTAAGAGGCGCGATTTTCTGCTATGAGAAAGCGCATCCGTGCTATTCGAAATGCTGATATCCGCGAGCTGACAAATCATATCATCTCGTATTCTTGAAACGAACAAAAGAGACTAAACTAGTGATGTTTATGACAAATCACAAGTGATGCGTGTTTGTAAAGCATCTGCGCGGAACGAAGAACGCAGATTTATTGCTCTTGTGTAAATTAGGTTATAGTATGCAAGACTCTGTAGATTGTGTCTTAAGAAATTGGGATACAATGAAATGAAATGAATCATTTTGATGTTAGTTTTGCTACTAGATTTCTTGATAATGCTGCCTTTATCAGATGAACTTAGGTTGCAAGAAGAAATGCACAGCAATTGACCTTAACTGCTCCAAAATCGTAATATATATCTTACACTCATCTGAAAAATCCTATGTTTTATATGTCGATACCGACAGGGCCATATAATGTTTGTTTCCGTATGAAAATCGAGTATTCACACCTGTACAAAAAGGCTCGTCTCATTGCAGCTGACTGTAGTATACACACGAATTGATTGTTCAAACTGAATGACTAAGAGGGCCTATACCCAATTCATCATCCATGTCATCAGCATCTTCGAATAGCTGTAGGAACCGGGCCTGCTGTCGCTGCCTTTTTTGCCTCTGCCACCACTTGCAACCAGCTACAAGGCCAACGGTGAACAAGATCAGGGATGTGCAACTGATGACTACTATTAAAGGCCACGGTAGCATCCCACTCGAGCCCTCTTGCTTCGTGTTGGATGAATCGTGTTTTTCTGAAGCTGAAGTTGATTTTGCAGCTGAAGCTGGGAAAAGAACAATAGATTAGCCTCTATGCAGAGTGTAAAATGGACTTGAGAGAAGAGTAATAGTTTAAAAGTGCATAGGATCAAACAAGCACAAAATTGTTCAATTCATAAAAGTGAATCACAGACCAAAATGGAAGTCCATAGTTTTCATGTTCCTATGATTGAAGAAAAGGACTGTAACTGCAAGGGCAGATATGGCTTGACTAGCACATCGGTAAAACGGGTTCTTGCATCACATAAAAGACAATTTGAAGACGAGGGAAAAGATATAGCGAGCTGCGAGGGCTCACCTTTTGCCAAAACAACACATTCCGCACATAGAAACGTGGCATTGAACTCGTTCTCTTTGAAACGAATGTACTTGCCATCGGGCCTTGTGAATGCTGATGCGCAAAGTTCCCACTCATCAAACACATAGTTTGATCTAATGGCATCCTTCTCGTACAATCCACAACGTTTGCATTTTGCATCGGGAAGGTCCGTTAAAGGCTGGGACGAACAAAAGGATAT
Organism: Leonotis leonurus; assembly: GCA_026898415.1. NCBI lineage: Eukaryota > Viridiplantae > Streptophyta > Magnoliopsida > Lamiales > Lamiaceae > Leonotis > Leonotis leonurus. The sequence continues at coordinate 5,956,910 of JAPKLX010000007.1, forward strand.
TCAGAATAACCTTTGAAGTCACAATGTTCCATATGAAGAACTAAGATATTCATCTTCTACAACAAAATTTCGAAACCATAAAACGAAGATAAAGCGTTATATCCTTCAATTTCCTTAAGCAGCTTCAAAACCATAAGGAAATTACCTGCCACGATTCTTCACCTCTGAAGGAATACCACTCATGCTTGTTTTTAACATCTGGTAAAATGATCTCATCCTCTTCTTTACACTGAAAGAAAACTTTCGGTTTCGTCGGAATCCATTCGTGCGTTTTGAAGATCTCGATAGAATCAAGCGTGAGAATCGCAGCTGATATGATCTCTGAGGCATATAGAAATCAACAGAATATACAAATTATCATCAAGCCAGCAGCAAAGCTATAATGCTTCTAGAACATCAATATCCATTGTTCTTCCAGTCTCATTTCAAACACAAAATCAAAAGTCTCCTCAATAAATCTTCTCTCAATATAATAAAACCAATCCAGTGAAGCAATATCATAACAAGAGCTCATTACTTACTTTGTTCTATGAGATAAGATAAGTGCTCCACAGTGTATATTTTCTTATTTTGATTTTCAATTTTTGATATTCCGATTATACTCCTTATCTCAAATACCCAAATTTGAACTCCAGAATTTCTTTCACAAAATCGCATAATTTCACATACAATAAATTATACTATTTCTGATCAAAATTGCGAACTCATTGGCATGATTTTACCTGGGGAATAGCTGAGAAGAATCGCGCAAGAATAAAACAACAAAAACGGAACCCTGGATATGAATCGACGGCGAATCATCGTGCCGCTTTTTTCGCCGCTTATGTATTAAATCAATATCGCCGAAGCTCTACTTGATGGAATCTAGGGATTCTGTAGAATTTTCCTTTTTACTTCTTGACGTGAGAAGAAGACAACTGAAGGAGGAAGAAAAACGAGCTGGTTTGTTCAACTGTAATTAAGATTGTACGCTTCGCATGCGAGGTTGTACCAGTGAGGTTTCGGTTGAGAGTCAGTTATTTGCTAGAATTGTCGACTTTGTATTCTCGAAAACTATTAAAAAATTGATATAATTGGAAAATAAATTATTATTTTTACATATTACACTAGTTATTATACTTTTGCATCCTATTACTATTCCCTCTATTCACTTTTTACTTTACAGGAAGAAAAAAAAAGAAACAAATTTTTTTTAACATGACGAGTATTAAATTAGTTAATTAAGTCAAAATTAGAAATGTGATATTCGCTATGCATGTGTTGATTTACTGATAGGAGATTAATATTTATGATAATAGATTCGAGTTTGAGTCGCTTATAACGCAGTCTTATAATTTAAATTTAAAATATTTTAATTAATTGTTTTTTAATAAATAAAATAGACAGAATCAATCATTGATTATGGTTAAGTACTATTGTAAACGAATATAGCTACTTGCGAATTATACAAGATTTGACTAAAAAATGTTCGTTTGGAGGTTGCCTTGATAGTCAAGCAGAACAGCAGAGCTGAGATGGAGACCGATTTTGATTTTGATATTTTTATTGAGCCGAGTTCGAGTCAGACGATGTTCGGTTTATTGAGTTCATAAACATATTTCGAGATCATTTATTTATGAACATGTTAGCCGAAACTGTTCGTGAGAATTCAATCAAGGCAGAACACAAGTGTGGATCAATCCATACAAATATACAATGGTACAAACAAATTAAATGAAACTTTAACGAGCTCGAGATCGAAAATCATTAATATGAATGTTGAACTAGTCGAGAAGTACTGTGATGTGAAAAATATATGAACAAAATCAGTCGGCATTGAAGACTTGAGTCTCCAATTGATAAGCTTTGGTGAAGAAGGAAGGCCAAGAGAGATAGGTGGACATTATGCTGCTCACCGTCGACGCCCCGACGAGCATGTTCATCACCACGATTTGAAGCTGGATAGCCTCGAGAGGCGATGCCCCGCCCATGATGAGGCCCGTCATCGCACCGGGGAGCGAAATTAGCCCCACTGTCTTCGCATTGTCCAACACCGGAGATAGGGCTATTACGAGTGCCCGTTTCACTTGTTGCAACGTTGCCTGCCTCGGCGTTGCCCCTAGTGCTAGGGCTGTCTCGACCTGATCAAAACGTAACACCAAAATTTGTACTAATTAGTCTATGTGTGCTAGTTTAGTAGTACGAGATTAATGTTTGAGGCAATATGTTTCATATTAAAGTAAAGAACAATCAACATTTTTTAAGTGGAAATGAAAATTAAATACCTATATGTACATGATCTCAAAATTGCTTTAAATAAACGTATTTAATTTCCTCTTGATTTCAAAATATAGGAAATTAATGCCTAGTTGAATCAAATCATAATTATGGTTTTCAAAAGGAAAAGTGAAGGAAATTAAATTCAATTAAACGAAGGAAAAGAATGAAGAAAATTAATTGATTCTTTTAGTTTAATTTCAAAATGTAATTAATGCAAAATGAAGTGAATTAAATGAAAATTAAACGAAGGTAAATTATAATGAAATTAACGAAGATTAGGTCTTCAAAGTTCCGCTAAAAGGGGTGTTTTTTTTTGAATCGTTTCATTCAACATTAACTCTTTGAAAATTTTGAAACCCACCGCATTTTAAAATATTTCAAAAAAATAACAAACTCGTTTTTAACGAAATGATTAAGATAATGTGATATAATAAAATAGAACAATTCACGTACCAAACTCATTTGTATCTTAATGTCATCACGGAGCTTTTTCATTGTCACACCAGTCACGGTCATGGCATTCCCGACCATCATTCCAGCTACCGGTATAATATACCTCGGGGTAAAAGGGAAAACACGCAACATCACCAACACAAACATTGTAATCCCCGTGCCAACAAGAATCGAGCCACCCGCCACGTACTTCCCTCTCGGGACATGCTTCGCTCTCTGCCCGGCCGTATAGCCGGCGACCGAAACCTATTTAATCACACACCAAAATGCTACCCTATGTCAAAGCCATTCAGGTTCATGAAATTGTCAAAACTTAGGAAAATTTTCAAACCAAATTAACTGATTGTATCTTATTTTATAACTTAAAATTCACACATCCCTTTCCCTAAGGCACGGAAAGACCTTTGCATATATACATGACATTTATTAAAATAAATCGTTTTCTACGTATGTTGAGTTATGTACTAGTGTGACATTAAAGAATGAATATGGCTGCAATGGTTGAATAAATCAACTGTACTTATCAATTTTATTTAAACACGATTACGCGCGTTGTTAATTTAATTTAGACGTTGTACATTACTCAACGATTAACCAAGAATATGATGTTTGTAATAAAAAAAAATAAGCATAACATGGCATGAACTAGATTCCTCTGTTTCCAAATTCCAACTCCAAAATACGTTGACTTCTTCTAGTTTGAAACCGTAATAATCAAGTTCTTGCTATCCCTTTTATAAACATAGATAAATAACAAGACCAAAAAATAAAATAAATCACAAATTTACGTGATAATTCAATATCATACTATGAATAAATTAATAAAGCTGAAAACTAGGGTTTCTTGAGCCTATAATACTAGACTTGAAACTGATAAATTCATTAAAACTTGAAAAAAAAAATGCATCAATAACTTGAATTATAAATAGAATAGGGAGAGAGATATGTAAGAATACCATGAAAAGATAAGCCATGAGAATCCAGATGATATTATCTTGATTGAAAATGAACTCCAAAACAAATCCAATAATGGAGAGCTGAACAAAAGCTCTAAAAATGGAGTATGCCATCTCCCACTCCAAGCCCAGTTTCTGGAAATAGGAGAGCGCCACCGCCATCGCCACCACCGCCAGCGCCGCCACCGGCTTCACCATCCCTTTCAAGAACTCCACCACCCATTCCCACTCCATCCTCCAATTTCTTATTACTTAGTTATTACTATACATAAATATGATAGGCACCAAATCTTGTAATATTGTGACTTGAAATGAAGATATTGAAGAGGAGCAAAGAAATTAATAAAATTAATTGGACATCAAGTAGTGGGGTTTAGGCAAAGCTGACGTGTAAATGGTGCCTTTATGCAGAAGAAACCTACCCCTGATGGAATGGAATTCTCTCTTCTTTGTCTTTTGGTGGAGTTGGCATCTCCAACCAGAAATATTCAATATCTCAATTTGTTACTAAATTTATTATTTTAACTAATATTTATTAAAATTAAAAAATTTGTTACCTTCTTCGTTTATGAAAATTTTACTCATTTACATCGATACGAATTTTAACGAATGTATTGTAAAAACTGACTCATCACACGAGTTTCAAGGAACGGTTTGAATATACTACGAATAAAATGAGGATCTCAGCTTTTTATTAATTAAATATATATATTATTATCAGTTAAATAAAATTATAATTAATTGATAAATAAATTAAATACGTTGCAAATTGAGTAATGATCCACGTTTTTATATATGAGACATACTTACTAAAAATGACGTATGCATATTTTTCGGTGAAATAGATAGTATAATATAATAAATTATAATTAATATTTATTTTAAAAAAATTATCTACCCTAATTCTTAATTTATCAACTCTAAAACTCATTAAAATAATTATAGTATATCATATTTAGGTGGAATGAACTGATACTAATAAATATAAAATTAAATTAAGAAATATAAATAAAAAATAAATAATATACTAAATTTGAATAAGTGAAACAAGTAGGGTGTGACAATGATATTAGATATGGAAGTGGTAATAATTGGATGAAATTTAGGTAGCAACTTAGAGAGTGTGTACCGTGTACGGTCCCATACGAAATGGTACCACTTGTGTACACTTGCAATGAAAAGTAGCAAACGACATCCAAGACTGTCGTATTCACGTGTCCTTGTGGGTCCCATCCCAGAGAGCTGTTGTGGGCCCTTTGTACTAGTTTGTAATAAATTAGGTATCTTGTGGGTACGTTGATAAGGTGATAAGGTGATATCTGGTGTTCACTTCTACTTATTCCATTCCTCACCATTTATATAATCGCAGTGCCAGTGCATATGTTAAATGGGTCAAGTCGGGTGGTTAAACGGTGCGGCTGAGGATGATGGGCCGGATCATTTCACTTAAGTGCCTCGTAAATGGGCCTCTTTTTAAGGCTCGATTTTATTTTATTACATCACAAAATAAAATGACGATCCAGTCCTCCAGTACTGGACCTGTTTGTTTATTACTTAAGTGGGTATTGTATGAATAACTTTGTAAAGTGAAGATATTTCATTACTCCCTCCTCCTCAAACCAATGTACTCGCTCTTTTCCGATTGGAACGTCCCACAAAAATAGTCTTATTTTTCTTTTTAGTAAATTTTATAAGTAAAAAATAAATTTAATAAAATAAGATATTTGTTTGCGTGTAAAATAGAAGAAAGACTACCTTCGTGGACGGAGGGAGTAGTTTTTAGAATATCAACTTAATATCCTAATGTCATATATATAAATAATAATTTTTTTATTATAATATAATTAAATATTTTTTATACTTCCTACGTCGCATTAAACATTTCTTCATGAATTTTAAGAAAAAAAAATATAAAGTGTATTTTTAATGGATAACTGATTTCATAAAATAAAATATATATGATATGTAGAATAATTAGTATTTTTTGAAGTTATATTTAAAAAAATAAATAATATACTGATAGACAACTTAAATAGATAATATAGACGACTTAAATAGGTAATGAAAATACGCTTTTTCATGAAAATCTTTATCTTGGTAAATACCACTAGAACGGTGCTTATCAGCATTATTGTTGTCCAAATAAATATATAGGCCAACTTGCTTTTATTCTCTTGTTATTTGTTCTCTTTCATTTTAGTAAACAGATTAGAAAGAAAGTTAGAAAAATATGTCTAGTCTCCTTGAACTGGACACAAGCTTGAGGACAAGACCCAAACATTTCCAGACACTCCCTTCCATGTTACTCCATCACCTCAACTTCCAATGCTTTCACACATTTTCTTTCTTTTTAGGAAAAAATATATATTATCACATAATTGTTAATCATGCATAGCCATGCTCAATAATGCATTGGTGTATCTTTGTCAAATTTGTACATACTCTTTACTATTTTAACATCTTGATAATCTAAATATTATCTTTCAACTTTTTGCATACTAAATTAATTAAACATATATTTTGTTAGACTATGGAAGTGGAGCTCATGATTATTTTCCCTTTTTTTCTTATGTTGTAGTAATTATATTAATATATGTAGCTTTGGATCTGATGTTTGCTTTCAAGGACATTCCTAAGTCAATCAAATATTTTTTAATATCTTTTGCTACTTTGCTACTTCCAAATCTTGCTACACTTCCCCAACACTTCATTTTATTTTTTTCCTTTTAATATCTTTTGGTGATTTTCAAGGACATGTTTGGTCTTCACTAATGCTTTTCTATGTAGTGTTAAATAAGGTTGACATATATAGGGGATTGAGGAGTTGTAATTACACAATTTGATCGCATTTATTGATATTATCTTTTAATTTGTAATTAGCATTAGCATATCAATGGTTATGCATACATCCTATATCTTAACCATTTGATTTTGAATATGAACTAAAACTTCAAGTACATGGATATGACTCGTGTATTTTGGATAGGGTACGTAATCATCTGAGTCAGTTAAAATTATTTTATATTTTTAAGTTTTTATCGAATATTTTCGTATTTTAAGGTATTTTTTTTAATAATTCATACATTTTAGGTAAAGAAAGATTTTAAATCATCAAATTAAATTTTAATATATAATGTATGAATACAAATGTAAAAAAATCAAATATCAAGTAATATCTTACCGACTATCGAATTTTACTTGAATTTGAAAATTATGAAATAATCAATTCGATTCCAAACTCGTAAATCTAAAATTCAGATATCCAAGTATTGAAACCTAATCGGGTATTACCCGAAATCCGAGTCTTGAATATATATATATCATAAAGTCTATGTGCTCTAAGAAGGTAAATCAATACATATTTGAGATTTCACACATAAGAAATCATTGCAAGATTTTATATGATGAACTCAAACACCACAGAAACCATACTCATGGCCTCTCTCTCCACTCTCTCTCCTCCCCATCTCTCTCATCTCTCCGGCTCCATCACCGCCCTCTTCCGCCGCCACCTCCGCCGCCTCGTCGCCATCCTCTCCTCCCCAACCCTCTTCTCCCTCACTCTCCGCCACCTTCAATCCCTCTCCCTCCACCACAAGTCCCTCCTCATCGCCAGCCACCTCCTCTCCAACCTCACCCTCTTCAAACACTCCATGCAAAACCCCACCGCCGCATCGCCGCCGTCGTCGATGAAACTCCGGGACCTCGACGCTGTCCTCCTCCTCCTCCACCTCTGCGAGCTCCACCACCGCGACAGCGATTTCCTCGACGAGCCCCCCTCGCGGTGGCGCGCGATCCTCTCCGCCTACGCCTCCGACTCCATTCTGAGGCTTTCGAGCTTCGACGGCGGCTGCTCTAACGGCGAAGCTCTGGTTCAGTTCGTGGAGACTGTGAGAAGGTGCTGGAACTTGGTAGGGGTGATGCGATGCGGCGGCGGAGTGGAAAGGAAGCAGGGAAGGGATGCTGCGGCATCGGCGGCGGCGGTGGTGGCGCTTCCGTCGGTGGTGGTGAGAGGAGGGGAGGAGTGTGCGATATGTAGGGAGGAGATGAAGGAAGGGAGGGATGTGTGTGAAATGCCATGCAGTCATTTGTTTCATTGGATTTGCATACTGCGGTGGCTCAAGAAGAAGAACACCTGCCCTTGCTGCCGCCACCGCCTCCCCACCGACGATCTCCGCCGCGAAATTGAGCGCCTCTTGCAAGACCTCGCCGTCATCGCCGGCGGCGGTGGAGGAATGGGTAATGTTTTGTGACGTGTGAAAGTGTACATTAGATTTTTCTTGAATTTTAATTTTTCAGTAAGTGAAATAAAATTAAGAATATCATTTATAATAGATAATGTAAAACTAATTTATTACAATTGACTATTTGAACAATTTAGTATCTAATTTTATTTTTTTCATATAAGGTTTGAGAAATGATATTTTTGTTATTACTAATGGGATTCTAGATACACTAGGTGGGATTTCATGTCACAAATCCAGATTACCAATTGAAACATGTAATTAGTGTTTTAAAAAATATATTATATTGTATATTAAATAAAATTTGAGTCTCATTTAATTTATTGTATTTAATTCATATATCTATATAAATTGTACTTAAAATAAAATTAATAAATTAAGTTATGAGTTTGTGGATGGACCAAAACAAAAAAAAAATAAGTAAAAAAATTAGTGGACTAAATTATAATTTAAAAGTTTCATTTACATCATAATTTTGTTTTTTTTTAATTTCATCGATAATTTTACAAGATAAATTTATGAGATGAGGTTTAATGGGCTTACTTTCATTTTATTTATTTAGGCCCAATGGGCTAAATTCAGTGAAATTTTATACATGGACTTATATTTAATTCTAAGATAAAAATAAATTTTAATTAGTTAGATGATAATTAACTAATGGACTACTGTTGGACCGTTCTCGGTTCTTATCAGTAGATACAATTTAACACTATGTTAACATAATATCATACAAGCATATAAATCACTATAAACTTTTTTTAATTATTAAAAATAAATATTAAGTTATACTCTAATCATTAGAAAGAAAAGAGAAAATTAATAAACTTTTAACTTTTATCAAAATTGTACCCACTGTAGCTAAAAGGAAACGCTTCTAAATAGTACTATAATGGTTTAATATTACTTAACAAAGTTGACCTCTTCAAACCATTACTTAATTAAAGATAACTTAGAGTTAAATACAAGCCATCAACTTTTAAAATCCATAACTGACTATAACAATATAACATATGCTCAGATTTTATTTTAAAGAAATAAAATAATGATTAATACAAGGTCCAGTGACACTTTGCTTCTGAGTAAAGATTAGTGCTCTCAAAATCATGACAGTTTCAGGCCCAATCGCACGTTGCTAGACCCACAGTCCATTTCAGTACGTAAAAAACAAAAAATAATGAACTCCACAAATTTAAAAATTATTTTTTAAACAACAGTATAAAAAGAAAAATAAGTCAACAATAACTATACATTATTTAAAGTGATACTACTACTAGTATTTACCAAGTGATGAAAAGCGACAAAGAAAAGCAAAAACCTGGACAAACTTTCTCCAACTCTTTTCGTGGCATTGGAATTAGGGATGTCAGAAAAAGAATTAATGTCCTGCAATAATAATGTTTTGTTTCAAAAAACACAAGTGCTAAATATTTAATGAATGTTATTTGTAGTAATAAAAAAGGGTGTAAGAAAAATGTGAAGGTAAGAAGAGAGCAGAGCACAACACGGGCGAATAGTGAAAGAGAGGTGGGGGCAACAGCAACACCACGTGACTTCACTCCAACTCTCACATACTGCCGCTGTCTACTGTCCTTTTCTTACTAAATCTATTTCAGTTTCTACTTCTTAATACAGTACTCCTCTCCTCTGTCCCAATAAGTATAACATAAGATTTTTTGATACGATTATTAAAAAAAATATATAAAATAGTGTAAGAGTGATAAAGATGGTAGGATCCACATCTTTTTAGAAAGATAACTTTTATTATTGTAAAAATATATCAAGTTTAGTAAGACGTTAAAATAAGGAATTGTATCAAACTAATAGGACGAAAGGAGTATTTTTTTAGTTCAATTTTTTATTTTAATATATTTCAAAATTATCCTTCTCGTGATGACTGATGATTATATAATATTGTATTTGTCCTATTAAAATTAAGTGAAAGATAAGTTTGAATCAATAAAACATCAAATTTGAACTATAATATTTATATATTAAGCTTGTTTATTACATAAATCATGATTTTTCAAATCATATTATTACAATATAAAATTATCATAATAATAATTATTATTATAAGCTAAATAACATAACACGAGAAATTATAATTATGATTTCCTCTCCAATTAGTTATGAACATGATAAAGTATTAATTAGATGTCATTTTAAAGTCGAGTTTTCATTAGATTCAATTAGTATTTTTAACACTCTTTGCCCTTTTAATTTAGACATAGTTTCATTATAGAAACCTTCACATTGTTAATTAAGATGTGTTTAAATTATTAAGACAAAAGTAAATAATAGAGATCATAACATAATTTGCCTAGCTCATTGGAATAGGTGGGCATATTAATTATTTCATAGATTAAAATAATTCAGAATGTCAAAAGCTGGGCATTAATTGCAGCAATAAATGAAGAATTAGACAATCTTTAGCAAATACAGTTACATATTCAATTGAATTAAATGATTTGAAATCGAAAAAAGCAATTACCATAATCTATATTATACACATTACATATATATACTCAAGTGCATATATACAAATTATAAATTCACTAAATATAGCATGAGTGAGTTTTAAGGGAGGCTAACAACATTAATATATTCTATAATTTTTTAATAATACTACTAAATTTATTTATTTATTGTGACCTTATATATATTTTGAAATGATGAGGCATCAAAAGCCATTAAAATAAAGAGGTTAATAACATTAATGATAGGAAGAGGCCAAAGGCTCCTTGACATGTAACACCCAATGATTTTGTTACCTACTTTTCCTCTTTTCCCCAATTAAAATATTTTATTTCAAAAACAGCAATGTTTTTTTAATATCTCTATAAATTCTTCAGTGTTTTAGTTTCATCTGCATCACAGTATTAAGTGTTTTTTTGAAGCAAAAGCAGAGACAAAAGATACTTCCTTGCTGGTTCTTTGTCTTCACTCAAAATGGAGATGGGGTGAGTTTTTTTTTTGTTTTTTTTTTCAAGAATTTCATGGGTTTGTGTGTGTGGATGTTGTCTGAAAAGGAGAGTTTTCTTGTTTAAGTGAGAGGAAAATGGAAGGAGAAGACAGTGTGAGGACAGTGGATTGCTTGAGAGGGAGACTTCTTGCAGAGAGGGCAGCTTCAAGAAATGCTAAAGAGGAGGCTCAGCTATTGGAAAATAAGGTCTCTCTCTCTTTCTCTGTCTGTAAAAATCAAATGTAATAGATTTTGAGATAGGGTTGAAGAGGTTGAATTTGTGGGACTGATTTGATTCATTTAACTTCCAATGTCTGCATTCAAGAAATTCATCACTTTTCTTCAACTGATAAAAAACTGTTCTTTGATTCAAATTTCAATGGTCTGAAATCACAGTTGATGGAGCTAGAGAATCTGTTAAGACAAGAGGCGAAATCAAGAAAAAGGGCTGAGAAGAAGCTTAAATTCTTGATGAAGAAGCTTGAATCCATCACCATCAACACACCAGCTGCATCCTCTCTCGAATCACAGCAATGGAAAATCAAGAAACAGCAAGAAGAAAGCATCCAAAATCAAGAAACCCTTGAGCCTAAACTCGAAGATGCATCAACATCTCCTCCAATGAATGCCACATTTGAGGATTCACTATCTGAGAAGTCAAGTTCAAGTATGGATCAGCAGAGGTGAAGTGAACTACATGCTTGCTGTTAGGACTAATGCATGCAATATTTGGACATATAGGAGTAAGTATGGTTTAGTTAAACATGTGGAGACTGTTTTCTTGCAGTGATTTGTGCTGTCCTAGCACTAGATCTAGTTTTGGAGATGAAGAAGGCCATGATCTCAACAACACCCAGATAGATGATTCCATGGCTCTAGTTGTTGTAGATACGTCACAAAGGAGTACGAGTAGTCCTGCAATCGATCCGGATGTGCTTGATGATACGGTGAGGGAAGTGCTAAGCACGTTGAAACGGGCGAAGGAGGAGATCCGGGCTTCTATGGAGAGGCGAAGGATGATGAACGTGATCAGAGTTGGTGTTGGAGAGGTGAATCTTGGTGTCAAAACTAGTACAATTTCCATATAGATTTGTATATTTTGCTTAGATTGTTTGGTGTTTTGGTGATATATGGATGAATGAGTGTAGGAAATGAAGATCAAATCTTTTATACCCCTCCGTCCCAATAAGCTTGAGTCGTATTCCTTTTTGAGCCGTCCCAACTAGCTTAAGACATTCCTTTTTAGGAAACCTTTATTACACACACAAATTTAAATAATATATATTTCTATCATCACTTTATACTTTAAGCACACACTCAACATACACTCCTTAATTCTCGTGTTGAAAAGAAATGACCAAGCTAGTTGGGAGTATAATGTAGCGAAAGAAGATTCTTGAAAAGTATGGTTTCCATAAACAAAGCACTTGAACAATCAGTACCACTTCAATCTGTTAGTGATCTTATTATTACACTTCTAGCAAGAAAAATAACAAACTTGCTGCAAACCTCAATGGTATAATCTTACAACAAAGTGGAAACTAAAAATCCGACTAAACGTACATAGAAGAAGATGGCGCCACCGGCAACTAACTGCCGAGTGACGTCACTTCATCTTCTTCGTCTTCATAGTTTTGTTATTTTTCTATAAATATGAATGTCAAAATTTGAAGCATGCAACTCCGCATGCTGAAAAAGCCATCAGAATCGACCTAGCTATACTGCGGCAGACTGTTTCTCCTCATTCTCATCGAGGTTCAGTGCCTCCAGCAGCTTTGGCAACGACTCCGGAATACCACCGGGTATAACAAATTCGAGGAGCTTTCCTTGGCGTTGGTAGAAGTCTTCCACAGGCTGACTCTGCATCGACGAATTCAATGGAGTCAAAGATGAACTAGAAGTAAAGAGGATTCTGTCTCGTTGATCCAACAAGTACATGCAAGTTCAGGAGGAAAAAGTAAGTACCTTTTCGTTGTAGACACGAAGCCTCTCTTTCACGATACGTTCGGTATCATCAGAGCGAGTAATGAGCTTCGAAGCACAGTGGGCAGGAGGAAGAAGGGGGTCCATGTTTATGTCTGGATTCCCGTTTTCGCCCTTGACATTGATGGTTGCAACATTGAAGTTCTTCCCACATTGGCTGCAAATCCTTCTTCCCAAGCATTTTTCGAGTAGTACTTTCTCGGGAAGCTTGAGATTTACCACCAAATCGATGTGGGTTACGTCGTTTAGTATTTCCTGCATATCGGTAAAGGGAACATAAATAATCACATTCTTTCTTATGATTCCCCAACTAAGCCAAGGCCTTCTATCACTTTGGAGCAACAGTCATTCATTAGCTCATCGAAATAAATGTCTTGTGTATCATGGAAATGATTGCATATGATTTTGATAAGATCAGAAGTCACATTGAGCACAAATCGCCACTGCGTAGAGTTCATTTATTCACGAGTAGATTACTATCTATTGCAAGTGGCTTTATTTTGCAGAACATTAGGGGAAAGAACAGATGAATACGAAAAACGAAAAGAAGGCACGATACGATTACCAGGGAACAAATGCAATACATTAGCAAGAGACTCATCTATGAGCAACAGCAGCCAACAGATTCAAGTGTTTATGAATATATCGAATCCATAAACGAAAAGTAGCATAGTCCACAACATCCACAACCCAGGTAAATGAATTAGCACTTAAACTCCAAATAACCACACATCACCATAATCTTTCCTAACTAAAAATCGCACTCATTCCCATTTCCTCTAACTTACCAAATCACTCAAAGGAGCTCAAGAAAGTGCAGGGATTAGTACTTAGTACTACCATCATTGAAAGCTTATCTATTAGTAAGCACTGATGTCGAATACCACATTTAAAGCCATTTTCCTGCTCCCAAAGAAAATGAACTCACCGCTTGTCTTACTGTGCGAGGAAAACCATCGAGTATGAATCCGGATTCTCCCTTTAGTTCTCCTGCCTCAAGCCTTTTCGACAATAAGTTGATAATTATCTCATCCGATACCAATTTGCCCTGGTTCACAATCTCTTCGAGCTGCAACAATTGATCCAACAATTCAGCTACGCAATGTGAACCAAATAAAGCAATACAAAGTCCCATTTCACTGAAATGGCATAAACAGTAACACTAAACAAAATGTGAGATTCACTTCGCACAAAGGTGTGAACTTTATCATCAATCAACGAATCCAGATTCCATTCATTGTCTTCAAGTGTCAAACTTTCAACTACTTTTTCAATTCCCCAAATTTCAAATATTCGGCATCACGATCAGATCCCAATTCAAGCATAAATGAAATCAGAAAACACATCTCACTCAAATCCAATCAAATATCACCATAGAAAGAAAACATACGAACACAAACAGACCTGCTTGGACATGGGGCCGGAAGAATTGAGCTCTTCGCGGACGAGATCGCCGGTGGCGATATGCGGGACGCCGAGGAGAACCGAGAGGCGGCTGGCGTAGGTGCCTTTTCCGACGCCGGGGCACCCGAGAAACACCCACTGGACATTCCTGCCCTTGGGATCTACCCGGGGAGGGGAGGAGAGTGGTTGGGGTTTGAATTCGGTGGCGGCCGCCGTGGACATGGACCTCCGGATTGAGGAGACGGCGGATGAGGATCTGAAGAGGCGGGCCATGGCCGCCATTGCTGCTGCTGGTGATGGTGGAATTGAGGGTTTGGACGGCGGCGCTCCGAGATGAATCTGGGAGGAGACAGCGAGGCTCGGAGGAAAAAGGAGAGGTGTTAGTTTTTCTCTACGCTTTTATATTGAAAAGGAAAAGTAGGTAATACGGCGGAGAATCTTTTCGAGATTCCCATTTGATTCGGTTATATACTGTTTGGAGTTTTCAAAGCTTCAGATAAAATAATGTTTCTACTTTAGGTCATCATGAACTGGTACTCTTTATTATTACTATCTTAGGTCATTCAACATTTAATTTTATTTCAATTATAGCATAAAAAATTGAAGCTACTATAATCGAAATTGAATCAAGGCTATGAACCCTAATTAAGCTAAAGCACGAAAATAAATCTCCCTCGCTCACTCAATCCTCTCCGGCGGCGGATTCGCCTACTCGGTCCCCTCACGCGCCGCCGTCAACCAGCTCTACGTCCCGGAGCTCGACCGCATCGTCCTCAAGGACAAATCCTCCGCCCGCCCCTTCGCCAATGTCTCCTCCGTCCGGAAAGCCACCATCACCACGCGAATCATCCAGCTCATCCACCAATTGTGCTTGAAGAGCATCCACGTCACCAAGCGAGATCTGTTCTACACCGACGTCAACCTCTTCCAGGACCAATCGCAGTCCGACGCAATCCTCGACGACGTCTCGTGCATGCACCAGGTCGAGCCTCAACGTTGTCGCCTCCGAGAAGGGGGTGGTCGTAGGCAGATTGATTTTCAGCGACAACGGCGACATGATTGACTGCACCAAGATGGGGATGGGAGGGAAGGCGATCCCTCCGAACATCGACCGAGTTGGGGATATGCAGAGCGACGCTCTGTTCATACTCCTAGTGGAGGACGCTGCCTACATGCGATTAGCGGAGGACAGATTCTACAACCGCTTCCCCTGCATAATCGTGACGGCCAAGGGGCAGCCTGACGTGGCGACGCGGCTGTTCCTGTGGAAGATGAAGATGGAATTGAAGCTGCCGGTGCTTGCTTTGGTAGATAGCGATCCCTACGGGCTGAAAATCCTATCCGTTTAAAACATGTCGTACGACAGCGCGAATTTGACGACACCGGATATAAAGTGGCTGGGGATTAGGCCTAGTGATCTTGATAAGTATAAGATACCGGAGCAGTGTAGGCTGCCGATGACGGAGACGGATATTAAAACCGGGAAGGATTTGTTGGAGGAGGATTTCGCGAAGAAAAACCCGGGGTGGGTGGAGGAGCTGAATTTGATGGTGAAATCGAAGCAGAAGGCCGAAATTCAGGCGCTGAGCTCGTTCGGGTTTCAATACCTTACGGAGGTGTATCTGCCATTGAAGCTGCAGCAGAAGGATTGGCTCTGAGCAGTTTGAATTCATGTGTTGTATGTGGGTTTTGCAAATGATGCAAGTTTAGCAAGAAATATGGATTAAAAGTGAAATCTTGACACAATATTACAAATTTGTGTTGTTAAATTGCAAGATTTGCAAGTTCGATTATGAAAGTAAAATGGTATTGAAATAATTGGGGCATTTCTCAATTCATGCTTGATCATCTCTTTCACACTTCAACAATGAAAAGGAAATAAATTAAGTTCGATTATGAAAGTAAAAGAAGGGAAGATATGATGAAAAATGAAAAATCCAACGAGCTACGAGTTGAGAGCTTATTATCTAAGAAACTTTCTAAGTCCCAATATAATTATTAATTAGATTAAAATCGATCCAATTTGTTAGGCTTTTTTGGGCTTCAATTCGAAAATGGGCCCAAAATAATAGCCCAAATCTAGAGGGGCAGTACTATAATTTCATGTACTCCCGTTTCCCGTAGCTTCTCTATATCAGGAGTCGAACCAGTGAATC
Source organism: Leonotis leonurus (assembly GCA_026898415.1). Classification (NCBI taxonomy): domain Eukaryota; kingdom Viridiplantae; phylum Streptophyta; class Magnoliopsida; order Lamiales; family Lamiaceae; genus Leonotis; species Leonotis leonurus. The sequence continues at coordinate 5,973,327 of JAPKLX010000007.1, forward strand.
TTCATTCCCTCATCACCCTCAGCTCCACTTCACTTCCGCCATCGCCGCCGTTGAAAATTGATTGAAAATCTCTTTATTAGTGTACTGTGTGAAATATTTCCTTTCGAATTTATTCGAATTTGAAATAGGATCAAAACCCTAACCCAATCATCAATCATTCATTATTTTCTTCTTTCTTATGGCTGAAGAAAACTCTTCGATGAATGTCGAGACAGAATCATTAAGGAACAGAGACGGAAAATTGTACGAATATCTAAACAAAATAAGCGAAGGCTCGTTCGGCGTGGTGCACAAAGTTCGCAGTATCAAAACGAACGAGGTGGTGGCAATGAAGGAGGTGTTCGGTGGCTTATGCAGCACCACCTTAACCGAGATCAACATCCACAAATCCCTACCGCCGCACCCCTACATCGTCTCCTTCAAAGAGGTGGCCAAATCCGACGGCCGCGTGTTCTTGGTGATGGAGTACGTGGACTCCGACCTCCAACGGCTAAGGGAACAGAAGAACAAACCCTACTCCCTCTTCGAACTCAAGTTCCTCGTCAAGGAGATTCTCACCGGCGTCGCCTTCCTCCACCGCAACGGCGTCATGCACCGCGATCTCAAACTCGCCAACATTCTCATCGGCAGGAACTTCGACGTCAAAATCTGCGACTTCGGCCTCGCGGCCCGATTCGGGGGCCCGGCCCAGGGAGCTACATACAACCCGGGGGTGGGTACCTTGTGGTACAAGGCGCCGGAGCTTCTTCTCAACCGCGAAGATTACTCGAGCGAGGTCGACATGTGGGCGGTGGGCTGCATCATGGCGGAGATGCTCGTCGATCGGGTGCTTTTCCAGGGGACGTCGGAGAACCAGTTGGCCCTAGTGAATCTGGTGCTGCGCCCTCCTCATAATTATCTGTCTATGTGGATGGTGGAGTTGGCGGACGACGTTTCCGGCGCGGCGTTGCCGGCGCTGAGTCCGGCGGGATATGAACTGCTTGAGAGTATGTTGATGTACAATCCGGAACAAAGGATTACTGCTGCAGATGCTCTCAATCATGCATGGTTTAGTGAAATTACTGATATGTAATCATCTCTGATAACAGTACTGATTCAACATCACTATACATGTTGATTCAGTAATTTGTTAATTGACTGATGGTGAAATTCTTTTACCAGTTTGTGGTTTTCTCCCGTTTCGGGTTTCCACGTAAATCTGTGTGTTTTTACTTTCACGTTTTTTTTTATACATATATTTTATAAATATTAAATTATACTCGAATAAATCCTAATCGAAAAGATATACTCGATCCATCCGTCCACGAAAGAGTTTCTCATATTGACTCGATACGATGTTAATAAATTGTTTGACTTTAGTTGTAAATGAGAAGTTATTTCGTGGCGGAATAGAGTATTTTATATAAAAATAAAAGAAAATAATTTTAAATATATTCTCTAAAATATTATATAATGCACATAAAACAAAAAAATTAAAAGTTATCCCTTCAAAAAGGTGTGGACCCTACCACCTTTATCACTATATACTCTTTTTAATAATCGTGTCGGAAAAAAGGTGTCATGCTTAGTGTGACGGGGGAGTATATTTTAACTAAAATTTATACAAAAAATATCTTTTAATTTGAACTATTGATCTAAATAATTTAACAGGCAAAACTTATTTTTAGTTGATTTAGAAGAAATTATTTTTATTTTATTTATCCAAAAGAGTATATGTTTTTGTTTTTTAAATTAAACATTTTAAAAAGCATTTTTAAGTTATTTTCAAATTTTCAAAATTTTAAAAAGCATGTACCCTATTTTAAAATTTATCAACTACAAAATCAATTAAAAGTGATATTAAATGTTAAAAAAAGTTATATACTATATTTGGTGGGATGGACCATGGTATTAATCATAAAAATTAAATTAGAGCTTATAAAATTAAAATTAAAAGATATAAGTTTAAAATTTATTATAATTCATTCGTTTTGTTTCTTTGTTAATTACCATGATATTATTTAATCCAATTAGTGTTTTATATTATTATTTTATGTCAAACCATGCAATTATATTTACTAGTAATTTATTTACGCAACTTTACGTACCTTTTAATTTATCTAACCTAAAAATCATTTTAAAAATATATTAAGTTATAAAAAAATATTTTACTCTTAAACAATTAGATTATTTTAAAAATATGTTAGATTAATCAACTTTATTCAACTCAACCATTTTATATAAAAAAAATCACTTTATTAATACTCGTATTAAAAAATACTTCTCATAAATAATGAAAGAAGTATTAATCAACGCATATTTATTTCAAGTTTGGTTATACCAACACATTGGGCCTGAAGGTTTTTATTTTGAATGACCCATTTAAGAAGGGGGGATTTGGTAATTAACTCCGTCCGCGCCACGGACATATTAATATTTATAAAGTGATAATTAATATTTATCTTTAGAGCATGTTAAATCATATTGAGACAATTAATCCAGTCCGCCACGGGCTGGTGTTCGTTTTTGTACATCATAATAATTTTAAATAAATTATTTGAGAAAAATCTAAATAAAATATTTCAAGTAGGCTATTAGGAGTGTCTATTCGGATCGAGTCGGGTACCTGAACATGAAAAATATTTCAGGTACCCAAAATTACCCGATTTAATTAAAAAAATTCTTATTTTCGAGTATTTATCGAATATTATCTGATAATTTTAAAAAATTCAAATATTTAGAGTATTAAAATATTTTAAATTATAATATTATATAAATAATAATAAAAAATAAAAAAATTCGGATTTTGGGTATTACCCGAACCCAAAAATCCTAAAATATCAATACCCGATCCCGAACCGAAAATTCGAAAATCAGTTATCGAATATTACCCGAAATATCCGATATCCGATTCCCTAATAGACACCCCTATAGGCTATTTAGTTTGAAGTAAATAATCAATCAATCTTCAATATAGCTTTTGAATTTTAATATAAAAACTATGACTATCAAATGTTTGAATTATACTCTATAGCATATAAATCACACCATATATTAAAATATAAATCGAAAGTCAATCCCACAAAATATCTCTAAATAATAGTTGACTTCAAAAATGTTATACGAGTCAATAAAAATAAAAATAAAAACTAATAATTTGCTAACATTAAATTCTCACTCTATAACATGAATTGGAAAATCTCTTATTGCTTTTATATGAATGCATTAATAAAGTGCATGTGAGTTAGTGCATTATTTAAAGCATCATTATTATAACTCATAGTTAATTAAGGATTAGACAATTATCGACCATGTCACATGTATCCAATTATTTTATACTTTACATGCTCAAAAAATGAGCCATCACAACTATTTAATTTTTTTAATATTAAATAATATAGTATCTTGTGTGACATTTTACAAAGTCAACTGCTTACACATTTTATTAGATAGGTACAATATTCTTCAATTTTATAGGAGGTATTTATATTCTGCAGTGCATATTGAATATTATACTAACAAAATTCATATAATTTTATTATTATTGTCACGATATATTAGCAAAATTAATGATAAAATTGTCTATTTTTATAAAATACATATAAAAAAACTCATATTAGATAATAACACGAGAAATTTCGTCACGTGCATGTATAATTTAAAGAATTCGTCAGTGAAATACATAAGTACGTGAACAATTCTTCAAATGACATGTTAATGTACTCATATGTAAGTGAGCATATTTTATCTTTTACTTCATAAAATATTTAAATTTAATCTTTTATTTTTACTTGATTTTTATAATATTTACTTATATATATATATATATATATATATCCCTTCATAAAATATAACTTATTAAATATATGTTTCAAATAGGATCGCTCCACCGCCTAGAGTGAGCACAATTTAACGTACTCATAACCGGTACAACAATATCATATCAACATACGAGTCACTATAATTTTCATTTATTATTATTTTTATTTTGTATTAAATATCATTAAAATATATCATAATCAACAAATTATAATCCAAATTTGAAAATTAATAATTTTTTTTTATTAAAAATTAATAATTATCTCTGAAGCTTTCGAGACATATCACATCAATCGTGAACGTATTAACCATATCCACAACGAGGGGACGAGAATTTTCGATATTATAAATAGCGAGTACACAACACAACTACATTACTATACTATGATATTTCATCAATTGGTGCACTGCACACATGAGGAATACATTACACAATATTGTTACCCCTTCAAATTTAACAATAAATGTACCATTACCAACATTGTTGTATAAGTTGTATGTACTCATGAAATACCCTATTGAATGAGACAAGACAATTTTATTCACACCTACAAAATTAATTCCATTTCCTACCCAACTATTAAATATTTTTATTCAATGAACCTGGTCAATTCTTAAAATAACAAGTACTTAGTTATTTAAGATTTTTGCCTCCTCAAATACAGTTATACAAAATGGATTCGTATAATATGTGTAAAAATTAATTATAATAAAAATTTCAAAATCATAGAAATTAAATCAAACAAATACATGCACATTGTATACATGTATAGAACTTAAGCCTTCAATGTCAAATTTTAAAATGTAAACTTAGCTACTTGTGAATGTAATAACATGTATGATAAGAAAATTATTCATATTTTTTTATCAAAATTATGAATATTATTTTGTCAGATCGAACTAAAAATAGTGGGGCATATCGAAAACTAGAAATACTCATGTCTAAAATATTCCTGTGACTCTAAAATTGAAATGTACCTAACTCTAAGCCTAACATGGCTTAATCAAATTAAACACCAAATGTGACATTTCTCAAATTAAATTGGACTCACTAAATTGGAGTATTTAAAATAATTATATTAAATTTAAATTACATGACCATATTACAAATGAATCGAATCCGAAACTTATTATCTTGCGCCTTAATGATTTAATCTATTACACCATTAGACTAACATAAACGCTAAGTTGGAGTAATTTAATGCAACATAATCCCAAAGAGTGAAAGGGATAAACCTTTGACTTAACTCCTCTATATATTAACTCATTATTTCTACCACATTTCCCAATCTTCCTATAAAGCCTTCTCCTTTTCTCTATATTCTGTCCTCTGCGAAAACAAGGAACAAAAATCATGTCTCAGAGAGCTAACCGTCACCAGCGGCGGCCGTCGCAGGGCATTTTCGTCATTCCAGACAACCTCACCGCTCCTCTTCCGGAAGAGATCGCTCCACCGCCGATCTCCGCTCAACCTCCGCATCCGCCGATCGAGAAGAGCGGCGGAGGCGTTCACTTGCCGCCGCTTCCGCAGCCGAAGCAGGCGGAGGAAATGCCGACCTCCGATTGCACGAGCAGAGGATGATGTTCCGTTCAGTTTCCGCGAGTATGAGAGGAATAAATCAGTAGGTGCTTCCTCTTCTTCTTCTTCTTCTTCTTCTTTTTTAATTTTGGCTCGGATTTGCTCTGTGTTTTAATCTAGATCTTCTCTTATAGAGATGAATTTAGGTTCGGATATTTCAGTATTAGCGCAGAATTACTAGCTCTTCAGTTCTCGATTCCTGTTTATGAATGCTTCTGGTGCAGATTTATTCCTTTCTCGATTGCTCACTTCCGTTAACTTCCGTGGTTGGAATCGGTTACCGATTTGATCTTAATTTTTAGTTAATTCCTACACATTATGAACCACAATCGAACTTGAATCTACGTCATCGATATGGAGAAAATACATAAAAAATTGAATTAATGTTCCTTTTCTAAGCAAAAACAGGTAGAGAGATGCCGAGAAAAGCAAGTTTTTCACGTTTGTTCATGAAAACTCGATTGTCTTGTAGTGCAGAGTTAGAGGCACAATTATTATTTATCAAATTTTAAATTTAGTTTCTCAAAAAATATAATATGAAAGGAGATATTTGGTGATGGGGACAGAGGTTGAGAATTTGACCTCCAAAGTTGTGGAGGTGGTGATTTCTCGAAATTATTTAATTGCGAAATCTCAAGGGTAGTTGTTGTTGCTTTTTAACGGCCAAATATTGAAAATTTAGGTACCAAAAAAGTCTAATTAATTTCAGAGTAGCAGAAGAGAAGGTACACCGACATAGGAAAAATATCAGTCAAACAATTTTTACATACATGTGGCTACTTTTATCTCATACTTCTACGTCAACTTTAGTCTAATTTCATTATTCAAAAAGGAGTGATTCAAATTTTGCAGCTTTTTTGTTGTGAAAAAAAAAAAAGTTTTTTTGCTTTTTATTAGTATGTCGAGTGAGTGATTATAATCATATTTCAGAAAAAGGATTCATAAGTTGTTTAATAAATAAAATACACTATTTAAGAATTAATAGCAATTATCTACACTATCAAACTGCAATATCCATTTTGTTTCACATGAATGAAAAAAAAAATAGAAAATATATTTACTTTGAATTGCAAAAAGAAAGATTCAATACATTTACTAGTTTTTTTTCCAATACCAATCAAAGTTTAGGACTCAAATTTGGTTCAAATTATATAATTTAGTAATAATAAATGTAGCTCATTACTCATTAGTACACTAATTATTCATGCAATTAATATGAAAAGAAAGCTTAGTATATTATATAAAAGCCCAATATGCTTGTAAACGTATGTCATTTTAAGTTTCTGGCTCGCCCAAAATGAATATAAAATGGGCCAAATCCAGTTCGACTTACTATTTAAGTATAATATTTTTTTTCTTGGTAAGTGGTGTATTTATTTATTTTACACAAAAATAATTCAAATCAGATTTAAACTTTACTCGATTTACAATGTATTTAAATGAATTTATTCTCTTAAAATATCTGTTGAATTAAAATAGATAACAAATTTATGAATAAATGAAATATTATTTAATAAAAATAAAACAAATAATTGAAGTCGGCAGCTATTATTCGTTTTAAAAAACACTCACTTTATCATTTTATGGCATACATAAAGTAAGCAACATATAAAGTAATGTTCATCTTTCATCAAAAAAAAATATAGGAAAATTTGTTTTCACTCGTAAAATGAAATAAAATTATTTAGAAAATATAGGCAAAAAACTTTAATTTGTAAAACATTTTGGATTGCAAAACAGATATATATTTTTTATTAATATAATATTGATATTTGAAATTAAAGTGTTTGCACCATAATCTCATTTGTGGAATCTTAAGGGTATAAACAAATCAGTGACCGGTCAACTATCGGTTTCTTAAACTTTGTCAAGTTCGACTCGATTGATTTTTTTTGAACTCGAACTTAACTTGATGAAAAATTCGATAAATTCAAATTCGACTTGATTAATCAATCGTTAGTACAATTCATATTTTATTTCGCTTAAACTCATTCAAACTCATTTAAGATCGTGTAAGTCTGTATATTCTCATCTGATAATAAAGGATAATGTATATAAAACATAACTTAAACTCAATTAGATTCACAAGTCTATCAAACTGAATCAAATTGATTATGTACATAGTTTTATTAGACTCAACTCAATTAATATGGAGTTAATTTCATTTGATCTCAAATAGGTTGCAAGTCAATTGAATTAAATCGTAGTGAATTCCAATAGTACAATGAAGAACGTTGATCAATACCACATAATTTGACAACTAAACAATCTAATTTATTTTTATTTTTATTCTTATAAAAAGAAAAAGAAAAAGTGTTAAAGCCATATCATCATATATAGTAGCGTGGAATAAACGCAGGAATTTAGAGAGAGAATCTGCGGTGGGCCCACTCTTCACCTTCTACTATTTGTTTTTTATTCAAAAATATTTCACCCCACTTTAATTAAAAAATTATCACATAAGTAAAAAAATTAAAATAATTAAAGACAAACTAAAGCTATCTGAATTATTTATGCTCTAATAATAAAGTAATTACTACTTAATCATCCTATTTAAATATAAAAAAGTTTGCACTAGTAAAGGTAATTAATATATTATATTATATATAAAAATATGAATATCGAAAAGTTAGAATAGAAGCCGTCAGGTAAAAAAATTTGTATACGTGGCGACACGAAGCCGATTTTCACCCGCAGTAAAACAAAGTAAAAAAGAAAAATTACCGCACCGCACCACTCAATATAAAGAGAGCTCAAAAACTCGCACGTTATAGCGGGTTATCACATTCCTCTCTCTCTCTATAAAAAATTCCTATCCCTTTCTTTCTGCATAATCCTGCGTTGGTCATCGTGTGCTCTGCTTGAAACTTAAGCACGATCGGAAATGGTGAGTCTACGCCCCTCCGCTTCTCCAGATTTGTTGTTGCATTGCTTTCGATTCTCCTGATTATCACGTTTTGTTCCGATGGCTGGCTTGATCTGTTTTTGGATATTGAAGTATTTTTTATTTTAGCGAGCTGTTATTTTAGTCGACTATTCTGGATTTGTGTGTGATTGATCTGTTCTCGCGCTGGATGCTGCTCTCTGGAGTTGATTTTTTTCTGTATTGAGTTGAGTTTGTTTAGATTTGGAGTTGTTGCCGAATTCATTTCACGATGAAAATAAGTTTCAATGTGCGCTGCAGGCTTGCTGCTTGGACGTGGTACTTGATGTTTGATCAGTATCGCATTAGTTGCCACTCGTTTCTGTGATTTTGCTTGATTGAAGATTTCTGCTTGTATATGAAGAGCTAATTCTGTTGGTTCTATCGTCTGTGGGCGTTTGTGAGTGATTGTATGATAAGGATTGTTCTAGTTATGCTGTGGTCTTTTAGTTTGATCCATATTTAATCATCATGGAGGCCGGTTTTTATGGTTGAGAATAATATTAATTTTATATGTCCATATATATATATATCATTTGTATATATAATAAAAATAGACAACTAATCTTTAGGTGTCGAGTCGTGGTTATGTATCACGCCATGATGACTGAAACTATATTTGCATTCCGGTTGGTTGGTGATGTTGGAGGTGAGGGGCGGGTAGGGTTGGATATCACGCATTTCTTTGTATTTTTTTTTGTTTATGAGTTACGGATGGTGAAATACCATGTTTCTGCACTTTTTTTACACATGTAGCTCTTTTGCTTTTGTGTAAGCTTCGTATTGTCCTGGATTATTTTCTTCTTGTAAAGATGGTTTTTGTTATTGAAACCAAAGTTCTTGTGCTCATATTGCAGGCAAACGCAGCATCCGGGATGGCCGTTCACGATGATTGCAAGATGAGATTCTTGGAACTGAAGGCAAAAAGGACTCACCGCTATGTAATCTTCAAGATCGAGGAGAAACAGAAGCAGGTCATTGTTGAAAAAGTTGGTGAGCCAACTGAAACCTATGAGGACTTCGCTGCTAGTCTCCCTGATGATGAATGCCGCTACTGCATCTACGATTTTGACTTTGTAACTGCGGAGAATTGCCAGAAGAGCAAGATATTCTTCATTGCTTGGTACTTGACAGCATCTCATACCAATACATCCTATCACTCTAGTTAACAAATCGCTATCACTTATATGCTCATTATTGCTTTTGCTATGTAAGGTCTCCGGATTCCTCAAGGATCAGAAGCAAGATGATCTATGCTAGCTCAAAGGACAGATTCAGGAGGGAGCTGGACGGAATTCAAGTCGAACTGCAGGCAACCGATCCAACTGAGATGGGTCTTGACGTTATCAAGAGCCGTGCTATGTAAGAAACATTCATAGGCAGCTGTGACCTTTTGTTTGTAAAAGGAATGCCTATAGCTTGTTGGAAGGTAAACTTGGGTTATAAGTAGTCACCAAGTACTTGTCATACTGTTTATTATAAATTTTTGTGAAATTTATGTGTGTTGGTATATGATGTTTTCAAGTGCTGCAGTTGTAGTTTAATCTACAAGCTGATATGTAACAATGTGGGAGGTGTAAGACTAGTCTATTTTGGTATGGTATATGATATGTCTACATATGACCCCTTTCCTTATCTCTATTGATATGAATGTATCAAACTCAGCTCGTTCGTATCAGTATCCACGTGTCGTGCTTGTATTTTATCTTGTCGTCTAGCTTGATGTTCTTGATAGCACGACGACTGTCTGAAGAAGATCTTGTGTGTATCCTGCATTTGCTACAGTTGAGCTTGAAATCGTTACAATTTCGTTCTATTTTTTTGGTTGGATCAACCTTGACCGGACTGTCCAAAGTTGTCCTGAGGTTTCTTGCAATCCGGATCAGTCCACTTTTGTTTAAAAAAATCGAATTTTCATTCATAAAGGGTTGATTTGAGCCCAACCAATATCATCACTCATATGAATATTCGCTATATTAAATAAGATGGTAAATAAATCAAATTTCACTTTTTTTGAAAGAGTCCAAGTCTAATTAAATTAATAAATCATCACTTTCTTTTAGCAACTACCCCTTATTAACAAAAGTTACTAAATTAAATCTCATAAGATTTATTTTGAAATTACATAATAAATTAGATGGAACTAGTACTAAAATAAAATTTAATTCTTCCCGCATTTTTTCTCCCAAAAAATAACACAAAAAGTGCACGAACGATTCCTTCCTATTTATAAGGAGTGAAATCTCTCTCTCTCTCTTCACTACTCGAATCATTCTCTACTTGTTGGCGCCGCGAACTTCGCAACTCACTGCTTCCATTTATCCCTCCGAACACCAACAAAAAATCTTCCATTCCTCTTCAACAAACTGCGAGATGATCTTCAGATTCTTCAATTCATTATCCGATTCCCTCTCCTCCCCCTCGAGCCCTCTCATGCTCTACCTCTACGCCGCCGCTTGGACGGCCATCCTCACGGCCACCGTGGCGGTTTCGTCGTTCACGCCGGAGTAGGCATTCATCTCCGCCATCAGCTCCTCCTCTCCGTTATCTCCGGCGTGCCGCAGATCAGGCTCCTCAGGTTGCTGTTAGACATTCCGTCGGATGACTTCTGCCTCGCCGCTCGCCTCGTCAAGGGATCCAGGATAGATATGCTCGTGCCGCCGCTTTTCGCCGCCGGATCCGCCTGCGCCGTCAGAGCGCTAGGATTGTGGGAGACTGACAACGAACAGCCGCCCGTTATAGACTTCGGTTAGTCGCAGCAACATTAGTACTTTTTCCCCTAATTTGGAAGTCGATTTGTATGCGATTTCAGTTGAAACGACGCCGTCCGATTCTGCTCAGTGCTCTGGTTAACCTGAAGCTTTGAGCAAACTTCTAAATCACTTCTTACTGCTCGTTTGATTGTTATCTCCATACTCGTCTCTTTTAGAAATATAAAAGTAGTTAATTATCAATGATTTGTGATTGGGCAAAGATGACCATAATACTTGATTTTTCGAAAAAGAAATTAATGTTAACATGAAATTGGATGCCTCACATATATAAGTATGAAATGATAAATTTGAAAATGTAGTGACGATCAAAACAATACCATTTAGATCAAATATCAGATTCTTAAATTTTCATTCCTAGGTTTTCTCTAGTCAGCTTGTCTCATTTAATTGGGCTTGGATTTGAGCTTCTTTTAGAATTGTGGATGAATTCCATCTAATTTAGAAAGACAATATATAACTATTTTAAGTCAAAATCGGTTGTTAGACAATCTATTTTATTTAGTACTACTAATATTTTAAGGATTATAAGTATAGTTTCCTTTTGACTCATTATAATCAGAGATCGTTGATTTCTCAATTCCAAGTAGACTATATTGGCTAGAACACTATTTTCTTCAAATATATGAATTTATCTTTTACCAAATGAACAGCAGAGTAGTCCATATTCATAGTGTTTACTCCCTCTGTTTTTTTATAAGTGTCTTATTTTGATATATTTCAAAAATATATATATCCTTTTATTTTATTTTCTATAATTTTATGGAGAGTTATATACCTTTTCTTTTGTAATCCATCATCTCTCTATTTTTGTCTCTTCTCTTCCTCTTTCTCTGTGTATTTGGTGCGTTTCAGCCATTCTACCTTCGATTGCATAGATCCGATTTTTTCCCCTCTCTATCTCAATCGCCTTCCTCTATACGGTGCGCTGAAATCAACGATCGCCCCTTCGATTTTGTAGATCGGCATCGCGAACCGCACCGACACCCATCCGGATCAAGTACCGATCCGACATTGTATGGCGGCGTCACGGCGGCTCCGGGACCTCCAAACGCAATCGGGGAACAAGATCTGCGCCGATTGCTCCCAGAAGAACCCCCAATGGGCGTCGGTGTCGTACGGCGTGTTCATGTGCCTCGAGTGCTCGGGCAAGCACCGCGGCCTCGGCGTCCACATCTCCTTTGTCCGATCCGTTACCATGGATTCCTGGTCCGAAATCCAGCTGAAGAAGATGGAGCTCGGAGGTAACGATAAATTCAATAATTTCGTCGCGCAGTACGGCGTCCCTAAGGAGACCGACATTGTTGCCAAATACAACACCAAAGCCGCTGCCGTCTATCGCGATCGTATCCAGGCGCTTGCCGAAGGCAAGCCCTGGCGCGATCCTCCCGTGGTGAAGGAATCATTGAATTCGAATCGGAATACTGCGAATAGTTACAGTAGTAAGCCCCCTTTGAGCGGTAGGAACGGTAATTCTGGGGGCGATGCGGGGTGGGATAGCTGGGATAGCTTCGACAACGGCGGGAATGGTGGAAACAATAATATTAGGCGGAACAACACCGTTGGGGATTTTAGGAGCGGAGGGAGCGGCGGAAGTGCGCCTTCGCGGTCCAAGTCATCGGAGAATATGTATTCGAGGTCGGAGTTGGAGGCGTCTGCTGCAAATAAAGAGGATTTCTTCGCGAGGAAGATATCGGAAAATCAGTCGAGGCCGGAGGGGCTTCCCCCCTCGCAAGGGGGTAAGTATGTAGGTTTTGGGTCCTCTCCGGCGCCTGCGCCTATGAATAATTCCGATGGGGATGTGATGTCGGTTGTTTCTCAGGTTTAGCTGTGATCAATTTGTGCTGATTGTCCATGGTGATTAGTTGTGTTATGAATGTATCTGTGATATTAGTGGATGTTTTTTGCATATGCAGGGATTTGGCATGTTATCCATGGTAGCTGCATCGGCGGCGAATGTTGTTCAAGCTGGAACTAAGGAGATCTCTTCCAAGGTGGTAACTTTTTTTATTTGTAGTTCGATAAAAAAATGCACGTTTCTTTAGGAATTGGCTGATTCAACAATGTTCATACATATTTAGAGATAATGTTGGCGAAGTACATGCGTTTCCGTTTCTTCTGTTGTCGGGTATTTGAGCTGAGAAATATGTAGAGTTTACTCCGTGCATTGCTGCAGAAGCTTAATTATAGATAAAGTTTCGTTCGTTTAGTAAAATGTAGATTTCATTGTTTGTTATCGAATAGTAACTCCTAGAGATCTGGATTTTGTGAGGTATATTTACCGTATTCCAAAACTGAGTATATAATGAGGCTAGAGGTGAGTAAATTGCCATTGACCTCTCTTTCGCAGGTAAGAGATGGGGGTTATGATCACAAGGTGAATGAAACTGTCAACGTTGTTACTGCAAAGACAACGGAGATTGGTCACAAAACATGGGGACTTGTTAAAGGAGTAATGGCTCTGGCCTCCCAGAAGGTTGAGGAGTATACAAAAGAAGGCTCCGGCTTCCCACGGAACGACGGTGAAAGTAACAATGGCTATTATCAGGACTTTGGACAGGATTCTAAAGGATGGAATTCTTCAGCTGGAGCTCAATCATCATCCAGTCAGCAATTCAACTCTGTTCACACTGATTCATGGGACGATTGGGATGCCAAAGACAGCAAAAAAGAAGAGACACCAAAGGGGACGGCCCATAACGGAGATAGCTGGGCAGGCTGGGATGATGGAAAAGACGATGGATTCGATGATTTTTATCAGAGCGCACCTGATAAGAAGTCAGTGGGTCATAATGGAAAATCGGATAGCAATTGGTCGGAGGGCGGATTTATGTGAGGTTAGCATATCTCGATACCCTCCGCAACATTTGATATTCCGGATTCTTTTCACTGTAAATCCCCCATGACGGGTTTATGGATGAAAGTGGTCTGTAATTGTAAAAGTTCCTGTAGTGGACCTGCAGTGCCCAAGATACTGCAAGGACAACTTATTTGTGTTTGAGGACAACCTCTCTTCCATTTTAAGATTTATCTTAGACTGCATTAAGATTTGCATTTACAATAGTGGGTTTTTGATTATATATTCCCTGTACTCATTATGAATTACAATAGCTACATTGAATTCTATACATCTTGCTTTCTTTCTCATTGTTAAGTTCGAAACAATTGATTGATGTGTTAATATGCTCTTCTTTTAGATACTTGGATTGTTCCATTTTTACCTTCTCTACATTGATATGCATGTTTATGATCTTCTACTTTTGCAAGTTCTCTTTAATTGCTTGGGCTGAAGAAAGTAATTTATTTATGCCACATACAATGATACAAACTGCTATTGCATCCCAATTCCTTTCAAGCAGAGAGTCATGAAACAAGGAAGGCTTCTTAGGTAAGACTGTGGGCGCGACGCGTAGAATCGTGTTGCTGTACGACGAGAACAGAGGTGCAGATTCGATGTTGAGATGAGGCTAACAGCCCTCCTATCTGCCCTAGCTCCTCGTATTCGACCTGCTGGTTTGCCACCTCCATGGCTACTGCTTGTCCGAACCGACCCTTTCCCACCACGATGAGCTCGAATTCTGAGCTCTGCGCCACTGCCAACAGCTCTTCACGGATGTTGCTCGTTCCTTTTTCAACGAACCTCACTGTACCATCACACTTCTGCCTAAATTCTGCTAAACTTGTCGCGTCCCGTTCCTGCAAGCATTTTTCTTATTTCTCAAGTAACAATTCTTTTTTATATAAGCAATATATATATACACACACACTATATCTGTACCTCTTCCTCTCTCTCAAACACTTGCCATGATGATGGTGGTGCTCGGTTCTCACTTTCCGGTCGAGCCCGTCCACATAATTTAACGATGGTGATCCTCATCCCCGGATGATCTGCCATCCGGCCGCCCAACTCCAGAGCTTCCCGGCAATCCGGCCCGCCCAGAAAAGGTATGCACACCCTTCTCACTCGCTCACCTCCACCACACCCAACATCGAGCCCGACCCCAAATCCACGGTCAACAAGTAGGGCAACCGAGCACGGCGCATCAGCCATCACCCTCTCATTGACTCCTCTCCAACCCTGACCTAAATTGACCTCCACATCCTCACCATTCCCCATCTTCCACTGCTTGTGGAAAGGCAATATGATCATTGCTGCTCGTTTCTTTTCCGCAATATGGCAAATGTCCTTGTGCATTACAGGCAGCGTCGACACTGAGGTGGCAGGGCGGACCTTCATCTTCTCCTGCTTGTTGTAGGCTTCGAACGCCGCCGCGACCTGCTGGTCAAACTCGCCATGGCAGAATCTGGCGATGCAGGGGAGGCCGTTCCTTCGAGTGCGCTGCACTATGACGATGGAGGAGGAGCGGTCGGTCATCTCGACGAGACGCATGACGTAAACCTTGATGGTGGATGGCATGGTCGAGTAGTGTGAGTTGATGAGGGTTACCAGAGAAGGCAGCTCCCCCGGCCCCCTTATGCAAGCTAGAATCCGGAGGTCGCCGTCGTTGCCACGGGATTCCGGTGTAGTTTTCTTGTGAGGGTCGTGGTCGCGGCCTCGGCCTCGCCCGTAGATGGCCTTCACGATCGGAGTCGTTACAAAGGTGGTGAAGAGTGCCATTAACACTAATATTGCAAACATCTTGTCATCAAGAACCTGTTCCATGCAAACAGCCAAATGAAAATGAAGCAACCAATCATTCTCCTTGGTACAAAATCAAAGCTTGAATCTTTTTCTATAAAGCAAAAATGACCTTTTTCTCCCTGCCGATGTTGAGGACGATGAGTTCCACCAGCCCTTTGGTATTCATCAAGACACCCAGCGCCAAAGACTCCCTCACCGGAATCGTACACATAAGCGCCACCGCAAACGTCCCCAGAATTTTTCCGGCGCAGGCCGCGGATATCACCACCGCCAGCAGCCCCCACTCCTCGCCGCCTTCTATCTTCGATACGTCTGTCTTCAGACCCGTAGACGCGAAGTACAGAGGCAGCAGCAAGCCGGAGACGAAATCCTCAATCCTTGTTATCAATTTCGCGGGAAATCCTCCCCGCTTCGGTATTATTACTCCGAGCACGAATGCTCCGAAGATCGAGTGAATCCCGATCAGATCCGTCGTCAATCCGGCGCACATCACGCCGGCCAGTATCACCACCACGTGCGGCCCCTCCGCGACATCGTTCTGCGCGCACCTCCGGATCAGCAGCGCCGTCACCGGCCGGATCACGGCGAGCATGAAAACGACGAAACCTAGCGCGGAAAGTAGGATCCAGATCGGAGTCATCGCCGCGCCATCCGCGCCGCCGGAGACCGCCACGGCGAGCGCCAGCAGCACCCAGGCGACGATGTCGTTGATAGCGGCGGCGGCCATGGCGGTTTCTCCGACGCCGGTGGTGAGGAGCTTGAGCTCGGCCAGGATGCGCGCTAGCACGGGGAAGGCAGTGATGGAGAGGGAGACACCGATGAACATCAGCGTCGGCCCGAATTGATGCTGCGCCGTCGATTTTAATGCTTTTCTGGAGAGGAAGGTGAGCCCGACGCTAAAGAGGAAGGGGAGGGAGATTCCGGCGAGCGCAATGCCGGAGGCGCGCTTCCAGCACCTTCGAATCGAATCGAGCTCGAGCTCTAGGCCGACGAGGAAGAGGAAGAAGAGGAGGCCGATGCTCGCCACCGACTCCAGAATCGGAGTGCTCCATGGCGGGAAAATCAAGCCCATGAACTGCTTGTTTCGGCCCAACACCGATGGGCCCAATATGATTCCTCCCTGCATTGAATTTTAATATTGCATTCAATTTTTCAATATATTCAAATAAAATTAAAAACAAACCCCTTCATACAATAATAATGCATTGAATTTTAATATTCCAATTTCTTATAATATTTTTCAATAAAATTCAACCCCTTCATATAATAAAAATGCATTTTAGTTCGAAAACGTACTACGATCTCGGCTACGACGATAGGTTGTTGTAGAGGGGAGAGAACAAAGGCGACGACGCGACTAGTAAAAATAACGAGGATGGTTTGAAGTATCAACAAGGGGAAGGCATAATGGAGTGGATCGTCGCCTTGCCACAAACCATTGTCCGAAGTTTTAATGGTAGAGATGTTGAAAGTTGCCATATTTTAATGATCTATAGTAAGTGATGTGAAAATTAAGCAAGTGTTTTGGGTGCCCTAATAGTTGTAGAATATATTGTCTTTATAGAGAGGAATTTGGGATTGATTAGTGCATGTCCCCATCAATATTTGAATCTAATGATAATGCTACTTTAATCTTGAGTGGCACTAATTAATATAGTGATTAGTAGTTAATGTTACCCTTGAGGTTACTTTAATCTAATTGAGTAGATTTTATTACTTTTTGTTGGGATACGGAATCTGACCACTCTGAAAAGAGAATTACTCTTGTATCCTATGAGATAGAGTTTATGAGAGTGTGATATGTCTTTCACTGAAAAGAGAATTACTCTTGTATCCTATGAGATAGAGTTTATGAGAGTGTGATATGTCTTAATTGAAATTGACGAAATGTTAAGTGAATTAATTAGTACTGGCAGTCTGTCAGTAAAATATAAAGTAGATTAATAAATAAAATGTTACATCAAAAATCAGAAATAAGGGGTGGAATTTTGTACACATAAGACTTGCACCTTCTAATGCAGACTTCTTACATGGCTCTCTAATACGAATTCATGGCTCTCGTTTGAAATTCTGACCATCGAGTTTCACAACTCTTCAACTTATGCTGATATGGAGCACTCAACAAAGTATTGCGATCAATTAGTAGCTATTTGTAAGAGGTGTTTGCATCATGGATCAATCAATCAAATCAGTATAGAAAGTCAAATTAAACAAAAGTAATCATATATAAAGAGAAAGACCGTTGAAAACAAAATATATCGAATCAATAATTTGATTTATTTATTTTTCTTTTGGGTATTATTATATATATTATATACATGAGTGTTCTTGAAATCTACACGCAAGAAATAGTATTGCATTGATATTAAAGCACAAGTAGTAGAGGCATAAATAAATACTATGCTTTATATTCTCTAATGTCTACCTTTTTCATATTGTTCGATGCCATATTAATTAGGTATATATGCCCAACAAATATGTCATTATTCTTCTATCAATTTATGGTGTTGTTTGATATATATGTTTCATTTAAGGATTTTGAGGTAAGCATTAGTAAAGAAATGAGTGACGCTACAGACATATCTTAATGCGACAACGGCTGATGTGACAATGTTACGTCATTGTCATGCAGCATTCGAGTCATTATATTTTCATTTTTTTGTTAATTTTATTTTTATTATCATTTAGTATTGAATAATATTAAATTATACCTAATCAATAAATCTTAATCGAAAAGTGATAATTAATAAAAAAAAATATATTTAAAATTTAATATTTATCTATACGACATGCCACATCATTTGTGGGCGTATTAATTCCGCCAACCGCGGACGGGTGAATATTTTCGATAAAGAAACTATTCTTTTGAAAAAGAATATCGTATACACCTTAATTTGATAAAATAAGGGTACATGCATGATTATAAGTTATGATTGTTTTATTATCCGATAAGACATAATTTAACATGTTTACAACAATTATGGCATATCACGTAAATAAATAATATATTTTAGATAAAAATTTATTCTTTATATATGTGCTGATTCACTATTACAATTTTCTCTAATTCCCATGAACAAAATTACTAATCTAGCTTGAAATTGCAGAGTTTTAGCCAAATCCAAACATGTACCAAACTCTTATATCTTTAGTAATTCATACTAAATTAGATTTCAGTTCATGGTCTGTCCTCCCACCACTATCCTCTTCCACCACCGTGATACTCCGTTGAACAACCAATACCGAGGAGGCGACGCCGTGGCCGGACGAGGCCAAGATGCTTCCGATTGGGCCGACTTCCGGGTGCTCCGCCGCGGGAGCCGAGCACGGCCAGTCTTTGCCCACTATTATTAAGTCATAGCCACTTCTCCCAATTGCAATCACTTCATCAACTATTGTGGTTGATATTTTGTCTATCAATTCTATTTTTCCTTCCATTCTATTTATCATTTTTGCCACTTCTCCTTCATCATTTTCCTAATCACATACTTACTAAATCAGTTCCATAATGAGAGTGATTATAAAAATAAAAACCATAATACATACTTCAATCACTACGAATTTGGAAGAATTTAGTAATTAAAAGGTAAATATGAATACAATGTAACTTATTTAGGATTAATCCACTCAAAATTCACATATATTTTTTCATTGTTTTTAAATTAATATTAAATATGATTAATTCTGGATTTGTATTTTACTTTTTCAATATTAGTTGAAAAATATTCAAAATAACTAGTCAGAGACATCAATTTCGACTAGCTTGATTGAGATTTGAGAAAATATTTTTTTATAAATTAATGTATTTATTGAATAAATTATATTATTGATAAATAATAAAATAAGTAAATTTTGAAATAATTATAATATTTATTTTTATTTATTATTTATCTAATATATAATTTTTATATTATTTACCTCATTGTAGATAAATCTCATGACCGCCACCTTCACCGCCGGGTGCTCCGCCATCCTCTCCGCCAACTCCAACGCCACCCTATCGTCGGCGCCTCCACCAACTAGGACGCACGCATTCTGCGCAGCCGCATCAGTACCGCGGCATCCCCGGTCGACGAAAACCGCTGCCGTACACGGCGCCTCCTTGAGGACCATCTGATTCACCGCGCTCCACCCCTCGCCCACACTCTCCGCCACATCTTCGCCCTCGATCTTCCTCCACTGCTTGTGAAATGGAAGCACTATCATCGCCGCCTCCTTCTCCACAGCCACGTGGCGTATGTCTTCATGCATCGTCGCCACCGCCGACACGGCCGTCGCCGGCCGCACGCTCACGTCGCCGAGCTGGCTGTACGTCTGAAATTCATTCGATGCTAAGAATATATATATATATATATGTATGTATGTATTTGAATTGTATAGTTATAAAAATTAAAGTGACGACCTGAAAAGCGGCGGCGACTGGGTCGGCTAGGTGAGTTCCGGCGCGGCGGCGATTAATGAGAGGGAAGCCGTTCTTTCTGAAACGGTGCGCCATTACAATGGAGGAGGAGCGCTCGGTGAGTTGGACCAGGTGCATTACGTATAGTTTGAGTCGGGAGGAGCGAGTTGACTCAATGAGGTTGACGAGGGAGGGTATGTTGGCGGCGCCGTGGACGCAGGCTAGGATGCGGTATTCGCCGCCGGAAACAGACTTGAGGCGGCGGCGAGCGGAGGTGGAGGAGGAGCGTGCTGGTTGGTAGATCGCCATTACAGTTGGAGTGGTGAGGAAGGTGGTGATCAGCGCCATTAAAACCAGTATAGCGAATGCCTCCTCGTTTAATACCTTTCATTTATACATATTTATTAGTGAGAGGGAAGCCGTTCTTTGGGAAACTCAACTCTATATTAAACAACTTGAGTTGAGGTTAATACATTTTATCCAGGAGAGTTGAGTTCCACAATGCTCGGCTAGTTAGTTGAGTTTACGAATAGTCACTCAAATCGATTTGTAATATCACAAGTTCAAAAATGAATAAATTGGTGAAATTACCTTTTTGTCCTTGCCAATATTAAGAACAATCAACTCCACCAGCCCTTTGGTATTCATCAACACCCCAAGAGTAATCGACTCCCTCGCTGGGATCCGGCACATCATCGCCACCGTGAAGGTTCCGATTATCTTCCCGGCGCACGCCGCCGCCACCACCAGCGCCAGCAGCGCCCACGCCTCACCACTGTCGATCTTGGTGACGTCGGTCTTCAGACCGCTGGAGGCGAAGTAGAGCGGCAGCAGCAATCCGGACACGAAATCCTCAATCCGCTTGATTAATCGGCCGGGGAGATCGCCTCCCTTCGGAATCGTCAATCCGAACACGAAGGCGCCGAAAATCGCGTGAATGCCGATCAGATCAGTGATGAATCCCGCCGCTAGAACGCCGCCTAGGGTTAGGCAGAGGAAGGCTTCTTGACCGCCGGCCGAATCCCACCGCGCCGCCCACTTCATCAACGGCTTCACCGCTAGCATCATAAATGCCACGAAAACGACGCCGGATAGTAGTACCCATACTGAGATCAACGGGCTTTTCTTCGGCCCGTTGCCTACGTGGAATTTCAATGTGAGGAAAAAAAAAAAATATATATATATATATATATATATGAGTATATATAATAGTTTGCGCAACCCATACCGGCGAGAGCGACGGCGAGGGCGAGCGAGATCCAGGCGACGACGTCGTTGATGGCGGCGGCGGCCATGGCGGTTTGTCCGACGCGCGTGGTGAGGAGCTTGAGCTCCGCTAGTACGCGCGCCAGCACAGGGAAGGCCGTGATGGAGAGCGCCACCCCCATGAAGATCAAGTACTGCGCGAACCCCACCGCCTCCGCTCCCTCCACGGCGGCGCGGAACACGAACGCCACCCCCACCCCCAGCGCGAACGTGGAGGAGATCCCCGCCGCCGCGATGGCGAAGGCCCGCCACCCGCTTCGCCGTATGGATCCCAACTCGAGCTCCAGGCCCACTAGGAACAGAAAATAGAGCAGGCCCAAACCCGCCACCGACTCCAGAATCGGCCCGCTCCATTTCGGGAAAACCCGGTCCATGTACTCCCGGTTCCGGCCCAACGCCGACGGCCCAAGTAAAATCCCTCCCTGCATATTAATATTAACAAAACAATTAATTATTAATAAACATAATATTAATTACTAAACCTACCCTCATATAATATAATAATTATTAATTACGAGCATCTCAGCAATGACTTGAGGTTGACGGAGGGGTTTGAGGATAACGGCGAGCAAACGGCAGAGGGAGAGGATTAGGGTTGTTTGTACTATAAGGAGAGGCAGCGCGAAATCTAGAGGGTTATCGCCTTGCCAAACGCCGTTTGATGACGTCATGATTGCGCTTGCATTCACTCCAGCCATTTTATATTACTTGTATATTTTGAGATATAGTCTATTCTTGAATATTCTTTAGGTTGTTATGAGGTTGTATGTACGTATGTATATATAGATAATCCTATAGTGCAACTCTCTTCACTCCAAATGTGTTGCTCCTTTCTTTCTTTTTTTTCTTTTTCAAAATGATATATCACTCTTTCAGTTATCCAAAATCTGCCAAACACGTGCAAACTTAATTTGAAACTTTTGATAATAAAGATACTTATTGCAGCATTAGGTCATCAAATTAAATCCTCAAAGATGTTGAGATAAATGAAATTAGTAGTGCTTTCTGACTTAAACGGCAGGATATGGTGAATTATGTAAATTTTAATCTAGAAAGAATTATATAAATAAATTGATGAACATATTATATTTATTGAACTTATTATAAATAAGTTGTGTTTTTTCATTATTACAGAATTAAATAATCTGGATTGTGAGTTTTTTTCAAGGTTGTTATATATTTTATTAAGTGAACTTAATTATAGTAATTAATCATTCAACAATTTTCATTTTAAATGTGGCACTTTCTTCATAAAACATGCATATATAGTTTTAATCCGATTATTGCAAGTAACAGATTTTCACTGTTCAAACAAGTAATTAGTCAAAATAGAAAATGATGAGCAATGAGAAAAACAGTACAATAAATTGATGGTCACCTTTTATAATATAGATGTGGTGCAATCCAGAACCATGCATAGGGCTGAGAATCGGGACGGGACCGGGAGTCCCGGTCCCGATCCCGAAGTCCCGATCCCGAAAATTGAAAAAAATTTGGTCCCGGTCCCGGTCCCGATCGGGATTTCGGGACTCCCGAGTCCCGAAATTGAGAAATGCTTGGTCCCGGTCCCGATCCCGGTCCCGAAAAATTATGTCCCAATTGGTCCCGAAGTCCCGATCGGGACCAAAATTTCCCGAACGGGACCAAATTTCCCGAATTTTAATTTAATTTCGGGACCAATTTCGGGACTTCGGGAGTCCCGATCGGGATTCGGGACTCCCGAGTCCCGAAATTTTTTATTTATGCAATCCCGGTCCCGGTCCCGATCCCGAAAAATTCGGGACTCGGGGTCCCGAATCCCGACGGGACTCGGGTCGGGACCGGGAAATCCCGAAGTCCCGGTCCCAAATTCTCACCCCTAACCATGCATATAAGCTATTGGAACCTTGTAATAAATAGCTTTCAACTAGCACATGCTTTTAATTTCTTATTTAAGAAAAATAAAATTTAGTGGCACATGTTATATATATTCTAATAAAATAAAAATAAATATTTTGCTCGAGCTAAAGACATAATTAAATAATTATTTTTATAATTATATTAATAAATTAACATCGATGTATTATTTCTTTACTACATTTCATTTTTCATTCTTATATGTCATCATATAATTCTTATGACTTCACTATTTTTCGTTGATAGTCATTTAATTAAAAAAAAAACGAATGAATATATAGGCTATGTTAAAAATAGTGTTTCTATAATTGAAAATTCAATTATGATATTTAATCAATATGTCGTCCACTTTTTGTGAACACATTTTCTCCACGTCAATATTATTTTACTTCTTTATTCATATTTTTACGTCATAATTAATTATTGTTTTGGACATTATATTTATATATTGTATAAAATGATCAAAATGGATTTGCTTTTTTTTTTAATAATTAAATGTACATGGTCTATATATGTTGTGAGTGTGTGTTATCATCGTTATAACAGTCGACATGCATGCATTATAATTCAACACGAAAATGATAGTAAACATTAATTAATGCTAATATATATAGTCTTCATCTACCACCATGTCTTAATCAAATAATAGAATATTGGACTTTTTTATTACCCAATTTTATTTTATTTTTGAGCTTGTCCCTTTATCACCTCGAAAAATTAATGTAAGGGGTGACTCTTTTAATTGATTTATTGATAAGAGAAATTCGATATCAAATTTTTTTACATATTAATTATAATGCTATAAATGTATATTAGCATAAAAATGGTATTAGCTATATAACATTAAAAATTAGGAGTTAATTAAATTATTATTCGATTTAATAGTAACTTTGAACTCAGCTCGAAGTCGTTAAATATTCGAGATTGTTAAAAGACTTGTTAATTAAATTATTTTCTTAATATAGGAGTATCCTTTTATAAGTGTACGAACTAGTTCATGCGTGTGTATTTATATATATATTATGTTCGAGTTCAACTCAAAAAATAATTCGAATTTGGTTCAAGGCTCGAGTTCGGCTCAAAAATAATTTAAATATGGTTAGAGGTTCAAGTTGAGCTCGAAAAATAATTCGAATCAAGTTCGAAGCTCGAGTTCGATTCGTTTGACACAAGAACAAATTTCGAATCCACATTTATTGAGCCCAAATTGAATAGTTTGGTTTGCATACATCCCTATTCTTGTATATATATGTATGCGTGTCCCCTTATATCATAGTGCAAGAATTTCAAACAACCACAATTACTCCATTAACTTGTGATAGTTTGGGTTTTAATGCTTTAAAAAGAAAGGTGACAAAGATGTTTATAATATTCAATTATTATAGCTATTTACAGCTGTTATTTTTTAATTAATGAGTAATCTGATTACTTACTACTGCATTAGAAAATTACACACATTTAATATAACCATAAGATTGCTTCAGCCCCATTAGAAAAGCTTAAGCCTACTAACGCATTTGGGCTATCTTCTCTATTGGGCTTTTTATATTGTTTCAGCAAACACGACTAACCACATAATAATTCATAAATGGAATAATGCAAAGATTTGAAAGAGAGTAATCTCATCATAATTTCAACATATTATTTTCATTGGTTTTATTGTTGTCTTGATTTTATTTACTTTGAAATATGTATCTAAATGTGATACACAAAGTAGGCTTGCTATATATAAGAGAGATCAATTGTACGGATTAAAAGATAATTTTCGTATATATCTTATTTAAAAAAATTTATCCTTTAAAAATATAGAATTTATTGTTATTTTAATTAGAATATAATTTAATTATATTAATTAATGAAAAATATAAATGATTCAGATTTATATTTAATTAACATCTATTTTTAGTATAATCATTACTCTATATATATATATGAATAAAATTTTACCAGCCGCTAAGAGATAATGGCATAAAATATTATGAAAGTACTATTTACCCAAAATAGTTGCTATGTTATTTTATTGTACCTCTTGAGTCAATTATTCATGTACAAACTTGTGGTTGTGGATACTATGTGTGATTGTACATGCATTATTTCACTATAAATATTGCCCAAGAAAAACCATGTGGTCCTTAAATTAGAAAAAAAATGGACATCTCGTTGTGAAAAAATACAAAGAAACACAGTCAAGGCATGCTGCATTACAACATGGGAATCAAAAACAACACAAACGTTAAAAACCAAGTTCAAATTTACATCCCAACAAATGCAATAAGATTCACACACAACTGTCATGTAACAAAAAAAGAGAAAAAGGCACTATAGATATATCAAAGTCAACAGTTGCTGTGATTAGTACTGCTCTCCCAAATTCCCAATCAAGCATGCCCAAGATTCTCTCATGTAAACTCAATTTTCAGACATGGCACGCTTCTCCGATCGATCATCGCGTCAGCACGGTTGATTCTTAGATTGAACGATGAGGCTGCAGTTCGAGAAACACGAACGAAGGTCAACAACGCAATGCAAAAGCACAGCTTGCCTCAACTGGACTGATAGTTGCAAGAAATGTTGCTGGCCACGCTTCGTATATGTGGACGGATGAAGTTTCGAAATCGATCATTTCAGACAAGACTCCAAAGATGCTGTTCCGGGATTCTTGCAAGAGGCGATTTTTTCGACAGATACTACGCCTTTCTGCAAGAATAATCCTACCCCACACTGCACTCGTCTCCTGTTCTACGACTATCGCTGCTAAAAGCAATTGACTAGTTTTATAGACAGACGGAAGTCTTCACGACTACCTGTTTATTGGCGAAGAATGGAATGTAGGTGTGTTTCAAATGGAGGTGATCCCCAAAGCCTCGGCTTTCGCCTTCAAGGATCTCAAGTAATGAATTGCTTGATCAATAACAACCATTGCATCTTTCCCATTAGCATCAGGGATTATGCTCTGCAGAATGCTCACGGTTTCGTGTATTTTGTCTCTCCTCGATCTTTTGCAGCCCGACAGGGAGTATGATTCCTCCCTGGACCAATCACTACGGCTCGACTCAGCATCACTTTCTAGCTCAGAGCATGCAAATGTTTTCAAAGAGGTTGGTGCATCGAGTTTTCGCCTTTTGGTTGGTACAGAAAAGCTATCAACTTCTTCTCCGGTTTCCTCCACTAGTTTAGGTATGCAGTTGTGAGTCATGGTACTAGGCGAGTGGCCAGTGCTCGCCTCTTCGTCCTCAGAGAAACCACTGTCTTCGTCAGAGCAAAGAAGGGCATCCAGTTCTTCCGTGTCTTCATGCATTTCACCTTCTGTGACGTCTCTCAAGTTCTCTTCGACATTTTCATGGTCCGAACTTGGTCTTAAAGGAGAGTAGTAGCTACCCCTCGCTGCCTCCTTACCTAAATTATACGTAGTGGGGGGATTTTCCGCACAACAAGCTCTGAACTGAAGGGGGGCGGGGGTGCCAGAGCTGTATAATAGGGTGGTTTTATCATGGGAGTGATCAAATACGAGAAATCTCTTTCGAGAAGGTATAGCACCCGTTGCGGAAAGCTTCTGTTCGGGTGGTGCAGAGTTCAATATAGGAGAGGAGTGATGGAAATGTTGCTTATGGTTATGGTAGAACCAATTCTGCAACCCAACGGGTTCACCCGCCTTCGACTGATGGATCAAGGGGAGATTTCTCAACGTGGAATCTTCAACGGGGTAAGGCCACCTTTGAACGGACTCTGCGTTCCGATAGCCGTTCATGAAAGGATATCCCGACATATTCAAGGTAGATGACAGCAGACGCTGATCATACCCGGACCCGAAATCCTTTTCCATTTAAGCACACCAATAACCTGATAGAAACAAGCAGAAGTAAGCAATAAAGACTTAGCACAAGCAACTGAAAAGGATAGAACTCGAGTCACAAAAACATACCTAAGAACAACCGATTGCTTGTTGAATCTTTGAGTGGAAATAGAAATGTGTAAAAGAAAATCCAGCTTACTAACTCGAACGCTTGGAAAAGAGAGATGTCTACGTAACGGGTTTAAGTAGATGTCGAAAATACTCAGCCTGACAATGGATGCAAGGAAACTCATTAGAATGTTATGAAGGATCAAGAAAATCAGCAACAGTCGTGATCGTGAACGTGTCGCCTACGTACCTGGCAATCTTGAAGAGGTTGAAAGCATGCTATGACTCTAACTATGATGGTAGCACTCCCGGCGATCCCACTCTCGTGTTTCAATGCGCGAAATCTTGTCTGACTAGCTGCTTGGCTTACCATAACTACTTCCCCCCAAAAAATTTATCTCAAATTCACACCAGATCGTTCTTGAAGCGAAACGATAGCTTATCCGACAGTTTGAATTCCGTTTTCCTGAAAACTAACTCCAAGCAAAGGAAATGATAGATGGATGTGACTAGCTCCAGATTGTGAGCAAATTCTCAACTCTTCCAGCCAAAAGTTAGAAAGAAATCGCTTAACTTAGTCGAAAGAAACGCAGATGGGAAGAACACTTATGATCAGCTAATGTAGAGTACGTAGCAAGGAATGACAACAAAGCCAGAAGATCCCATGGTTATAATGATTCTATTCTAGGATTAATGTGGAAGGTGTTAAGATAGGAGTTAAGTTAACGAAGCTATTTGGTGAAACGAGACGGGCTTTACAGAATGACTCGGCAATACAAGTTCAGAGAGATTACTTTCTGGAAAACCTCTATAGACAGACTATACCACCGCATGCTGTTCTTGAATATGATCGATTGCCACTTTTTACGGACTCCCACTGCACCTGCTAGAATTTCGAAGCACGTTTTAAGAACCGAGTCGAGAGATTTACGGAAGAATCACAAAAAAGATGCAGTTACATTAACAAATTGGCATTGATGAGAGCTCTAATAGAGTTTGTAACAGTGTAAGAGCATTCTAATATTTCCATCCCATAAACAAAGAGTTGGAAACTAACCATTGAATTAAATAGCCACAGTCTATATTCTATAACTAGGTAACTTTTAATTTCAACTAGATCCCCATAGACATAATGTAAGAACAACAAATAATTTGCCACATCCACAATGAGTTGATACATTATCTTTACACAAAACATAAAATCACCCATAAAAATTCCATCTTTGCCATTTCTATTGCAAATAGAAAGCTTCCACAGCAAAAACATGTTTCTTAAAGTAATTCACTGCAAAACTCTTCTTTAATCACTCTACTCTATGAATTTCATGAATAACTTCCCCCGAAATATAGGGATTCGGTATTGTAATAAAAAGACACCTTCATCACTGCCTTCTTTGGACACTGAAACTAAGCTCTTATGCAGCATTAACAAATGATCTAAAATCAGATAAAGATTTACAAAAACTCAACAAAGTTTACTTTTTTTTCCTTCCCCACTTCTAGTTTTTTTCTTTCAATCTACTTATTGTTGAGAAAAGATTAAACCATATGTAAAGAAAGAGCCAGTAAGATCCAAACCAAAGGCATCAACACAAACAGAAAGCTTCACATCCATTAACTTCCATACAACAAAATCGCCATGAAAGTTAGCCTTGCATAATGTAAGGAAGAAGGAGTAGAAAAACTTACAGTTCACAAAAGTGACAACACCCAGAATTGGCTTATCCTTGCAAAGAAACACCAATCAAGAAAATTCCCAAATGCAGAAAAAATCTTATAGAGAGAGAGAGAGGGAGGGATGTGTTTAAGACAGTCAAAAGATGAGGAGTTCAGGGTGGGTGAGAAGCTATATAGACACAGATACTATGGGCCAAGAAAATGAGGTGAATACACTCTACCATTACCATACTCCATAATAGTACTTTTATTCAATAAAAAAAGAAAACTACGATTATTTTGGGTAATTCTTGTTTGTTTGGGGGCTTGAGTTTTGATTTGATTTATCGTGAATAAATGTGCCAAACGTGTGAACAATCATGGGCTGGGGTTGGCTTTGTGTGCGTGCGTGAGGTTCTTCACTTCTTTGTGTAAACTTTGGTGGGACACAGACACAGACACAGTAGGGTGGCAAAGCAAAGCATGATTCCTCCAATTGTTTGATGTGATAATTAACAATAATTAATTATGCTTTTAGCGTTTTGTTTGGCCAATTAATAGCAATCAGTATATAATTCCTCATGGCGTGTGATTCTTGTTTCTTTCTTTTTCATTTTTGTGCGTAACGAGTTGGTTTGAGATTTTGCATTTTTTGTTTGGAATTCGACTCGAATTAGATTCGAGATTTTTACATGTTATTTAAGTTTGGTTTGAAATGTGATTATCGAGTTCGAGTTCGTGATGAGAAGTTTATAAAATTATTTAAACTGTTTCGCGCTCATATAAACTTTTTATTTAAATAAATTAATTATTTTTGCTTGAAACTTGACTAAATGCTCGATGGATGGTTCGTCAACATGTTTGGTTAAATGCTCATGAACAACCGAATTCAAACATGTTCGTGAACTTAACGAACCGAACATAATTTACAAATAAATAGTACTTCCGCCGTCCCATTAAACTTAACACAATTTCATTATTGGGACGTTCACTAAAATGACACGCTCCAAAAATATAAAAAATTATATATTCAAAAAAGTATGGATCCTATTACCTTTATCACTTTTATGCTATTTTATACCTTACTAACTTGTCCAAAAATTTTGTGTCATCCTTACTGTAAGAGACTAAGGGATATTAATAATAATTTATTATAATATAATAAATATTATATTTTTAATAAAAAAATATTAATTATAACACTAAATTTGATAGTTAAACCACAAAAGTGAAATATTCAATTTCATCATTAGGTATTCTATATTGCAAAATAAATTTTGTTGCAGTGTAGCATTTATAGTAAAATTTGGTCGAGAATTAAAATCGATAAGACCACATATATAGCATCTTCAATAATTGCCTAAATCCACCTATAATAAAAATAAATAAATTTTTTAATTACCATAAGCAATTATAGAAAGCCCATAAAGGGTAATGAGGAGAAGGCATCCTATGAAGACCAAATCATCTATTCTTGACCATTCAAACCCTTAATCATGTATTCAAAAAATTATAAAGCAAAATAAAAATAAAGGCATCCCAATTAACTTTTTCTTTTAATTTTTCTTATCTTTTTTCTAGTTAGAACTTAGAAGAATATCAAATAACATTCATTGTTATACTTTTGTATCAAATATTTCATGTTTGTAATTCCAATGCATATATATATATTAATATTATATATTTTTATTTAAATTTGTGCTTAGTATCATGGATTCAGCCCATCCAGATAAATTCTACAATTGTTTTAATATTTAATATAATTTTTTAAATATTTATAGGGTTGATAAATTAAAAATCAGAGTATACAATTTTTTTAATTTTTTTTTCAGATAAACGTTAATTATGATTTATTATATTATTATACAAGTACTGTAGTTTGAGCCAACCAACTTCTCATGACATGCAATAACGACAAGATTGTTGATGATTTATTTTTATTTAGCAACAATACTAAAATTAATTATATTGGATAGACTTACATATGTTAATGAATATATTAATAATTGGTGTAGGTTGTAATTAGCTAAATTCTAGAACCTACTTTGATGTATTCACTTCACTATATCAAGTTTTAATATTACCATTTGGGGAAATAATATATTCCCTTTTCACTTGGCAATGACCAAGTTAAATTGTATTCTAAATAATCTTTTTACAATTAATATTTATTTATTACATATATGTTGGGTGTATGCCATTGACATCATAGTATACGTACCAAATATAAAACCCCAATCCAATAGAAATAAAAGATTCCATTTATATTATAATTATAATATCATAATTATGATAATGTGGTAGGTATTAATCGACAATGATAGTCAAATGTATTTTTTGAAACCACCACTAAATAATACCCAAATAAGGTCACCAAATACCAAGTGACACATATACAAAACAATTATTTTTATTAAAACACAAAAATTTCAGCAATTAGGTGATGATAAGTTGCGACACAATAGTGGAAATAAGGTTTAAATAATTCTCAACCATAATTAAATAAAAAGATTAAGAGGGTTAGTGAACCAAATGGGCCATCCATTAACTAAAATTTATAAAATAATATATAATTATATTATATAGATTAGGGTTGATTAAATAATTAAAAGGACAATTGTAGAAGAAATAAAATAATTAGGGTGGCCATGATTCATCACCTGAAGGGAAAATCTTTTGTGCAGAGTAGAAGATCTTGTTTAATTAATTGTAATTATTATTATATTTGTGTGTTAATTATAATATTAGGAAATTAACACCTTGTTGTTTGGAGTGGAGGGAACAATACAATCAAGTTCTTAGTGTTGATAAAGTGATATTTCCATTCATAGATTCACGAGAAATTTAAACAAATAAAACAAAACTAAATACTTTATCATCCGCCCACCAAAATGATTTATGGAGTCTTGACACTAATTTTAAAAATACATTTTAATTTTAATAAGAATGTTTAGTTAGCGGAGTATTTTGAATTTAACTGATGGTCTTTCTAACTTGAATTCAAATTAACGTATTATCAGACTTTTCTTATGAAAGGAAATTAGATCCAGCCAGTCTTTAGATCTACATGAATTGCCTCATTTGGAACTATCGAAAGACTTGAGAACCAAATATTTTGATATTTTAAGGTTCTTTTAATATCGAAGATTTGGAAAGAAAATAGTAAAATTAATTAAATCACATAAAAATATTTAAAGTTGGGTTGGAATATTTGTGATGAGCCACCAAGAGTACAGGAATAGGAATAGGGTAACTGTGACCCTTTCACGCCATTATTTTTGACTTTACTTTATTTCATTTCATCTCTTTTCTAAAGAATAATAATAATAATAATAATAATAATAATAATAATAATAATAATAATGGAATAAAAAACACATTTATAGTGACTTATTATCAAGGTATCATTCTACTCATATCAAAATATTAGTTGCCGCACGAACTAATTTTTATACTATTTATTTTACGAGTTTTTTCCATGCATTATATATCGAATGTATGACCAAAGTTAAAGTACTATATTGATTTATTAAATAAATTTATTTAAATCTAGGGTTTATTGAGTGGGGTAAATTTAATACTTCATCCATCTATAAAAAATGTGTTGAGAGAGAGAAAGTCAGCACACGTTCTACGCATGAAAAAATTGAAAATTATGACGTTATTACACGAAGGAGCCACAAAATAGAATAGATAAACTATTTGCGGACATTTATGTGATCATGTTTAAAAAAATACATTATTTGTGAACATTTCAAATGAATAATAAAGATATAGCATTATATGATATTGTCATACCAATAGGACAAATTAATAATAAAATAACATAATTCAAATATAGCTATAAATAGAGGTATAATCAAATCAAATTGAACTTAATAAGTTCGGTTCGAGTTTTGAAAAATCAAGTACGGGTTCAGTTTAAAAAATCATTCGATTCGTTTATTATTTGATTTAATAGTATATATATTTATTTGATAAGTTTGTTAACTATTCAAAACTTGATTTTTTTTATGGCCTGTGAACAAGCTTGTTAAGAAAGCTCACGAACTATTTTAAGTTCAGTTCGTTCAATAATATTCAAATATGTTCGCAAACCTTTCAAACCGAACATCATTAGGATCGAGTTCGGCTCAAAGAAAATTATTCGAGCTCAGCCCAAATTTCGAGTTCAACTCATTTAATAGTTAAACAAACTTTTATCAGATCAAGCTCCAAATAATTCACGGATAGTCTCATTCATTTACAACACTAACTATAAATATAATAAATGCACGCGTGAGGTGGGGCTATTTGAGTGGTGGATTGGAAGCAAATGGAAAAATTAGTTGTTCTCTTTTGCAATAAAATAAAATATTTTTTTATAAATAAAGTTAGGGGTGGGACATTAATTCAAGGAGCCATTTTGTTTGTGGATTCTCCAACAAAAACAACCACGCTTCTAAAGCAATTTTAATTATTTTTATACTCTAATTCATACTCCAAGTCCAGGCACTATAAAACATTAATTAATTAATAACACCACTATTTGCTTTCCACAATTTAAAATAATTAACTCCCTATTATTTTATAAATTAACCACGATTAAAGCACCGCAAAAAGTGCCATTTAATCCGCTAATTTTGCTTATTAATAATCATAATATATTAATTTATAACGCTAATAATTTCACCATCCCATGATTCCCATCCACTTTGTCTAAGCCTTTTTAATGTTTATGTCGTTGAATTGTAAAGAACCATTTCATTGGCTCTTCAATGCAATTCCAACAATTTTTCATTACTAATTAACTGTAATTCATTATGAGCTTCAACGACTTTAAATTTTATCAACTATTATTAAAATCGAATGATTAATGTAGTGTGTGCGTGTTCAATTAATGGACATATAAATAATTAAGATATATATATATATATATATATTAGATTTATTGATGGGTAGCTCGAAATAGATAGGCCCAATGTTATATATCTAGCCTTTGTATTTGAGCTTGTCACAAGTAGACACGACCCAATAATTTTATTTGTAATTGTGTTATTTTTTATACAAATCTCAATATTATTTTTTATATTTTCCATTTAATTTTGTACTTTTAATAGTTTTTCTTTCATTCACACTTAATTAGAGTGTATAATTATTTGTATTAATTAATATCGGTTGTAATTGATTTTTAATATTGATAAATTCAATATTAGGGTGTATAATTATTTTTAATAATTAATATCACTTTGAATTGAGATTTAATATTAATAAATTCAAAATTATGATATATATATATATATATTTAGCCTTTTTAAATATTAATCATAATTCATTATATTATAAATTTTATTTTTAATAAATATAAATTAAAATAATAACTTTGAATGATAACGAGATGTGAAGTGTAAGACACAAAAATGAGATTATTAAAGGGGTAATAGGTAAAATTACCCATTTTTATAAAATAAAAATAAAAAATACTCATTTAAAAATAAAAGATAAAAAATACCCACTTTTTACAATAACATGATGAATTTCATCATGTGATCATGTTATTTTTACAATAACATGATGAATTTCATCATGTGATCATATTATTCAAGTTATTTTAAATTTGAATAACATGAACACATGATCAATTTCATCATGCTATTGTAAAAAGTGGATATTTTTTATCTTTTATTTTTAAGTGGGTATTTTTTATTTTTTACTTATCAAAATGGGTATTTTAGCATTTACCCCAAAATGAGATTGTTAAATATCATCAAATAAAATAAAATGGTGAAATTTAATTTCGAGCTTGGTATTTAATGAATATACGCATTTGGATCATAAGGAGTTGGTTTAGTGGTAAGAGTTTAATGTGAGAAGTAATGGTTCTCAATATTAAACATTCTGTGACGCGGCTGTGTAATTTAAATTTGGGTGTGTAATCTAAATTTAATGTAGGAACGATAAAAAAAAAAAAAGAAGTATTGAAGCAGATTGTAATGTTGGAATTCCCACTTGGGAATGAAGCGATCTTTGTTATTACACTAACAAATTCATGAATATTGTTTTGTGATTGGCTAAACATATCTCATAACATTGAAATCTTACTATACTATTGTATTGTTATCCTTCTTCCCTTACATGCTATGCTAAACTTAATCCTCCAATGATTTTAATCCTCTCATACAAACCTTAACATTCTCCAACTCTCTGACCACAGAGTTGATGCAAAATCTTGTTGCACTCAGACACTGAATCATCCTTTCTCTCATACTCTGCTGCTCTTCATCTTCCTCCTCACAAGCATCCCACTCCACCTCTGCATGTTCTTTCATCACAACGCTTTCTTTCCCTCGACTCCGTTGGTCGATGGCTGGTTCGGGATCGGTTGCACTAGCTTGCTGTTGATATATATGTAAAGAGGTTAAGGTTTCTTGGAACAGTCGCACCTCATTGTGTATCTGCTCTTGGAATCTGGTCCCAACCCTAGTCGACGTCTCAGCTAGCTTGGAGAGATGGTCAAGATTGTGTGTGATGAAGGACAGCATGTCCACGATGTCGGATAAGGACCGGATGAGCTTCCGGTAGGCGGAAGCCCGGAAGGGAAGGTACCAGAAGCTGGGCTCCACCTCTGCATCAGAGACATAGTCCTTGAGTTGAGAGACAAGGGAGTTGAGCTTCATGTGCTTCTCTCTCAGTTCAAGAGGTGTTTGGTTTGTTACTTTCATGGAGTCCTGCAGGGCGGAGAGGGTTTGGTACGTGTGTCTCTTGGCGAGGGTGGCTGCTCTGGCTGGCTGGAGGCAGAGCTCCACGAGGACGAAGGCCGATAGGCCTATGAAGACCTCAGTGAGCCTAGCAATGGCGAATTCAGTTGGAGGGCCATAGTTCTTCCTCCCTAGTATCACTAATCCAGCTATGGCGGCTGAGACTCCTCCGGTTTGTCCGTACATCCGGCTGTGCTTCAACAAGCCGGTGAAGACGATCCACGGGAGGAGCGCCGCGAGCTTCATCTCCCTGTGGTGGAAGATGAAGCAGCATATGATGCCGTACACTGATCCAAGAGCTGTTCCTTGCACTCTTGAGTTGGCTATTGTGAAGATCGCCTGCCTCCCCCTTACGAAGCTGATGGCGATAGTGAGGCCGGCCCAGCACCCGTTTTCCTTGTCGAATGTTAGCCCTAGCAGCATTGCAAGGCCGAGGCAGAGGGAGCATTTCGTGGCGAACTGCAGCCGGTCGTAGCTGGTGAGCTTGTGAGCCCATTTCTTGAACCTAGTGAGGCTGTCCGGCTTCATTCCTGCAGGAGGGTCTTGTTTTATCGAAGCCGGGAAGGCGCAGATCGTGTCGTTAAGGAACATGTCCATGCAGGAGAAGTAGAGGAAGAGCCAGCCTTGCCGGATGCTTGGCAGCTTTTCAACAGACTCTGTTGCTTCGGATTTCACTTTCAAGTTGAAGGGAGAGTAGCATCTGACTTGCTCGATTTTCTCCTCGACCCGTGTGGAGAGCGTTTGGAGTAGTTCCGGGAGCTGCTCGTGTTGTGTTGCTTGAAGAGGACGAGTAGTAGAGGAAGAAGAGAGTAAGGAGTACTCAATTCCTCTCATCTCTAGCTCCATGCTTTGCAGCCTCTCACCTGGCCTCATTGCTCTGCTCCATGGCCTCTCCCACCATAGCCCATCCTATAAACAAGAAGATGATGATGATGATGATGAGTTGATGTTTCTTGAATTGAAAGTGACATTCATGAAGATGAGTTGAGTTATTACCTCAAGGATTCTGATGCTCTGCAGAAGCTTGGCTCCGGCCTCGGACAGGGCATTGGCTCGAGACATGAGCTCGATTTTCGTATCCGGGTCCGTGGCGCTTAGGGCTCGTATGTATACTTTCATCCTCTGTGAAGCATTGTCTGCATAGATTTTGCATAGCTCTTGCACCTGGAGTTGTATAAAAGAAAACATGAGCAACCTTTTTTGGTTTTTATGTTATGTTCATGGCATGTGGAGTGGTTGCCTGGTGCAAACAAATGAAGAATTATTTGTGAATTTGAGTAAATGCTTCTTTGATCAATTTATGGTGTTACAATTTGTTATGGAAATGTATGATTTTGTTCACATATTTTGGCTCCAATAGAATGGTTTATTTGATCAATAATTGTGTTACATCAAACTTTCTTATTTTTGGACTATTATGCTTGTTTAAGGCTATGTTTTAAATAGAATGCTTCTTTAAACAATTTAATTTTATTTCAAACAATTTTTACAATGGATATGATTTAGCGTTACATTTTTGTGTTCAACATTTTAAAGCTTAATTAATAAATTTTTTTTATAACTTATTAACAAAATCGAAATGATTTCTTGTTTTTGTTTATATCATATAATTTCAACTTTTATAAAAATTGAAAAAATATTCCACCCGTTCAATTATTTTCCGCATACTTTAACTACTTGACTATGAATTTATCAACTAAATTAATATTTCATTATTGATATTGCATAATAAAATTAAACAACCTCAAAGAAAATAAAATGGTGAAAAATAAATAAATAAACACGAGAATCATTAGATTATTTTTCTTTGTTAAGAAAATAATTATTAAAACTAAATTACATAAGCTATTTTCAGTTGTTCTTTTATTCGATTAATTAATTTAATAATATTTTTCCAAAATTTGTTAAATTCAAATTCCAAAAAAACAACCAAAATAGTTTCAATTCAATTCCATCTAAACTATATCAAAATACTCATAGTCATTGCTAGCAAAATAAAACAATAGCTTGAAATAATAAATTATGCTGAAATACAACACGAGATGTAACACGATCAGAATAGTACGAGGCGTACCTTATGAGAGGCGAAGCCCGGGAAGGGCACGAGCAGGGCAATGACGGAGGCCAAGGCGCCGAGCGCCGTGCTCACCGCAAGATACAAAGGATGCATGAAGCCATCGCTGGCACCATCACTAAGCACGGCCTCACTACACACCAACACAATCTGCCCGAACGCAATCTTCTTCACCGTGAGGTGCGTCCGCTCCGGCACCGCCACCAAGAACGCCGCCGCCGCCACCACCACTGCGGCAGCCGGCACCGGCAGCCCCGTCTCCCGCTGTATCCCCCACCGCCACAGCATGGCGAGCGGCACCACCTGCACCGTCGCCAGCAGTGCATGCCAGCACCCCCTCACCGTGTCGCCGAGCGTCGCGTCGGAGACTATCACCACCGCCGTGAGGTACGAGAAGGCCGCGAACTTGAGGTGGCCGTAGGGGAACCTCGGCCCGTAGAGGTTGACGCCGCCCAACACCGCGCATGCCACCGCCGTCCTCAGGGCGGAGCTCAGCCGCATGCGCCACGCCACCCGCGCTCGCTCCGCCACCGTGCTGCTGCTGCTGCTACTGCTGCTCGTTTCTCCCATTTGGGACATCTTTCTTGATTCTAATTTTAATTTTATTTTTAAAAATTTTCTGCTCTTTTTAGTATTTTGTTTGTTTAGGACAAAATATGGAGATTGTAAACGTTTGTGAGGACAAAATGCAGAGCGAGTTTTGCAAGAAAAGGATGGATGAACTAATTTATAAGCAACTTTGCAAAACAGTTGGAGATGTATGCCAAAATTGCTTGCTATAATTCAAGTTCAAAGAGCTGGAACCCTATATATATACTAATTAATATTAAATAAAACCTCACACTATTGCAATTTTAAATAACATCACTTTTATACCGTGATGCTGACCTTTTGTATATTTTTGATATGTTGTAAAACCAATAAGACCATCAATTGTTAAATATTATGACATTTTCGATTTGTATTAATAAAATCCCGATACATGTTATCATTAGGATTTAAGATTGTATTAATAAAATCATGCATCTATTGTTTAATATTCAACATATATATAATGGTGTGACATCTCATGTTATATTGTTGAAATCATAATATCTGTAAATTAACTCTTACAATTTCTTTCTTATTAGTAATAAGGGTTTATCCCATTCAATCATAAATAAATATATAAATATTTTTTTGACATTTATGACAAATATAGCCCTGTCAGACACAAAATTGAGACACTAACTGTAATTCAATATACTGTTTAACCAATTAATAAGTCGATTACTATAAAAAGATTATATAGTGCAAAACATTCCAAAGAACGAAGCACACGCGTCCCTTTTAAAATAAAATTTAAAAAATAAAAACAAGTTAATAGTCGTTGTTGAAATTACGAATTTGGGTTAAGAATGTGAGTCATTAACCCACTTTATAATTAACTAGTTAGTATAACATGTTATTATTTAGGGAAAGGTTTACAGTAAACAGAAAAATTCCAAGAAAATGGGACAATAGATCGAGTGTTTGTATTCATATATTTTTGGCTTTTTTCTATAATTTATCTTTTTTATTTTCTCCTAAATTATTTGACTAAAATGGTAATATCTTCATCCTTTAGTAGTCCAATCATTTTTTGCTATGTTCAAAGTGATTTTATATTCCAAAAATCACTTTAATTAGGTCAATGCAAAAAAGCCATCGCCAGTAGTAGTTCGAAGTAAAACCGAATATTCCATCACTTTTTCATTGCCTATTTCATTATTATTTTGGTAATTATATAATGTATTCATCGTACTCTTGATTATCACCTTAATCCTTTAAAAATATAAATTAAATACATATATCATTCTTTAAAAAAGAGCCGTCGTCAATTGGAATTGAAACGAGCATAAAACTTGCTCGAAATTTCAATTAAAATCACTTTCCAAAATAGAACAACAAGACAAACAAAATTCATCATTTGTCGCGATATATATGTTTAGATATTTCGTATATTAGTCAAGATATATATAAAATTTCGTTTTCTCGTCAAGATACGTGTTTAGTACGTTTTTGTTATGTTTTTGGTCTTCGTGTCATTTTGTTTAGAGTATTAGATTGTTTATTTTCGTACTCTTTTTAGTTCGTTTTTACGCCGGTCGTGTGTTTTCGTGCTTTGGATGTAGGGTGAGGAAATGAGAGAAGAATGGAGCTGGAAGTGTTTCCTTGTGCGTCACCATGCAAAACCGAGAAAATCGGATGAGATCTTGTTAGGAGTCACGGGCAAAAGACGAGAGGAGAAAGAACATGAGAACATGGCCATACGCAAAATTGTTGCGTTTTGCGCAACAATTTTGTTTTGGCTCGTTCTTCTTCGTTACAACTCCGAATTTGGATCCGTTTGCGGCTACAGATTCCTATCGAGACAAGCTTCAATTCTACATTTTCAAAATTTTCGTATTTTGCACAGGCCAGCGGTCGCTGGGCCTTTGCTGCAGCAGCGGACAGAGACTGCAAGCCAGCGACCGCTGGCTAGCAGTTGCAGGCGGATTTTTAAGTCTTTTGGGCATCATTTTCAGTACTCTCTCTCTCACCACCTATGTAACATAGATAGAACTTCTTCAACATACTTTTTATTGCTTTCTTAATTTAGGATGTTGTGAATTCCAATGGATTGAAGTGGAATCCGAGTTTGAATCCTTATGTTTCAGGTAGTAAGCTTCCTTTCTATGGTTTCCGTTTGTGATTCTACCATGTATATCATGCTTGGCTAGATCCTTACTAGGATTGAGTGTTTATGTTCTTATTTGATATTTGATTGATGTATGCTCGTTGATTAACTTGTTTTGTATGGAAATTAGTGCTTGATCACCATTAATTTCATATGTATAAGTTAAGTAGACTGATCATCTGCTTGACAGGAAACCTAAGGTTAATCAACATTATTCTTAACCAGAAACGTGAGAATAATAATTTATATAAGATTAAGTAATTACTAAAGGTGTGAACTGTATACGAAAGTTAAGATCACGGCTTAGTGTACTAATACGGAAGTAATTTGCTAGGCAACCTTTAGTGTGCTTGATCGAGTATGAATGCATGATCAATTAGACATTGAATAGGAATTAAACATCTGGTTCTAAAGCTTCAATCCGTTGGTATTCATTTTTAATTGCTTTTGATTTATTTATTATTATTATATCTTATAGTCATAGTATGTTTAAGATTTCCCTTTTCTTATTTTAATAACACTTAGGATTAGAGCCGCCCTGTTAAGCTTTCTATTGAGATCCGATCGGAGTTAGCTTGCTACATGCAATCGACCTCGTAATAATTTGCGAGAACCTAGAGTACACACTTTAGGCTAAACGTGTTTAGATATTTTGCTTCATTTTAGAATTAAGGTTTACTTATGCCTTTAAATATTAGATACACTATTGTTTCAATACTATTATATTTTTCTACTCATATACGAAAAATATTTATCTTCTACGGCAATTATTTCGTGTCAGATAATGTAATTAATTTAATTTATAATTAAAGATCGTTGGAGTCACCGCACCAACAAAATACCAATATTTGGCATGCAACAAATTATTACAACTAATACGACTCTGGCTAACTTTATTTTACATAAAATATTAAGTTTATAAA
This sequence comes from Leonotis leonurus, assembly GCA_026898415.1. Lineage (NCBI taxonomy): Eukaryota > Viridiplantae > Streptophyta > Magnoliopsida > Lamiales > Lamiaceae > Leonotis > Leonotis leonurus. The sequence goes on from JAPKLX010000007.1 coordinate 6,014,590, forward strand.
AATTAGTACACATAATATTAATATTTAGTTATCAATAAGTTGGATGATTGTGATATAATATGTTCATCATCGATAATTCACAATGTACTTTTGTGGGTAGTTCCAAAAATTATTTTTGTTTCAATAACAATATATTCTTAACTTGTCCCAAAATCTGAAGAAGTTTTAGAAACCACTTTATTAATAATTAATTAGATGAATTTGTTTTCCTATTTCAGACGATGAAATCGAACGGTCTGGAAGTTTCTTGATCAATCAAAGGTTGTAAGAATTTATTTGTTCATTGCCTTGTCGGCACGCTAGTCGTACTTACACTGCCTAATAGTTTACAAGTGTACCATTACTATTTTAGTTTTTAATACATTACAATGATTAGAAATTACTCTTTCTTTGTACTATGTTAGATATTTTTTTTCCCATTAAGTTTGATCAAAATCAATTATATCTCTCTATTGTACATGTAAATGATTATGAGTTTTCCAATATTATAGGCAACATATATATCATTTAGGTGGAAGTTATTTTCAGTATAATAATTCACATTACTTCAAATACATGAAAAAGGTGAGAGAATTTAGTTATGCATGTAAATTATCTCATATCTAATATTCACATCATCAATTATTTGATGTGATATAAATATATATCTTGTTTAATTTACTCAGTAAATCGAATTTACCTTTTAGACTGGTTCTCTGTGTATTGTATTCGAGAGAGAATTTATTGAAATGTTGTATAGCTTATGGTGGAATATATGCATGTCTCGATCTTACATTAAAAGCACTAATTAACGTCCACTAAAATAAACAAACCTCATTAAATTGAGTCATATAATAAAAAGATGTGGCTGCAGTATATTCGCTTTAATTAATTTGAGGACTATAGAATTACAAATATATATATCAATTTAAAACAATAGATTAATTAATATAAATAATTAATAATTGAAGCAACTCCCCTAATTCAAGGACGAGGGTGTTAATTGAATGCATGATATGATCTGGAAATGGGAGATTGCCTCTATTACAAGGAAACAATCTTTTCCACAACTTCTTCAACTAGGGAGAATGTGTAAGAAAACTTCTTACATATCTTTAATTGAATGGATACATTGCAGTCTTCAATGCAATATAGCCCTAAGTAGCGGCCTCGGTTGCTCGCACGAAGGGTTCTCGTATTGTTACGGCTGGAAAACCGTGCCGGGTCGTTATCATATCACTCCGATATATACATACACAATGATAATGATACAATCTTTTAATCCGAGGTGAACAACACTTTAAACACGATTCATTAATGATACGAACACGATAATATTTTGGTCGATATTTTTGCATGACGAGATATAAGAAATTAAAGGGGCTTACATTATTAGTAAAATATGTCAAACTAATAGTAACATCGTCATGTTACACACACTCAATTTGTATTCGAGAGAACACCCTGCATGATAATTTTGTGTTTTTATCGTGTTGACACAATAAGGTTTGACACGGACTCATTGTTTGCATGGAGATGTCGTATGTATAAAGGGTGTACTTATGGAATGTTAGATGAAATATAAATTGTGTTAGAGAAACTTTCGTTTATTTTCACTACTTCATCTCATATGCATTGATGTTATTTAAATTTATTTATTTTTCGTCTTGTTACAAGCTATTACAACTTTATAATCTGTGTTAGCATTAAAATTGTTTATTAACTTGTCACCATTCCAATAGTCATGATGTTACATCTTCAACTTGGTTTGAGAAAAAAAAAAGCTTAGCTTGATAACAATTATATCGAGCAAAATGTACATGGGTATCATAAACTCCACGTCGATATTTGCATGAAATATATGTGTACATATATATATATATATATATATATGTGTGTGTGAGAGAGAGAGAGAGAGAGTACTTGTCTTAAACATTTATTCATCTATTACAATCATTTGATGACTGTAAGAGAAGAAACATAACTACACTTAGCTTGAGGAATATGAATAGGCAAACACTACAATACGTATTGTTTTTTATGATAACTTATATATTTATTAAAAATCAATGATCTAAATTGAATTATATTTGTTACCACATGATTCTTTTTTTGTATTCAGATATATCTTGAAATATTTTAATGGGCTTGAATTGGGCCATTAACATTGTTGGGCCAAACCATTTCTATTGAGCTTGAAATAATTTATTATTTATAAAATCAAATGAAAATTAATGTAGCCCAAACAAATAAAGCCCAAAGCTTTTTCAGGACCCTTACTGTAGCCCAAACAAAGCCCAATTTGTTTATATTATATTTTCTAGAAGTGGACAAGGATTTTTTTTTATAAAATTTTTGAAGTGGAATATGTATACACAACATATTAAAATGTACACTCTTTTTCACCCATAGTCATATAACCCCTCCGTCCCACTCGACTTAGAAGATTGTTCATTCAAATTAATCTATTAAAATAATAAAATATGTTAAATCGAATGAAATGAAAGAAATATGATTGATGGAGTCAATATTTTGGTATTCCCAAATGATTATATGTTATTACAGTGAACATTAAACTCGAACATATTCAAAAACTCAACAGACCGAATTTTAAATTTAACTCAATAAAAGTATGGAGTTGGTTTGACTGATGAGAACGAAAGAAAAGGAAAAAGTTGGGCGCGTGGCGGGCAACGCACCAATAGAAAAGGTTCAAACCTAGAATTACAATTCTATCCCCGCAACATATGTCGCTCATCTCACACCATCCACTCTTTTTTAATCTAACGGTCATTGTTCAATTAGGGTTTAGAGGAACATTCTAGAACGTCAAACTGAAACCCCCGCCCTTATATATTCCAGCTCATGCTACCTTGCTCCGCCTCTCAGTTTGAATCTAGTTCTCCACAAACGTTTGAAAACATTTCTCAGATCTTCTTCCAGTTCAGATCTGCAATTTGAAATATTATGGCTGGAAAGGGAGAAGGTCCGGCTATCGGGATCGATCTCGGCACCACGTATTCCTGCGTGGGCGTGTGGCAGCACGACCGTGTGGAAATCATCGCGAATGACCAGGGGAACAGGACGACGCCGTCGTACGTCGGTTTCACCGACTCCGAGAGGCTCATCGGCGATGCAGCTAAGAACCAGGTCGCCATGAACCCGATCAACACAGTTTTTGGTAAGTCTTTTGCTCCTCTGATCTACTTTTTTGCTCCTCCTCAGAGCTATGTTTGTATTGGATTTAGATGTTGGATCTACGTTGGAATGTTGAGCTAGCTTTGTTTTTTGAATTGATATCTGATACACGAAGTACTTACTTGATCTGGTTTGTATGTTAAGTGAACGAATGTACTAGCTATGTTTCAATTCTATTTGATGATATCAGTTTCTAAGTTGATTTATCTTAGCAAAGCTTGATCTGGTTTTAATGTTATCGCAGTAGCTGATTTTATAATTACTAGGTAATATCGTATTAGTTTGTATGCTCATTTTAGCTGGACTTTTTCGAGCATGTTTCTTCGGTATTAAATATCACAATATTTATGTAAATAGCAACGACTAGTTTGTTATGTACGTTGCAGTTGTATTTGTTCGAACTCAAATTAAAATCTAACAAAAAAAAGTAATGTCAACTAGATCTTATATGATGTTTTGTTCTCGGATTTCCCTTTAATGTTATTGTGGTTTATTGTACATCTTATAGTCACGATACAATCTTTATGTGCTTGTATCTTGACCTATTTATAGCTTTTCAAAAAATATATTTTTTTGATTCTTTAATACTTGCGTTGTATATCTTATAGTCACGATACAATCTTTATGTGATTTTGTACTGTTAATATATAGTTTATATCGTGATACTAAATTATTTGGTTAATTTCCAGATGCTAAGAGGTTGATTGGAAGGCGTTTTACTGATGCTTCGGTTCAAAGTGACATGAAATTGTGGCCATTCAAGGTTATTCCTGGACCTGGTGACAAGCCCATGATTATTGTCAGCTACAAGGGCGAGGAGAAGCAATTTGCCGCAGAGGAAATTTCTTCCATGGTCTTGATTAAGATGAGGGAAATTGCAGAGGCATTCCTTGGTGCAACTGTAAAGAACGCCGTTGTTACTGTACCTGCTTACTTCAATGATTCCCAGCGCCAAGCTACCAAGGATGCTGGTGTGATTGCTGGACTCAATGTCATGCGTATCATCAATGAGCCCACTGCTGCTGCCATTGCTTATGGTCTTGATAAGAAAGCTACCAGTGTTGGAGAGAAGAATGTGCTGATCTTTGACCTTGGAGGGGGAACTTTTGATGTATCTCTTCTGACAATTGAGGAGGGTATTTTTGAGGTGAAGGCCACCGCTGGTGACACTCACCTTGGTGGTGAAGACTTTGATAACAGAATGGTCAATCACTTCGTACAGGAATTCAAGAGGAAGAACAAGAAAGACATCAGCGGTAACCCAAGAGCTCTGAGGAGATTGAGGACAGCCTGTGAGAGGGCTAAGAGAACTCTGTCATCCACTGCCCAAACCACCATTGAGATTGACTCTCTGTATGAGGGTATTGACTTCTATGCCCCAATTACTCGTGCTAGGTTCGAGGAGCTCAACATGGACTTGTTCAGGAAGTGTATGGAGCCGGTCGAGAAGTGCCTCAGGGATGCTAAGATGGACAAGAGCACTGTTCATGACATTGTCCTTGTTGGAGGATCCACTAGGATTCCAAAAGTTCAGCAATTGCTGCAGGACTTCTTCAATGGTAAGGAGCTTTGCAAGAGCATCAACCCTGATGAGGCTGTTGCCTACGGTGCTGCAGTCCAAGCTGCCATTCTGAGTGGTGAGGGCAACGAGAAGGTGCAGGACCTCTTGCTACTTGACGTCACTCCCCTCTCTCTTGGTTTGGAAACTGCTGGTGGAGTCATGACAGTTTTGATTCCTAGAAACACTACCATTCCAACCAAGAAGGAGCAGGTCTTCTCGACTTACTCAGACAACCAGCCTGGAGTGTTGATTCAGGTCTATGAAGGTGAGAGAACGAGGACACGCGACAACAACCTGCTCGGCAAATTTGAACTTTCCGGCATTCCGCCTGCTCCCAGGGGTGTTCCTCAGATCACTGTCTGCTTTGACATTGATGCCAACGGTATCTTGAACGTTTCCGCTGAGGACAAGACCACTGGACAGAAGAACAAGATCACTATCACAAACGACAAGGGAAGACTCTCCAAGGATGAGATTGAGAAGATGGTGCAGGAAGCTGAGAAGTACAAGTCAGAGGATGAGGAGCACAAGAAGAAGGTCGAGGCCAAGAACGCCCTGGAGAACTACTCCTACAACATGAGGAACACCATCAAGGATGAGAAGATCGCCTCTAAGCTACCTGCTGCTGACAAGAAGAAGATTGAGGATGCTATTGAGGAGAGCATCCAGTGGCTCGACGGGAACCAGCTGGCAGAGGCTGATGAGTTCGAGGACAAAATGAAGGAGCTGGAGAGCATCTGCAACCCCATCATCGCCAAGATGTACCAGGGTGCCGGAGGAGAGGCTCCCATGGATGATGATGTGCCGGCTCCTAGCGGTGGCAGCAGTGCTGGTCCCAAGATCGAGGAGGTCGACTAATTCACTTGCTCCCATGTTCGTGTTCCTGTTGTGGGTTTCTATATCTACTGTTTCTTCATTTTGCTGGACAGATTATGGTTGTATTTCTGATTCTGCCGGGGATAATATTCTTGCTACTTTATGGTATTAGTATCTTGTATTTCTACCCCAATTTTTGCCAGTGCTGAAAGTTCTACCTTTGATCTTTTACCATATGTTCGAAGTGTTATTCTCAGATACTTGATATTTATTCACTCTATTTATGTGCTTCTTTTAGACTGCCTTTCTTGTTATTTGATTTATGTTGGTGTTAGTATATCAATTCTTACCTTTTCAAATGAATGACTGGGTTTTCTTGAATACAACAACAACCTGGCATTAAGAAAAGAATCGAACTCCAAATCTGGCAAGAAATGTATTTTTTTTTTCTTCCAAAAGAAAGACATCTTCATGAACATAGTTTTCTTTTGAGTCGGCATCCACATTGGACCCAGTCAAAATCAAATCAGAGCAAAGCTTTATCACCAATAAAAAAAGAAAAAAAAATGCATTTTTTCTCCTCTTTCAGTTTCAGTTGAGTTGCTCCCAACCAACTTAAATTATTGAAGAAAGTGGAATATAAAATAAGTATCATTACAGAAGGGGCCCCACTCCCCATCCAAAACGACAAAATGAATAGCAACAGACCTTATCATCACCAAATTCATATCTTCTCTCATCCCCTCATGTTTTCATTTGATATTTTCTTTCATTGGTTTTGAACTTTCTACTTTCTTTGTTCTCAAGATAAAAGAGGCATCTTATATAAATTCAAATTCAAATTCAAATTCAATTTCCAATAAAAAAAAACAATTACAGCTTAAGGATCAAAGCTAGATATGCATGGCATAAAAAACCACCGCCTTTCAAGATCTTAAGAAAACCGAATCATATAACCAAGTAATATAAAAACCATATACCATTCGATTCGTTTACATTCCTACCGAGAAACACTGCTTCAGGTCAGTTTGAGATCACTACCTCCATGGTGAGGACGAAGACAAACACGAACTTCGTGTTCCTCCGGCCCCTCGCGCAGTTTCGGGACCAATATCTCAAGCACGGTTCCTGTCCCGTCGTAGTATGCTTCAATGTTGGCGTCTTCAGGGATACGATTCGAGAGTGGGATTTCTCGAACAAATTCTCCGGGCGGGCAGTGCTCGGATGACGGATCGGTGAGCTTGAATGTCCGGTTGTGTCTCTTGATGAACGGTGTTCGGGAAGTACTCGTGCACGAGACCTTGATGACTCCGTGAGTGAGCGTATTCCTCCACGAGACTTTCACCCTTTGAAGGTCCACAAAGGGCAGGCTGATCACGATGAGATAACCTTCTGCGTCTTCGTAGACTGTTTTTGCAGCTGTGACTGGGCCGTAGACGTTCCTCATCACTCCATTGAATTCGTGTAACCAGTGTGGCCCGCTCGGATTGACTTCAAGATCAGGGGCACGATCGGGAGCATAGACAGAAAGATAACAGTCATCGTCGTTGCCCTGTGAGAAAAAATCCTTTTTCCGTTTGTTGTTGTTGGGGGAGAGGTCCAGCATGTCCCCATTGCTATGACTCGTAGGGTGAGTCGAGAGATTCAGCACGGATCCATTGAGCAATTTCTTCGTGTGGGGCTGTGGATGTGGATGATTGCCATTACCCTTCACCGGAGCAGATCTTTCGAGCTCAAACTCGGTGTTGGGTAGGTTTCTCCAGGAACCATAGTCGCTAGCTTCAGTCGGAATGGTGAAGTTAACGTCTCTCCCAGTAAGCTCCGTCCATCTTTTCCGGTCATCTTCGTCCAGAGGCATAAGATTTGGGGAAAAGACAACCTCAATACCATGAACACACTGAGGGTTTGAGAGACCCCTGTAATGTTTCCTCTGCATCCGGTGGGACCGCACGAAGCCTTTGTCGACACTAAACGGGAAAGGACGCTCTCCTTGTCGAGAATGCCCGTTCATATAACTGCGCAGCTGCATCTTACCAAGAGCATTCTCAGGCCTTTCCTTGAACACCCACATATACATATTCTCCATATCATGTTGAACCATGAAAGTATCAAGCTGCAGATCGGATTTATCAAATCCCGAAACTCCATTACTATCACGGATTATTTTCGCCTTTGATTTCTCATTGAGCACAGGCTTAAAGTAAAAGCTGAAGAAAAACCAAGCACCCCAGATGCTATCATTCCTTTTCGCACACTTCCTCCCAACTTTCGAGACAGTAAGGAAACTCTCTGTCTCGTACATCTGAGTACCTAGCCCAACATCAAGAATATCACAAGGCTCGGGATTCCAAGGCTGCGGAGGGGGGCTTCGCTCGGCTGAAAGGGGTAGATTGATGTCGGGTGGACGGGTCAAAATAACTTGGCGATTCATCTCAAGGTCTAATTCTTCGTGTGAGGATGAGGCACTCGAATCCATGGACAAGATGGTTGAAGGGTGATGATTCTCCATTGATAAACCAGTTAGAAGTGTATCTCCCATAACACAAAAAAAGTACCCTTTTTGTGTGAAGACGACGAGGTTTTAGGGGATGGATCGACTAATTTCAACCCCGAAAAGCATCTAAATAAAACCTCCCAATCCTTATGAACACCTCCATAGTGTCAACTGTCAATCCCAGCTACAAACTCCTACCTCTTTCAATAAACACCCTAAACGTCTCCATCTCTATATCACTCTCCAATAATACACACAAATAACACATCATGTACCAAATCTTATCAACAGAAACAGAGCAAAAACCAACATCAAGCTTATAAAATCCCAGAAAATACAAAAAATAAGATCTTAACCCTAATTAATTTCAAGAAAAATCAAATGAACACCACATCCCACACTAATCCAGCGACATCCTCAAATCCAAAGACAGGTAGGAGACATTGAACAAGCCCATCAAATCCATATTTCAGCTACACAATCAATCTGTATCTTCCCCTAATTCTATCTTGTTAAATACCCAAACAATTGAAGGAAAAAAAGAAACTTTCTAGTTGGAACTCAATTACTTCTAAACCCAAATGAATTCAGATAGATATTACCAATCTATGAAGCCAAGCCCCAGGAAGAGGACCAAATCAGAAGGGATCTTGGAAGAATACCTTTTGGGATAAGCTTCCACAACCAAAACACCACACAAACTAGGGCACATCGAGGTATGAATTGTTCTCACAATCCTCATATTTTCCTTTGTCCCCTCCTTTCTTCTCCCAGTAACCCAACCTACCACCCTTGAAGGAGCAGCAATTTTCTCCTCCGAAGTACCAACATTCACGAGAATTACTGCTGCTTTATCTTAAACAGGCTTTCTCTGCAGACACAGTCAAGACAGAATCTTTAGGCGTAAAAAAGGGGGAGTAAAGAAAGGCGGAAATGAGGTGATTTTGGGAGAGGGAGAAAATGTAAATGGTGAAACGAGAGACGTATTTATAGAACGGAAATTGGAGAGGTAAAAACCGGCACCGAATATCACCGCGCCGCCGCCGTTTAGAGGTGCATCACTTCGCCTCTTTCTTCACTCTTTCCTAAATTGTTTTCTTTTTCTATTTTTCTTTCCCTATTTTATTAGGTTTATATTTATTTAATTATTATATTTGATACCACACAATAATTGGATGACTAATAAATAAAGTTATTGGATTAATATTAAGTTTTTGTCGGCTTCAAATAATTATCAAATCGACCCCTACCAAATCTTATTAAAAAAATGAGTCCACAAAATGGAAAAATCTAATATGGAATATATGTGATTTTTGAGATATAATACTCTTTTTTTTATTAAAAATATACTCTTATTAATTATTTGAATTGTCTATCAAAAATTTATTTTTTTCTTTTTATATATAAGTCTATAATCACTCATTATTTTAAATTATACACATATTTATTTTATAAATTATATTCTCTATGAAAAATATAATTTACAATTTTTAAAATTCGTGGGGATTCACCTGCAATACATTTTTTTGTATAGATTAAGTGGATTGAAAAAAAAAATAAGAAAATAAAATATGGAGTAATTGTTATTTTTCACATTTATTTTATTGTTTAGAAGTCTTACGTATGAAAACACAAACCCCACCTCAGTGTTGTTTATTTGACACGTGTAATTAAGTAGTCACCTCACATTCTTTGTCTATGATAATGAGTGAGACATTTTTATTCCACAATATTACACCTCATTTCTCACTTTATATTCATCTTTTAAATTTTATTTACTTTGAATTTTCTTGATGTCTATATTAAGTGATACTTCCCCAATATATAATAATTTTTTATATGCACTAATTAACCTTTTTTTTACAAAAAATTAATAATGGATATGTAGGTACTCAGCCCAATTAATTTACCTTTTCCAATTAATCCTCATGATAAATGTGTGAATTAAAATATATATATATATATGTGTGTGTGTTTCAGTAATTGGAGAGCAAATTAGTACACGCCTCTTGAATATTTGATGGGCAATATTTGATGGTTTCTAATACTTATAGATAAGGCTCTCTTAGTTTTTTTTTTTTAATTTTAAATATATATATATATATCCTTTTGAAAAGTGGATTGGCTTTTCTACATTGTGTGTGGTGCTTATTGATTGGTGGTACTAAATAAACAATGGACTAATTGATTGTAATATATAATTATTGAAGCAACAAATGAGAAAAAGTTACTGCAATATATATATAAAAAAAACATATTTAGATAGATGTAAATATTATTAAATTCATTAAATAATTATCATAATAGGATTTTAATTTCATGAACTCGTCCCCTTCATATGATTTTTCACAAAAGTTTTAGGTACACTAAACTAACTTAATATTTTTAACCAATATTTGATTAACCAATGGAATTCACTATTCAGCACCAAATTAATTATCTAAAGTTTGTTTTAAATTAACTTTAAATGTTTCTATTACCAACACGTGAAATTGCATATATAATTAATTTCCAATTGCAATTTTTATTTCCTTAAAAAGGTTAAGAGAAACTCCGAATTAACTTATTTAATTTAAGCATAGTGGGGATGCAAAAAGTGCAGTCTTATTAGGATTAACACTTAATTAGTTACTAATAACTATCTGCTTCTAATCTTGAGCTGATAATTATATCATTATCTATATATTAATCTTTGATTAATTAGCAAGTTCGTTTGGTTAATATTAATTAATTCATGCACATGCTAAGTTCAAGAAAAAAATTGCATGAACATGATCTAATGCTGTGAGATGGCAATATAATAATTATTATATTATTATTGATTAGAATAATTAAATTATTAAATTAATTAATTAGCACTAGATTCTGAATATAGTGTCCTCAGATATCACCTGTTCTTCATATTTAGGTGTCTTCTCCACATAACATGTTAATTATCTTCCCTTAATATTTTTGGAAATTTTAAAATATTCTTTATGTCAAAATTTGTTTGGACAATTAATAATTGTATCAAACTAAAATTTTTCTTCTTTTTTTCTTTTTCTTTAATTCAGAGGGATGTTTATACATATATTTGTGTGAAAATTGGGCTCATGCTCAGCCCACTATTGGAGCCTTTATGGACCTTAAAAGCCCATAAATTTTATTAAAATAGCTATGAAGTATCCTAAAAAATGAATTTGGATCCACAATAGGGGGGAGTCGATCGGTCTGGTACCGTTTTACTGGGTACCGATTATTTTTAAAACTTGTGAATTGAAAATTAAATAATTTCCCGAAATCAGTACTCGGTAACCGATTCTCAATCCGATACTAATTCGGTACAGATTATTTTCAAAAATCGGTTACCGATTGACATCCCTAATCCACAGTTGGACATCCAATGTCGTCCCTATTGAAGACATTTATAATAACTGATTCTGCTTTTACTTATTTTCTTTTATTGCTTTATTTGAAAAGATAATTGGACCATCCCAACTACATAAAAGGTGAATTAATTATTTGACACATAAAATAAAAGAATAAAAAAATATTTCAATATTATTTTTTAAAATAAATGAATGAAAATTGAAAAGGTAATTAATATGCAAACAGTAAATTGCAGGGTGGGCAGTGAAATTCCTTGATATGAACATGCTTTTCCATTTCGTTAGGGGATATTATTCTATTTGTTTCTTCAATTGTTTTACTACCAAAAATGCAACACCTTTTTTGTCCTTGAATGAAAAGGTATCTTAAAGCTTACCAAAAGTGAAGTGAATAATTAATAGATAGAGTATTTAACTGATTGTGATGCATTCTTTTGTCTCATTTGAATATGAAAGATGAAAATTGCATCCCCTTTTTACCACTTATAGGAGAATTTTCAGAATCCATGCAGTTATTTTTGGAAATTCACTGCCATCACATTAATATATTTGCCCTTTATAAAGTAGACTGCAGTTAGTCCCTATTTGAAAAAATAAAAATTTATTTACCCAATTTTATTTTGTTATCTAGTTTTAAATATAACATTTGTATGATTTATTTCTAGTAAATGAAATTAGGTCAAAACAATATTTTAAGTGGATTGAAACTCAATTGACTATATATTCTTGTTAAAGTCAAAATGCATTATTAAAATTTATGTCGAGTCAGATCTTAAACTATTTTGGTTAATTGGAAGAGCATAAATTTTTTTATTTAGATTTAGTATTCCTAATCCCAGGACAAAAATGTTTGATTTTACTTTTGAGAAAACCAATTATTGATGAAATTGAGTAAAAAGGACTTTCTAAGGGTGTTTTTTTGGTAAACTTATTATTATTCTCATTTTTTGTGGGCAAAGTTTAAATTGAGAGCAATCCTTCATTTCTTAGAGCATTATTTGGAACTTTCAAAAGTATTTTTCATATTTAAAAAAATATAATATCTCAATGTTTTAATTTTTTATACAAAATTTATAATATAAAACATTGTAAAATTATAAGTAATATTTAAGTTTTAAATTATTTATGTGTACATTATAAAAAAAGAAAAATATTTTAGTTTATGTTTGAAGCATACAAAGAAACATACATACAAACAGTCAACTGGTTTACAAAATGGCGTCATTGATCTCCCTGGTGGTACCTCAAGGTACAACCTCCATTAGCGACATTTGGGCTTCAGCTGGCATCTTGTACTTCCGTACATCTGATCAATGGCAGCTAATCAGTATCGCCTTCCTCGCTCCACCGCCGACGCCCCGTGGCGGTGGTGGCGTAAATTGTCGAAGCGGGAGTGGACAGTTGCCGCCGTCGCGGCGGCAATTGCATTGTTCCTCATAGTTCCCTCTCCCTTTCGTAAACTATCTCGCACATTTGGGGATTTAGATGCAATAGATCCGGAAGGAGCTTCGGAGTGGGTGCCTTTCACGCCTCTAGCCAGAGCGCAGCGAAATTCTGCGTGTAAGCTTGATTTCTGTTTGTTCTTTTGCAATGGGAAATTGAAATCGATTTCAAACTAATTAAGAGCGTAACGATTGCAGTTTGTTTGGATGGGAGTTTGCCTGGTTATCATCTAAAGAGAGGATTTGGATCTGGCTCTGATAGTTGGTTAATTCACGTTGAGGTTCGTTTACTTACTGTTTTACTTATAATTAATAATATATTCTTCTGCTGGTTTAGTCTATTAAGATTTGCTATGGAAGATGTCATTGATCAAGTAAAGCTCATTCAACTGGTGATCATGTGGGAGTGGTGTGATGATTAGATGTTAATTCTTAGGGATGAATTACATATATGCATATTTTGCATTGCTCTATAGGGTGGAGGATGGTGTAGCAATATATCGTCTTGTTCAGCTCGGAAGAGGACAAAACTAGGTTCATCGACTTTCATGGAAAAACAAGATCAGTTCTTGGGAATCTTGAGTCATGATCGAATTCAGAATCCTGGTATTCTTGTCACTGTGTACCTACGGTTAAATATATTGTCAATGCTTATATTATTTTTCTTGGATATCTTTTGGGTATTGTAAAGTTTGAATGTTGCATTGCGCATTGCTCTTTTATTCATGGCCGAGTTCGATATAATTATCTACAGTGCCAAAAACTATTTGATTATGAACCTATTTAATCTTTAATTGATGATTGCTATGGATTTATTTATTTTTGCTTCTGCCTTTTGTTTAATGCTTTGTCCATCTTCAGATTTTTTTAACTGGAACAAGTTGAAAGTAAGGTATTGTGACGGATCATCATTTTCCAGTAATCCCGATAATGAGTTCAAAGTAAGTTATATCAAAGATAAGGTTTAGAGTTATTTTGCAACTATCAACCACTCCTATGGGAAGCATTAAACAATCTGATGGCAGAAGATTAATTACATTTCCATTCATTTATTGCCAGAATGGTACAGAACTTTTTTTCAGAGGTCAGCTTATCTGGAACACGCTTATGGATGAACTATTGTCAATTGGAATGTCTAAAGCTAGACAGGTAGCTAAATTATTTTTTCTCTCCATGTCTCATTCCACTCGTAGCCAAACAGTCGTGTTCAAGACCTCGTTTTTGTTACTTTTTTGGTTTTAGACTGGATATATGTTGCAATTTTGCAAATGTATATATCTTTACTTGTTTGAAAAATATAGATTTTTGTTATCTCAAATATTGCAATTTCAAGTTCGAATTTTCCTTACATAATCACTAGATATCAATGATATCACAGGCAGAGTACATGAGTCCTACTCTGTCTGATGAGTCCTTTTGCCAACACCAATCTTTATTGTGTAGGTTCTTAGTTCTTACTATTGCTTATGCCAACTTCACAGGCCCTTCTCACAGGATGCTCTGCTGGTGGCTTGGCCATTCTCATACATTGTGATGGCTTTCGCGATCTTCTTCCCAATGATGCAGATGTGAAGTGTCTGGCAGATGCAGGCTTCTTCCTTAATGAGTATGCGCTTCACTTTCTCCATTTACCTATTTGATTGTTAGCCTTTTGTGTTATCTTAGTAAGTCTTGCTCCAGGTATCAGGTTGAGCATGTAGAGAGGGTGGATGGATTTTTCCAGTTTGCCCCAAATAGATTGTTAATGAAATGTCTCAGTTAACTGGGTTTCACAATGAAGAAATAAGCATTTATCATGTAGATGTATAGTTTATTGCTTGTCTGTTTACTGAATCACTCATTTAGCCAAATCAGCATCTATTCTATTTACTTAGTATTGTAATTCACTTTCTGTTTATATTCATTGTCTTGTTTGTCATGTTTGAATTGATATATGATTTGTTCATGTTCAGGAAAGATATTGCTGGCCATCACACCATAGAATCCTTTTATCATGATGCTGTTCATCTCCAGGTTATCTATCCTAAACTTCATATCCTATTGATCGTATTTGCCAATTTTAATCGTTTTGTATGATTCTTTTGTTGACAAACTATTCTTTGGATCCTTTTTGTCAGTTTGTGACAATTTCTTGCATTAGGGATTGCTCTGCAATAGTACTTGTTCACTAGTATAATAGTTAGATTGGGAAGTCACAAAGTACTCCGTTATCTTACATGTTATCTTTGTTCCATTAGGGAGTAATACCTAAGAAGCTACACTCTTTTTCTCCTGGTTATAATCATTGCTATTGTAGTTATTCCCACCTTACAGGCTGAAATCATATATCTTTCAAAGGTGTGCATCTCATGGACCTAATATTTTGGAATTCAAGCCAATATCCTGTCCTTGTCTTACATGATTGCAGGGTGTTGCAAAAAGTTTGAGTCGTGAATGTGTTGCCAGATCTGCCGACCCTTCTAAGGTGCATTTTCTTCTGTAAATTCTTGGCTGATAATTGTTTCTCCAAATTCTCTTTATTTCCTTGGCACTCAATTTTGTATGCCTTAACATTTCTGGTGGCAGTGCTTCTTTCCTCAAGAATTTATAGGAGAAATAAAGACCCCTCTCTTCCTTGTCCAACCTGCATATGATTTTTGGCAGGTAACTTTATTATATTACTAATTTATTCAATATTTTGAACATCTTACATATACATGCTCTATTCGCTCTATATTTTCTTCCAGATAGCAAATATTTTGGTGCCTCAATCATCATATTCCGATGGCAGTTGGCGAAGGTGCAGGCTAAATATTTTCAATTGTGATTCCAACCAGCTTGAAGTTCTCAACGGTACTTATATATCTCCCTCCTTAACATCATAATATCTGCAAAAAATCACATCTTCGATTATTGAAGTTAGCTTTTAGTTACTAAGGAATAAGCCAATAAGGTCAAATTTCTTCAGACGGGTGGAAATTAGGTTGCCAGTGTGTTTGAGTACGCTACATTGTTACCGATAAGTTCTTCGTTAATCTCTGTGCCATGAAGAATTTAAATTATCTCAGTTCTACACATTAGTAGAAAAGCTCATCACTTCTGATTCTGATGCCAGTAACGAGTTTTCATGCACGCAGGTTACAGAAACTCATTACTCAAGACACTAGAAGAATTTCAGAAAAAACCGAAATGGGGAATGTTTATAAATTCGTGCTTTATCCATTGCCAGACATGGGCAGCTGAGACATGGCATTCACCAACATCACCCAGAATCAACAACAAAGTTAGTTTTTCATATGAATTTTGTGCAACACACTGTGTTTGAGCTCCCTATGCTACAACTAATCCAGTAAAGGCCTCCTTATGAACAGACACTTGCAGAAACAGTAGGTGACTGGTACTTTGAAAGAGAAGCAGCAGTGAGAATTGATTGTCCTTTCCCTTGCAACCCTACTTGCTATAACAGAGATCTCTCTATTGGTTGATGCCACGAAAGATCACTTCGGAGAAACTATAATCCCATCTCGTCTCGTCTCACATCGATCAACTGTAGGCATGTCTTTGCTTCTTCAATGAAGATTATATCAAGAGCACCCTCCCTTTGCAACATCTTGATGATCTCCAATTCTTGTGGCGAAATCTGTAAGTTATGACTGATCATCATACAATTTCTTGTCATGAATTCAGTCCTTTCCTCAAAAATGAGAAAAATTTGTCCTTTTGAAACACAATATTTCTTGACCAAATTTAGTTTGCACTTCTTTCCCTCTTCCCACATGCAGCATGACTTTCATCTCCCTTTCTTTCTAATGTCAATGCTGCTCAAAAATGTCAACACAGATAATAATTATAGATTGCAATTACAGTTGTATGTATTTATGAGGTAAGGTTTAGACTGGGATTTAAAGCTGCCTACTTCTCAGCATTATAGCCTGCTTTCTTTTCGTGGAGGTCAAAGACTCAAAGATGTTATACGTGTGACTTTTACATACCACATTATCTTTTTTGTTTAAATTTAGAAATTCGGATTGTAAATTAGCTGTTAACTAATGTGATTTCTTATTTTAAAGAAAGTCATCCACTTTTTATAAATGAGACGTTTCTTGGTTGCTAATAAACAGTGGTCAACCCTCAATTTGTAAATATTTAATAATAGTAATACCATTACATGGTTACATGCAGATGACATAATCTGATTTGGATTGTGACACTGACTTTTCACCTATTCCAAATAGTATTATTATTATTATCATCTCAAGCTCTTCTTCCAAACAGTGAATTTGATGTCAGATTCTATGTTTTTCCTAATAATCTTATCAAAAAATATTAATGTGGGTTGACTTGTACACACTTATTAGCTGCCCCTAAATATTTCAAACACAGTTTTTAATTTAAGCATGAGGATTTTAATATTAATAATTATTAATGGTCAACAAAATTGAATTTGGCTAATTTCAAATAAAATCGAACATAAATCATGTTTGGGTAGCTGTTTTTTTAATTTATCTTATTTTAGACTTATCGTTTGAGTTGACTTTATATTTCTATTAGCTATGAGTTGCATAATTTTATTTATTTATTTTTGGCTATCTATTGATAGGTTAATTATTACTCCTATTTTATATTTATTAACCTATCTACTGTATAGTTTATAAAATTTGTTTATTCAGAGCCTAATAAATTTTGTTTTACTATTTCAAGTTGCTAATTTACTATGCTTAGTGTCATCAAGAAAACTAATTTAAATAATGAATTAAAGCTAATGAAAAGTACAATATGATAAAAATAAATATAAAAAACTTCCCTTTCTGGGTTGACCATATAAAATGGCAAATTAATTTTTGTATTTTATTTATTTATTTTACTAGTGCATGATACGTAATGTCATAAATGGATTAGGTATTTAAGGTTTTAGGCCTAAATTAAAACAACCATCACCATCATTTACAACAGCACCCCATAATCGATGCTGACACTCCAATTTTTACAAACCCAACTCTTTTCTTCTTTTCTTTTCTTTTTTTTTTTCATTTGTAGCTTTATATATTTAATTATAGTCACGAGATGTCAAAGAAACCAAAACCACAAGCAATTGTCCCATTATTTAATACAACAAGTTGCATCAACCCCAAAAAATTAAAGAAAAAACTAAAAACATAAAAGTTAGATAGGATATTACTACTACTAATTTTGAAGAATTAATTTGTTTTTCTATTATTAAAAACATATGCAATGGGTCTAAAAAAGTGAGAGACTGTTTATATAAATATATGTGGATGTGGCACCCATTTGCATTAATTATAAACCTACTCCCAATTTATTTCTGAATTTTAGAGATCGTGCAATCTTTCCTTGTTTGTTTTTGTTGCAAGTCAACTATCTAATTTGAGTGTGAAATCCATTTGTTTCTTGTTTTTTCAAGAACCCAAATCCATGTTAGGTTTTTGAGTACTTTGTTTATATCTTTTAATTAATGTACTCCCTCCGTCCCAATAAACCTGGCCCCCTTCTTTATTATAATACACTCATTTGAATATAAAAGGGGCCAGGTATACCGGGACGGAGGGAGTATTAAAAATGGAACCGAAGATTGACCATCGAAATCGGAAAGAGTTTTGGTTACCGGATTTTAGGGTTTACCCTATCCAAAGCCGGCAAGAATTGGCCGGCTCTGCTCAGATGGGTATGGTACCCGGTTCAACCGGCCGATTCAGTTTTTAAAACATTGATTAGGCCAATAGAAGTGTGGCCTTTTGAAAAGAAATTTCTGTAACATAAGAGAGAAAGAAAAGAACAAAAGAATTAGACCAGTTGGTCTCTCTATTAAAGCTCAATGCTGCTTGAAAGGTACTTTCTTGATCAAGAATGTCTACTTTCAAGATAGCATTATAAACATTACAAAATTCTCAAGTATATACATTAGGAATTTACACACACACTGCATAGGCATTTTACCACACACATTTGCTCTCTATATCTGTATCTGTATATCTATACTCCTAATTACTACTTACACCGACGAACGCCATATCCTTCCTTCGAAGGAGATGATGATAATCGAGACATCGTCGTGGTACCTCCGTCTGTCCCCTTGTCTGATGTCAAGAAGCTCATGAAAGTCCATACCTGCAATGCTTTCACATTTAGTCACATTTTCCAGAAACAGATTCATATATATGTTTATTGGTGAACTTTTCGAGAGACGTACCGGCTTTCTTGGCTGCACGAAACAGGACTTCCTCAACTAGGTGTTGAGCCGGGTCCCCCTCTGGGAACATGGACATGAATGTTTCGACCTCTGAGACGGCCTCCTGGTTGGTGAAGTACTGGTAGAGGCCGTCGGATGAGAGGATCAAGAACTTGTCCTTCGAGTCTAGCTTGTGGTGGCAAAGAGACGGTGAACATATGATGTACGGTGAAGTCCCGATGTAGTCCATTCTAAACATCTCAAGAAGTGCATTGTTCCATTTAGGCTGCAAGAGCAAGAGAAAGTCTTAGGTTTTCGTTCTTGATTGCGTTACGGAAACAAAAGCTCAGAAACCCGATTTCAAGTTCAAGAACCGTTACACGATAGAAGCTCATACCCTATTTCAAGTTCAAGAACACAATCTACATATAGGCAGAGGCTTAGGCCTATGAAAGCTTATACTAATTCATACAAATTTCTAATGCAAAAGGTTATCTATGCATAATGCATTGTAAAGGCGAGCTACGCGTTTTAGTACTTATTTAGATCGAGCGAACTAATTCTACAACTAATGAATGTACTCATGAACACAAGCATGATAAGCTGCAATGAAGATTGAACATGAACAAGCATAAGCAAAGAAAAGATTAGATCTTTACGTTTTTCAAAAATCCAGCTCCAAAAGCCCTAGTGACCTTCAAGGAACCTTTCACTCGATCATTGATGACTGCGGCCGGATCATCAGGATGCGCGTTTCGTATCCTTCTTACCTCCTGCAACGACAACAGCGAAAACAAAAGATTAGTACAGAGTACCAAACAAAGGCTGCATCCAATCCAATCTTAATCAAATCAAGAAATCTCACCTCTTTAACACAAGTGCTATGATCCATTGTGAGCTGACAAGAACTCAAACTATGCACATTTTCATACTCATAACCATAAAGTGCTTCCTCACTATCCTTCCTCCCCTTCCCAACTCTACAATCATCCTCGTCCCGTTGAGCTAACACGGCCCTACTATCCCCGACGTTCATCAAGTAAACATCGTCCCCCTTCATCACCATCACAAGCACACAGGAACCCATCAAAGCCAGCTCTGGATTCTCCATCAGCATCATGTCCGATATCTCCAAATACGAGGCCTCCGTCTTCCTCAACGCCTCGGATAGGGCTTTCAACACCCCCAAGTGATTCACAGTCTTACCTGCAACACAATCTGGCCCTAAATTACTCAGTTTCTCCCTCAATTTTCTGTCGAGTTCCACCCTCTCCTTACTGTCCAAACTCTTGGACATGAATGAGGAACTAGTAACTGTGTTTTCGCAAGAATCGGACTTATCACTCCACAGCAACCCCTTTAGCTCTTTGGAGACATTTGAGTAGAGATTGTTTAAGAGAAAATCGGTTGCATCTGGGCCGTTGAATCCATCGTAGATGCCCACAAATACCCAGCCATGTTCTTCGGAGATGACGACATGAACCCTATCTTCCCCTGCTTTCCCCTGCGCCCACTGCACATTCTTTTGGCTGCCAAAAGATTCATTCAAGGCGTCGTCGTTTTCATCGATCAAGCTCATGTCTGTGCTCAAATTGTGGCTCGTGATCGTGCTGCTGTTACCGCTGTTGCTACTACTCGATGGGATTTGGTTTTGCTGATCTTGATCGTGATCATGATCGGGTTTGTGATCGTGATCTTGATTTGGTTGTGATTCTTTGGAGAAACCCCAGAGAGATTTGGATTTGGAGACGACTTTCTTAAAACTCTTGATGAGATTCCATTTATTCGATTTGGGTTTGTACCTCTGGAGCGAATCGTACTGATTCTCGAGCGGGCCGGAGATGAAGCTGCGCTCGATGGGCCCGGACAAGAACCCGCGCTCAATCTGGCCGGAAATCGGGCCGGAGCTCCTGAGGATGGGGCCGGATTTGGCGGCGGAGGCGGAGTTTCTTGGGATTGGTTGGAGCGGAATCGAGGAGAAGAAGTTGGAGCTTTCGAAGGCGGAGGCTTTGTCGATGGAATCGGAGGCGGTGTAGGCGGTGGAGAGAGGGGTGTAGGTGTTGGCGGAGATGGAGGCGCCGGAGATGGTGCGGTACGCCGTCTTCTGCGAGGAGGCGGTTGTAGGGTCGCACAAAGACTGGATTTTGTGAAGAGGGTCAGGAGGGATGTAGCAGAAGGAGTGGCCCAGACCCTCATCCAGCGGGTCGGAGAAACAAGCTGCGACGTCGTTTCTCCGCCGCGAAATCTCACCGGCGGCGTCTCCTGCGAAGCAGGGAGTCAGCTTTCCGATCCCATTTCCCATTTCTGTTCACCAATAGAGAGAGAGAGAAAGATTGAAGCTTTGAAGCTAAGGAGAGTTCACGGTTTGATGTTGAAGTTGAAGAAAAGAGAGAGAAGAAATGATAAATGTGGACAGAGAGAGAGAGAGAAAGAGTTGACTTTGGGAAGAGCGTTGAGAATATAAAAATTTAGATTTGTTTAAAATTCGATGCTTTATGGTTTTGGTAGGCTGAAGGCGTTGACTATGAATATCAAATAGGACTACTTAATTACTACTTTTGTATCTATATGTGTATGTATAGTGCTATGTGTGTGTTTGTTAATTGTTATCTTTTGTTTACTTTTCTTTTTGTGCGTGTGGGGTTTTAGAAAAAATAGTGTAGAATAGTAGCCACTATGTATGTGTTATGTGTGGATCATATAACACTAGTTGAGAGTAGCGACATACTTGATGCGATAATAATATTTTCGAGCTAGAGTTTGAGTTTCGCCTCATTTGATATTCATATTAATAATGTTGAGCTCAAATTAAAGTTCAGACTTGATCCGAGCTCGTACAAAATTTTCTATTTATCAAATTAACTATTTTATTCTGGGTCTCGGCTAAATGATTGATTGAAGAGTCAATTGAATAGTTGATTAAAGACTCGAATGTTTATGAACAAACTCAATTAAATGCTCGTGAACAAATGAACCCAAACATATTCGCGAACTCAATGTACTGAATATATTCAAACTTGACTCATTTTCTATCGAGTCGAGTTAAACACTAAGTGAAGATTAGAGAGATAGTTAATGAGATTGAAGTATATTTGTCAAATTACAAGAATATAAATTGAGTCGGTTATCAGTCTAACCAAATCTATATAATCGAATATGAATCGATTTTATGGCACTATTTAATAGTATTAGTCCACTAATTAAGTTCTGATTTTGAGACTAATGTATGTATATTGGAGTAAAATAAAATCAAAACTTTGGAAAAGGAAATAAATATAGAATTGAGCTTACCCCAATTTAAGTTTATATTATATATTGAGGATGGCATGGAATCATTCGATTTGATTAATTACTTTTATTTACTATAAATTTGTGGATTTAATTAAGAATGCAAGAAGAAATGGGGAATTGCAGAAAAAGAGAAAATGATTGGAAAATAAAAAAGTCAAAAGGCTCCACTTGTGGTTTGTAGTATTTATCATTTTTTGAAATATGACATATCTAAGGTGGAATGCTGATTTGGATGTCATAATGCATAGTATATATATTTCAATATTATTATTATATGCTCCTTCATTTTCATTTCATTATTACTATTATTACTGGAAAAGTTGACATAAATAGATATATTTTGGTTCATATATATAATTTTAATTTTTTTATTATGATTTGAGCGTGGCACATAATACAGAAAAGAAAAACAAATTTATCATCATATACTATAAAATACTATATATTGACACATATTTTCCATCAGAGTTAGTGCATGCCAACCTCATCTTAATCATTAATTTCAACAAATTCAAAAGTCCAATTTGAAATATATATATATTATTAAAAAAAACTTAGATACATTTCTATGTACTCATTTTTGGAAAACAATAAAAAAAGGTGGCTATTGAATAAGAGGCAAAAGAAAATATGAAATCTTCTCGTTCATAACATATTTTATTATTATAGCATTTGTTAATGTTAAAATAAAATAGAATAAGAAAAAAGATACTTGAAGTTTAATGTAGACTCAGAATTTCATTTGTTTTATTGTACACTTTCTTTTGAAAAGTCTTACATTATCCTTTATTTTCTCCAAATACATATATATATATATATAGGGGTGGGTTCAGGTAAAAAGTGAGTTTTGGGTATAAAATAGGAAGTAATCCAAACCACACATCTCATAAGATCCAATGGTCCAGATTTCATCCTGATTTTTTTAAAAAACTGAAGTTGCATTGTATTTCACAATGCAAAAGGGTAAATTAGGTAAACTAAAAATAGGCGGTTATTAACTTTGGTAACAAGTTTGAAAACTCCCAACATTCACGCCATTATTCACTAACTTCCCAAAACAAACACCCGCCCACTACTCTGCCAAAAAACAATACATTGATTGCATCGTTTCTGTATGAACAACATGGCGTCAACTCCTCACCACCGTTCAAGTCGTTTGCTGCACAACGCCGGAGAAGAAGACGACTTTAAGGAGGTTCGGTTACAAGAAGCACCGACGGTGCAAAATATATTAGAATTTCTTTCCTCCCTAATTAAAATACAAAGGCTGTGATATAATTCATAAAACACCTTTAATGATAATATATATAGGCTCTGATACAATTCACTTTCTCTAATACACAAGTGCAACAACTCATAGACGGTTAATCAAGAACAGTGTATCATAATTATATTAACAGTGCAACAATGTAAATGAAGTAATGCAAAACCGTAGCCTGGTTCAATGCAAATTGTCGTTTAAACGATGCAACAACATAACTAAAACAAACCATCCTGCCATGAATTCACCGCCCCTTCCATCAATTCTCTCAATGCAAACTATTAAGAATACAAGTGCAACAACTCATAGACGGTTAATAAAAAACAATGCATCATAATTATATTAACAGTGCAACAATGTATATGAAGTAATGCAAAATCGTAGACTGGTTCAATGCAAATTGTCGTTTAAACGATGCAACAATGATCAAAACGATGCAACAATTAACAAAACGTAATGCATATACGTTATTGCATCGTTTCAAATACATACAACAATTATTGTTATACATCCACTTACCTTCACAACAGATTCATTATAAATTACGACCGCAACACTTCTTTTCTTCACGCTTACCAATAATTCAACAACGTAATTATCAATGCAACAATATAACTGAAGTAATGCAAAACTATAGTCTGGTTTAATGCAAATTGTCATGTTATCAATGCAACAACGTAATTCACCGTCGAGAGTCGGGAAGCTGGGGATGATTTCGAGCCTGACGGCAAAGAGGCGGCCGATCATATCCTAGAGGAAGAAGGTGATGGAAGGCGGTGGAGAGATCGCGAAAGAGATCAGCGAATAGACGGTTATGGAAAAAGAATAATAACTTTCTTCATCATCCATAAAAAACGGAAATTACCATAACTAACCATCCGTATTGAATCTGCAATTTACTAAATTATCCTTTTAGTCATATATATTGAATATTTTAAAAACAAAAAAACCGAAAATTGATGATACATCTCAACCGTTAGATTGTGAAAATTGATGGTTTGGATTACTTCCTATTTTATACCCAAAATCCACTTTTTATATGAACTGTATCCTATATATATATATATATATATATATACTGGTAAATTTTCTTGTTCTTTGACTGCAGAAATTATTGGGATTGATAAGTCCAGACCCTTTCCATGATACACAAAGCCAAATTCTAGAATATGCATGTCACACCTCTTTTAGCATTAGCTATATATATGTTTTTAATTTCAAAAAATTTAATAATTAATTAGTCAATGTCGTCTTTTTCATTGTGATCAAGCACTTAGTATATATACATTATGTGCCACCACTTGGTTTTAAGAAGGAATTAGCATAAATTTAGGGCATAACATTTTTTTCTTCTAATCATGACCTAATTGATAGTTTAAATTAAAGTTAAAGCAAATTAATTATAAAGGATTATTAACTAAATCTCTTCATAATGTTTTTTCCATTATCAGATATGAGTATTTTAACTTTTACATTTACATTTATGTATATGTAGAGGACTACTCTACCGCCCGCGGTGTGCACAAATTAATACTCTCACGTTTGATGTGAGATTTTTGTTTATTATTATTTCATTTATTTATTATTTTGTATTAAATAATATTTAAATATATATCATAACTAATAAACTCTAGTCGAAAAGTGAAAATTAATAAAATTTTTATTAAAATTTAATATTTATCTACGAGAAATGTCATATTATTCACTGACATTCTCCGCCCGGAGCGCACGGGTGAACGTTTTTGTTTACATGTGTACATTTGCATTTAAAATTATTAACATTATTACAAACATGCTAATTACCAGTATAAATTAATTAATAAAATAATATTGCAATGCGTGTCGAGTGTGTGTGTGTGAACCGACCTTTTGTATTAAATATATTTTCCACATGCATGATTTCATGCACATATTTACGCGTGATATTTAATTAATTTATATACATAGGTTTTGACTTTTACATATAATTTAAATTTAATTATGAAATTATTATAATCAAACACATCATTCAATTTCAGATAGTTTGACTTTAATCAACCAAATTCATAAATTCAACATATTCGTTCGAAAATTATTCAACATTCTAATTCATGCGGTGTGGAAAATTGTGAATCTTATCATATGAGTATTGTATAATTTATGAATTTTTGTTAGGCATGATTTAATTTTACAGAATTTTGATCATGCAATTAATAAGCTACTAATATAATAAAACTAATAAAAGAAAATAATTGTCCTCGTATATAGATGTTCCATCCAACTAGTTACACGTGGCTTTTCTAGGGACTTAATTAGGATTGAATTCCAACCTCATGTTTAATATTTATTTATGGCTCATTGAATTTTAAATTGATGGATATCAAATTTATGAAAATTTGATGCTATGAAAATGAATAATTTCTTTCATAAGTCAAATTAGACCCAATTATAGGCACAATGTATTGTTCAAACATCGATTTTGATATATACTTAAGTTTGCCAAATTGCACCAGAAATATTATATATATTTGCCAAACTACAATTCAACACCTATGGCTATGGCTTAATAATTTATTTTTCCCTTTATATGATGATATTAAATATGGTAGAGTAGAACAAGATTGAATTCTAAACAACACATATTCCATGAACATGACTTCTTAGTAAAGCATTTATTTGTAATAAAATGAATATAATATTGTCTCATAAATTTAGTCTTACTCTACAAAATTCTAAATACTGGGACGAAGTGACTTTATTTTTCTTACGCGATTGTTATAAATAAAATAAATTGAACTTTATACTAATCATTTTTATATAACAAACTTAAAAAATAATATATTATCAATATAAAAATAACAAATACTAACCATTTTACCTATAAATACCCCTCATTATCCCTTTCCTTCACTTACGGCGTTAATCTAAAATAAGGTTAGATTTTTTATTTTATTTTATTGACTAATTTTTTAATTTATTATTTAGAAATAATTATTACAGTCGTCTACCAATAAATATAGCTAGAAATTAAATGATTTTCTTTTTTAACATTTATCACTTGTTATGATTTTTGGCCCATTGGGCCTTGAAATTTGAAAGTGGGCTCTTGAGCTAATGAATTATTGCATTGCATCACATTTCTTGTGTCTTGATTTTCTCTTATTCAAAGAAGGTTCTTAACCTAATTAATCATAACTCGTACTCAAGAAAGAGAAACAGCAGTTCGATTCTAGCATTGCATGCCTCCTATAATTAGATCAAGACTCTCCAAAACACCTCAAAAGGAGAGTCAAGGAAGTGAACAAACACTTGGATATAATATTCCTTACTATTGTACCTTTGAAGAGGAATGTGATCATGATCAACTAGACCTAAACAAGTCATGTGAGCATCCAGCCGTGAGCCGAGCCGGGAATCGGCGAAGAACGACGGTTGGATGAACATATATATGCGGCTGCATGCAGTGTGTGTATATATATAGGGTTTGAGATACTTGTTGAAGAGAATTTTGTGATGATTGATTGTTTGTTATGTTGTGTTTGAGTAGTTGGTGCATATGAGCAACAAATCTTGATAGAGATGTACTAGTTTTGATGATCATATTTTGTGTAGATTGAAGGGTGTGATCATAGTGTTTAAAGGTGGGACATCAAGCATTGGTTGAGTATTAATTTCTTGTTTGATATTATGCTAAGTAGTTTAATTAATTGATATCATTTTGTCTGTAATCAAGTATATATTGTCACAAAGAAGAAAGAGTTTCTTATCTCCTATAGAAAAAGAGAATTTTCTTTTCTTCCAAAGAAGACAGAGGTTTTATTTTTTTATTTTATATTGCCACTTTTTATATACTTTTGTCATGACTAAAGAATTCTATTCCATCCTTTTTTTCCTACTCACTTTCATTAGGCAACCTATTTTCCAGTTTCTACAATTCTTTTCTTTCCCCACTTCAAGATTTATCTACAAAACGACATCGTTCTACTGCTGAAAAATGAAAATAATTTTGAATTATATACTATATTTTGTACCCTAGAAAGCTATTTATACACTAATATTTCTTCTTTTTAGTAAGCTGAATTTTTATTTTATTTTTTAATAGAGAAATATACTTCCAAGTGGGGGCATAAACAAAAAAGAACAAGTAGAAAAGAATTGCATTATTGGAGAAATAAAAATTGATTCTCCATCCACACCAAATGGAGCAAATTAGCTCAAGCCCCACCTTCATATCACTGAGCAGTTGGCATTAATCCCCTTTACAATTTTGTCAAATTCCTTTATTTATTTAAAAATTAAAAAGTGAGAACTTGTGTATACAAATTTAATAATATTAAGAACAAGAAAAAGGCATCAGAAACGGCTGCTTTTCTTTAGGGACACCTAACTTTAAATTTGAATGGACAAGGATACATGTCGAAGCTTTCACTATTTTTGAGAGAACGAAATTATTAATTTAATTTAATTGTAAAGATAATATTAAGAGTTATCTCACTCAATAATAATATACAATTCCTTTTAGTTTTTAATGTCCTATTTAATTGATTTCAGGGTTGATCAATTTAAAATTAAAATTTATAATTTTATTTTTTAAATAAATACTACTCCATAAATTAGTGAACATAAATATCAACTGTTTTATGTCCTTTTTGTGTCAAATTTTAAATAATATTTGTAGAAGAAGTGAGGAAATAAAACTGAAGAGGAATTAGGGCAACAATAATCCATAATATATATGCCTTTTATGGTAATAACTAATAAACGATGAATCCATAATTCTTGACTGTGGAGGTAGAGTAGAGAAGAAGACGAAACAACTCAGTCGCGACCTCAGATCTGTGATTTCTCATGGATTTTGCGATGAATTTATTTTCAACGAAGCACACTGAAAAATTGATGGCGACCGATACGTGGTATGGCGGGTGCATGCGTGGGCCGAGTTTCGAGGACCACCACCTCGCCACGTGTACGGTGGATCTCCGCCGCCCCCTCCCCTATAAATCACCCCTCCTTCTCTCGCCACCTTCATCATCTCTCAATTTTATCCCAATTCTCTCACGAATACCCTCCTTTTACCCCTCTCTCGATCTTAATTAACCTTCAACATGTCTTGCTGCGGAGGAAACTGTGGCTGCGGATCCAGCTGCGGATGCGGCAGCAGCTGCAGCGGGTAATTTGTTAATCCTCTCGATTAATTCCACCGGATCTCCTCGATTGTCTGATTACTTTTTTCGAATTTAATCGGTGCTTGCGGTGATTTGGTTAATCGCATGCAATTAGGTTTTTTCACAGTTATCGGAATAGTCCGTACGGTCTCCATCGATCTTCGATCATTTCTCTCTAGATTTGCGTTGATTGATCCTTGTAATTCTGTGGAAATTTCGAGTTTTTTTTTAATGGAGAATTGACGATTTTCACGCAGTTGCAAGATGTACCCTGACCTGAGCTACTCGGAGGCCGCCGCCCCCACTCAGACCATGGTTCTCGGCGTTGCTCCCCAGAAGACGTACGTATCTCGTTAATCAATTCCTCGATAGATTCGGATTCAATCCTCAATTTCCTCCCCAATTCATATCACCTCATTTGAAGCCTCTGCCAATTGCAGCATCAACAACGTTCCTGGTTAATTAATTTTTCTTTGTTTTGAATATCTGGTGCAGACATTTTGAGGGAGAATCCGCAGAGATGGCCGCTGAGAACGGGTGCAAGTGCGGAGACAACTGCACCTGCGATCCCTGCAACTGCAAGTGAAGATAACCGGGCGAAGAAAGCAGAGGTGATGAAGATTAGTAGTACTAATTAGGTATATATATAGTATGTATTATATTTTGAACTTTGTGTAAAATGGGGCAATGACTGATTATCAAGTGAGGGCTGCCATCACCATCTTGAGTGATGATGATCTCAGTATAGTTAATCTGTGTGTGTCCCTTTCTGTAATAAAAGTGGCCATGATCAGAGCTTGATCTGCTGCTTTAGGAGTCTTGTTGTGTTGTGTCTTGGGTTAATGTTGCCATCTCTGCTGCTGCTGTTTCTTGAGGCCCTCATCACCAATCCATATATGGCTGAAGAAAGTTTGGGTTTGAGTTTGGATTATTAAATTAAATTAATGGAAACTCCTCCTTTCTTCTATATCCTTTCTTGTTTATTGATGTTTAAGTTTTACTTTTGAAAGCTCAAATCTTGATTTGGTAATATATTGCTCAAATCTTGATTTGGTAATATATTGCTAACTAAGGGGGTGTATTGATTTGGGATTTTAAAAGACTTTCTGAGTTGAAAAAAGTCCTGCAGATTTTAAAGACTTTTCAGGATTTTTATGACTTTTAAGATTTTGCAGGATTCTGTAAAGACTTTTTAATCAAGATTTTAATGGATTCTATAGGATTTTGTGGTTTGCAGGATTCTATAAAGACTTTTTAATCAGGATTTTAATGGATTCTGTAAGATTTTATAAACTTTGCAGAATTTCATGATTTATGACATACGACAGTTCATGATTTTTTTTTCTTTCATACATTCGAATTTATAAAGAGTCGAACACAAAATGATAATAATAATAATAATAATAATAAATAATAATAATTCTCCATAATATCATTTCTCCTAAGTAGCATTCATACATTCGAATTTAAAAAGAGTCGAAGACAAAATAATAATAATAATAATTCTCCAATATCATTCATCTTAAGTAACATTCATCCACATATCCATAGCTATACTAGTCCTCCAAGCATTAGCGTCTTGTTGTTCTTGTTCTTGAGTTTGAATAATAGGCTCAAATGTATGGTTTTCATTAACCGATAACGTTGAAGATGAAGGTTCGTCCACCGGTTCAATTGGAAATTCATCAGAACGACATTCTTTGCGAAGAAAATTATGTAGAGCTGCACATGCTAATACAAGTTCTGCTTGTGTCTTAAATAAAAATGGAGGTGCTGACTTAAAAATTGTAAACCTTGATTTAAAAATACCAAATATTCTCTCGATCACATTCCTTAAAGACGCATGACGAAAATTGAACAATTCTTTCTCATTTTCAGGGTCATTACCCTGACCTGCAAAATCTTGTAGATGATATCTTACACCTTGAAATGGAGCTAAAAACTGGCGTCGGTTAGGAAATCCACAATCCACCAAAAAATATTTACCTAATTACATAAGCAATATATAATATTATTATTAATAATAATACTAATAATAACACTAATATAAAAAAATGGGTATTTACCTTGTGCCACTTTAAGTCCATTCCTCCTTGTTATAGCATCATTTAGTAGCTTAGAATCATGAGCCGAACCCTCCCACCCACTTAGAACGTACATGAACTCCAAATTAAAATTACAAGCAGCTAATACATTTTGCGATATCTTTCCATGACGATTACGATAACTGCTTACATCTCGCCCCTTTACTATTGCCGGAATGTGTGTCCCGTCAATAGCTCCAATGCAATTCTAAAATTTAGCATATATAACAATTTTTGTATAAAATATAAATATAGTAGTGTCATTTTAATTAGTACATACCTTGAAGAAAGGCAAGAACCTTGTGCTTTCTCTAATTTCGTACTACTCCACATTTATATGCAATTAATTTTTATTTATTTATTATTATTATTATTATGTTTCTCAGTATATTTGCATACAATTCATAATCTCATTATCTTATTCTACTCGATAGTGTGATTAATATATATAATTGTATATAAATTTTTTTATTAAGGTTTTATTTTGCAAACTGAAGATAATATATACGGAATATATGCTTTATTTAATAAATAGTATATCCATATGCAATATGGAATTAGTTGAAAATAAATATAAATTGTGTTATATAAGATCAATTAATAAATTTTGAAGGTGAAGAATGCAGTCTCAACTCTCAAGATTCAATAACGCAGTAATTTTGCAAAAGAAATAAAATAATACTCAGATTATTGAAATTTCATCTAACCTGTGTTAGCATACCAGCCGAACTGCGAAGGAGGGAGCGAAGTGGTAGATGAGAGACTGGGAAGAGAGAAGAAGCAAACAAATTGAATTATTTTTTACGCTTTTCTTTTGTTTCTTTTTGTGCTTTGCAAAAACAAAACGTTAAAGTCGATAATTTATTAGTTTAAGAACGTATTACCTTCGGCGGCGGGCGCTAGACGAACTCCAACTTCAATTGGAAGAGAAGATCAAAGAAGAGGAAAATATAATTAATGTAATATGAAACAGTGAATTAGCGGCGTGAATAGGGTTATATTTATAGTTCAAGAATCCAGTGAAATCTCATGGGCTTTGACCGGATTGTTAGTAATTATAAATACTACTAAAAAGTCCATCAAAATCTCTGTAACACAACAATCCCGTAAAATCCTTCTATTTTTGAATACCATTGGATTCTTTTTAAATTGTAAAAAGTCTTGAATGAATACCATTGGATTTCACTGGACACTTTAAAAAATCTTAAAAATCCTGATTCAATACCAGTGGATTGTTTTTAAATGACATAAAATCCTGATTGAATACCAACGGATTTTTTTACAACAAAAAAGTCTTTTAAAATCCTACGAAATCCCAAACCAATACACCCCCTAAAAGAACCCTAAATCAAACTTGTATAGAAATGAATTCAGCAATAACAATAAATATAAAGCAATAGATTTGCACCAGAAAATATCTGACTGAAAATATAAAAATGACCCTAAATAGATTTTGTTAAAGCAATAGATCTCATTTGGAGAAAAGTTTACCATCATATATGTGAATTCATAAGAAGAAAAATGATATATATCACATACAAATAAGTTTGAACCATGAATCATAGTCTAACATATGGTTCAGATTTAGGACACATCTTACATTATATATAACAATGTATCATAAGTTGCAATTCATTATATTTATATGTCCACCCACCAATTTTTTATTCAATTTCCAAATCAAAAATTCATATTTATATTACTGGTATAATAAAAAATGAAAGCACATATTAAATATCCTTTTTCCAAACCAAGGGTTCAATTCATATTATTTAATTGTACATTATGACATTTATATTTATATATATGCACAATATTTCATATATATATACTCTTAATTACTTTTGAAGTACTCCCTCCGTCCTGGAAAGTGTTTAACACTTTGACTTTCACGGGTTTTAAGAAAAATTGTTAACTTTTGTGTAGAGTGTGTAAGGAGTGTAAAAGGTGTAATGAGTGGAGTGTGAAATGAGTGTAAAAGTAGAGTTAGTGGAGGTTGGGTCCCACATGATTTATAATTTTTAATTGGATTGTGTGTATAGAATAGTTACTATAAATGAAAAGTTTGAAGTGTTAAACACTTTGATGGACGGCCTAAAAAGAAAATATGTTAAACACTTTCGTGGACGGAGGGAGTACTATATATTACTCATTTTATATTACATATAGTAGGATATTATACGATTATTTTTTTTCCTTCATTATCATCTACGTATTTTTTATTTGCTTTTGTATTTAACTTCGAATTACATATTTGAGCAATTGCTTTTATTCAACCCAAAACTTCATATACAGTAACAAATAACACAAAATCACATTATTTGGAGATAAAATGATTTAATTTAGTTCACTCGAAAATTCTTACAATTTAATTACTAATTTTTAACCGATTCTAAATTCGGTTTAGATATATAGAATCCAATCTCAGCCATTAATTTGACCATATCCAATCCAACGGCTTAGATTTTCCCAAAAGATTTAGCTGATCTAACCTCACCTCACGCACGAAATTACCGAAACACCCTTGGCGAACTCATTTCGGTTACGCCGTATCAATCACGCTACATCGCCGTTATCATTGCTGTACATATCTGATCCAACGGCCACAAAGAAATGTGCTTAAATCCAACGGCTACGAAGAAGTGTGCCGTTTGAGGTTCAAAGTTTTGCCACTAACGGCCACGTGCATCCGTCCCTCGCCGTTAACGATTTCTTGTGTTTCTCTCGCTCTTGAGGTAACGGCTGTCGAACGGCGCCGTCACTCGCCTCTCGTAAGTATTCGTTACATACAAATGAATATATAAATATTTACTGGTTTTCTCTCTCTACGTTCAGCTGGGGATTTTTCTCTCTCTAGATTCAGAGATTTTGTTAGGGCTTGGGATTCCGAGGAGCTGTATTCTCCGATTGGGGAGGTTAGTCAATGTAGAAAAATAATTCGGGGTGATTGAATTCTGATTTTTGTGGATTTATGTTCCTTTTTTCTGTTTTTTATTTTGTTATTTGATCAAATATTACTGCGTTTTATGTATTCAAGAGCTGTGATCAATCGAAGATTTATGTGAAGTTTTGATTTTTCTTTTTATTGGTTCTGGGTTTTATGGTGTGATGGGGGATTTTAATTGTCGATTATAATTTGTTTTGAGATCTGTATTTAGTTTAGTTTCGAGCTAATTTGATCATAGTTATTTATACAGTTGCAATTCATGTTGAGTTCATTGGATTGGTAAATTTTTTATTTCAGGAAGTTTGGGGATATGGAGATGTGATGAAGTGTAGGGATTAATGGAAGAGGTTAAATTGGATGAGCTTTGCCTTGGGAACAAGGAACTCGCCGTTGCTTCGAGCTCTTCTGTTTCGGAGAATAGTAGCAGCACCGCATTAAAGTCTCCTGGGGTAACTAGTCCTAGAAGTGTTTCTCCAGCTCATAGGTGTGGTGGCGTCCTTTTCTTGCATTGTTATGCTGCTTTGTTCTGTGAATTGATATTTTGATGTTTCTTTCTTTCTTTCTGTTAGATAACATGAAATAAAGAAGATATTTTGATGTTTCTAGTTATGATTGCATGCTTTTTATTTGATCTAAGGACATTAAGATTTTCTCTGTTGTCTTACAAAAATATAGAAAGATTTTTATCTTATTGATTATAACCTTGCGGTTCCATGTTTGGTGATCAAATATTATAGTATGGTAGTGTCGTGGAGTTAGACTCCAGCATTAGCATGCAATTTTGTCGCTTAATCCATTGAAAAGTAGCTTTATGGTTCATAGTTTCGAACCCTTGTGCTTGAGTAATCTCATACGTTAAAATCATCTCGGCAAGAGAACACATAATACTGTAAGATTCCATCCCTAACTGGGATGAAATCTTGTTGGTATATATGGCTCTGATCACTAGCTTTCATTAAAGGCTCTTTAGGTGTAAGTGTTTTGAACAAATCAGGGATAAACATTTACATTTATTAGCAATGGAATTATAGAGTATGTTTTGTTCTTGAAAAGTTGAAGCTTTGAACTTCTTGTAGTTTATAGAAATACTAAATCACTAGTTTGGTATCTAACAATTTTTACCATTTTTGGTTTTACAGAAGAACTACAGGCCCAATTAGAAGAGCAAAAGGAGGTTGGACTCCTGAGGAGGTAAGAACTATTTCCTAAAGAATGTAGATATTGGTGCTGGAACAGATGAACTTTGCTCTGGTTTTGACCTTAACGTTGCATGACAACAACTGGATATTAAGTGTTTGTTAAGAAAATGCAACTGAGGAAGTTATATTCTTGAACTATTTGTTTGTGAGCTATGATTTTCTTTCAGGAAATATTTAACACATGCTGTACTATTTCAGGATGATACACTAAGGAAAGCTGTGGAAGCTTTCAGAGGAAAGTCATGGAAGAAAATAGGTAATTTCTGCAAGATTCTATATCTTTAATTAAATCCTCTTTGCATGATTGCCCTTAAATTTGCTAAATGGATTGGATGATTAATGGTTTAATGCCATAAATATAAGTCCTTTGATAGCATATGAGAACTCAATTATTTCCGTTTACAGTGATACTTTATCTTTATCCTTTCCCATACATTCTCTCAAATCATTCTCAGATTATGTGTTCTCACTAAAACATTGATATATGCACAGCTCAGTTTTTCCCACATAGATCAGAGGTGCAGTGCCTTCATCGATGGCAAAAGGTTCTGAATCCAGAACTTGTGAAAGGTCCCTGGACACTGGAGGTTGGCTGCTACATTCTCGTCTGAATTTAAAATTGTTTTAAGTCATTATATCATCATGGTGTTTCTGTTTCTAAACTTTACTGACTTGATTTTATAGGAGGATGAGAAAATCACAAAGCTAGTAGCTAAATATGGACCTACAAAGTGGTCTGTCATAGCAAAGTCATTGCCAGGCCGAATTGGAAAGCAGTGCCGTGAGAGGTATAGCAATAACAGACCTACAATTGGTGCTCTATAAATGGAAAATTCCTTTTTATCAGCGGTTTATATGTACCCACATTTTCACATATAAGCTTACTAGGCTTTGAAGATTCATCTTCCTTGCATAATTGGCAATGAGTTGAGAAATAATATCAAACTTGTCTTTCTTTTCTTTTTTTGTTGGAAAAATTTAGGTGGCACAACCATTTGAATCCGGATATTAAGAAGGATGCTTGGACTTTGGAGGAGGAGCTTACTCTACTTAACGCTCATCGCGCCAATGGGAATAAATGGGCTGAATTAGCTAAGCTTCTACCTGGAAGGTGTCATTCTTCTGCTAACTACACTCTGCATTATGGGATAATATAGTATTGCTCTTCATCTGGAAATGGAAACTTAGACCGTCAAACTCAAAACTAAATTATGGGAGCCTTTTTCTCCTAACATTAGAACATATAAGGAGCAGATAGTCTTGCTGCTTGCTGTGTAGCGTATACTTTGCATATATTCTGATTTGAGTTTTTAACTGTTGCGCAGAACCGACAATGCAATCAAGAATCACTGGAATAGCTCACTGAAGAAGAAGCTAGACTTTTATTTGGCTACGGGGAGCCTCCCCTCAGTAGCTAAAAATGCTCTTCTGAATGGTGCTAGGGATATCAGTGGGACAACTTTAGTGGGAAAACCCTTTTTGCCATCGTGTGATTCTACTGAATTGTTTAAAATCGGAGATGGTAAGGATAAGCTGGAAAATATGAGTGAAGGTCATGATATTTCCAATCACCAGAGTGAGTCTATGAATCTTGAGTGCGCAAACTGTCTGGCGGTTCCTTCAGAAGCTGTGACTACTCATTCAAATACATTACCCGAGTTTGGGAGACATGGGATTTGCCGAGAAGTTGATCAGTACCGTATAATTGGAGCAGCAGTGCATTGTGAAACTCCAAAGTATGGAATGTTATATTATGAGCCACCGGTATTAGACAGTTACGATCAGCTAGATTCGAATCTTGGTAATACAATTTCAATGCTGTCTGAGTCAGACACTAATCCCACAGCGTTGTCACTCTCACCTTTCATTACACCACCAAGTGTAAATAGTAGAAGCTTGCCTACACAGACTCCTGAATCTATACTGAAAATTGCTGCGAGAAGCTTCCCGATCACTCCGTCCATACTGAGAAAGAGAAAGTCAGAGCAGCAGCGGCCAAAGGAAACAGTTCTGTCCAGTAGTGTGCGTGACCAAACAAATGACTCTGAGAGCACAGGACTGCAGAACATTAGTGTATGTGAAAATCCAACTCACGATAACGAAGATGGGCTGAGCGGCAATAAGTCATTTAATTCATCTCCTCCATATCGATTAAGATCCAAAAGGACTTTGGTTCTTAAATCTATTGAGAAGCAGCTCGACTTCACTACTGTCATGGAGCAAGGTATTCGTGATAGTAACCCGAAAGATGGAGAATCAGATGTCAAGAAAGTTCCTCCTGTTACAAAGTTTGTCTACACGCGTCAAAGGCGGGGATGAGATGCTTCTGCCTATCGCCTTTACAGCTTTACTTAGTACATGATCGGTAAGAATTCGTCATTAGTGCTTCGAATATGCTTTAATAATCTGAAGTGTTGCATAATTTTGTCAGGTTTATTTATTTTTCTTGTTTCTTAAGTGCTCAAAGAATGCCTTCCTTCAAAACGAGATTTTACATATGTCGATTTTCTACAATACGACTCGAGCTTTTCCTTCTTGCATCAATGTTTATGCTCCTCCACTTTGATGTTTCTGCACTTTTACTATTTTTTCTACAATTGTTTGAACTGATTGTTGGTGGTTACATTGTCTGATATACTGCTAATCCCTTCTCTTTGTTGATCAGATACGCCGAACGGAAGTGAGAAAACTATAGGTTGCAGATAAGTCGAAAGCATCATCTTCTTCTTTTTTTCTCAAATTTCAAATTTCAAATTTGTGATTATTCCCAAGAGAATTTCAGAAATTGATTTTGTATAGGATTCCCCAGATAGATTTCTGTATTATAGTTTGTTGATATATAAAGAATAAATCTTCTTCTTCGTCTCTTGCTCTAAGGGATATAATACAGTGATTCATTGATACAGAATAATAAAATCTTCTTCATGCTTTAGGGATATTTCTTGAATATTCTTTTGCTATTTTATCTTTACTTTTGTGCAATGCTCTCATTGTGTTCATATGTAGAAGCTCTTTGTTCTTATTTACCTTTAAAATTTATTGATGATACATTTGATAATCTCTCTCTTATAATAAATAAATGTTGATGAAATATATTATATTATTAAGTCATCTTTCTTCCTTTTTTTTTTCAACTCAAAGGAGATGCAATTTGGAAATCGTTTTAAGATTGAAAAGACAAAATGTGATCATTTTTTCTTAAAAATAACTATAAATAACTGAGCTGGATTTATTAGTGTTTATAAGTCGTAAGAACGTAAAATCAAGGGCAAATTATTGTTTAATACGCAAACTATGGACATTTTTGTAATTACATCCCTGATGAGTGATGGCATTAGTGTTCAATACGCAAACTATGAACATTCTTTAAAATTAAGCATATGATGGATGTATCAAAGTTTCTTTCACGCATGGCTACAGTCACACAAGGGCATAATCGGCAGAAAACATTTGATTTGAGAAATCCACAAGTAGCTTCTTGACCTGTATCGGAGTACTCTGTACATTCGAGATGCTGCTAACTGATTTTCCAGATCTTCGACTCTGTATTCGAGCCCGAATCATGAGATTTAGATGGTCTCCAGTTCGAGAATTAGAGTGCTATATACTTGCTACCTGCAGCATTCAGTGAGAAACTAATGGAAAGATAGTAGTATTAGTTTGAGACTGTTTCTGCAAAAGTACAAAACCATACCTCATGAGGAGCGTCTAGTCTGGTACTTCATGTCGACAGCCTAAAGCATGAAAAAGGGACCAATTGTTGTTTGTCGAAGCACATTCGAGCTTCGATCAAGCCCGTGAGAGGCCACCTGAAACAGCAGTCACGTTACAAGGATAATACCAAAAGAAATGCAGAGTTTTGTATGGTTTTGTTTTGCTACTCTACATATCCTCAATTTCAGCATGTTTCGCGATCATTATAATATTGATGCGATATACAAAGGTGTCGAAATAAGTATTGGCATACCATGTGCGTTAAAGCTGCGTATCTTTCTTCACTTAGAAACAGTGGTTTCCCCCTGTGCATTTCCAAATCCTGCAAAATGGAAGAGAATTTATGGATTCACATTGGCTGTACAAGGCATAACTATGCACCATACGGTCACACACAGCAGTGCGTCGTCTCTCTGAGAGATGTATTTACCTCTTCGCCAAATGCATCCAAGTAAGGAGAAGGCCAAGGTGCCTGACGTGCGGATCTCTGAAGCAAGATCGTGGTCCTCTGAAATAAATATTACGGAACTTAAGTAGTGGGCTGAGGATACTAAAGTACAACCAAGGAAGGTATGAACAAAGCACATTAGGCAAATAGCCCATGATAACCATTGGACAATTTTTTAATACGTACTCTAATTAAAAGGAAGACCCCGATTCCAGCACCACAGGCCGATGCATGCGTCTGACAAGTGCTTTCTCTTTAAAAAATGAAGAAGGTCAGAAATAGCATGTATTTATGAGGGTAAAACATGATGTAACAAACATACTCCTCAACTTGTGTACGAACCTGCAGCAAGTTTTCCAGTTTGGAGAGCATAATTTACCACAAAGCAAGCATAGTGCAGGTTCCTCCTTCAAAGCACCACATTCAGGGCAACACTTCCTAAAATACCTAATGTAAACAGAGCGAAGGCAATTGGTATGCATATACCCACCAAAAGAACGAGGAAAATAAAAATAGAAACAGAGGAATCAGAAT
This sequence comes from Leonotis leonurus, assembly GCA_026898415.1. NCBI lineage: Eukaryota > Viridiplantae > Streptophyta > Magnoliopsida > Lamiales > Lamiaceae > Leonotis > Leonotis leonurus. Next base: position 6,054,236 of record JAPKLX010000007.1, read on the forward strand.
AAGTCGAAAGTCAACCTTTGTAACAGATCCTGGTAAACATGAGGCAAAAGCATCAACTTAAATGGGACTGCTGGATTAATTCTCAAAACATGAGAAGATTTATGAGCTTCAAACACATCGCAGAAATGGCCTACCCATCTTGAAGCTGTCAATCGTGATACTTCATCATTGATGATAATGTCCAGGGGGGGAATGTTGAACATCTTCTCCAGCTCGGAAATCTCCAAAAGCTCTTCCACTGTATTGCTAGAGAACTCCGTGCCGTTGATTGTACATGGAGATCCATCCCAGGCTTGGGTCTCATTATTAAACGGCATTATACTAGAGCAGTTTATTAGTTTCCAAAGCAAGGCACATCTTCGCAAGTATGGAAATGTTAAACTGCGTATGGAGTCATTGATATCATATGCAGAACTAACACAGTTAGACTTGAAAAACTGCATAGCTTCTTGATGCTCCCCAATCAGTCGGCGTATGTCGGTAATGAGATTATCCGAGTCTTCCAGTTCAGTTTTAATGCTTTGCTCTGTGTTGTAATAAGTAACTAAGGCCTGTCACACAAGGTAGTTAAAAGTTATGTGCGGCAGCAAGCTCATACCTATTAAAATTGAAAGGGAAAGCTTTCACACCTGAGTGATGGAAACAACATAGAAAAGATGCACAAGGGACAAATAAGACTCCTTGCAAGATAAAATTGGCCATGGAAGACAGAAGAGAATCCACATAAACGATGTAAAGGCCTCATGAGCAATAATAGGTTCATGTGCTTGTCTCCACAGTTGAGTATCTGGATACTCTGCTTGCAATTCAGCATTTTCCAGGATGCAAAGCATATTGCCTGCATATCACAACAGAAAGAACACAGTGTCAGAACGGCCCGAACAACACCAAATAACTTCTACAAGCACATAGACCAAAAAACGAGCTACCCGGCCACATATTATACTACACGTACAAAGATTTCCACCACATACAGTGGGTTTTGATTCCTGAGAGATTTTGAATCAATCTAATTAAGATCATTAATATACTATTATGGAACTCATACATATAATCACAAACTTAAGGAATCAGCAAGTGTTGTGTAGTTTTGGATAAGACATTCCTTGAAAGCAAGACTTCTTAATTATTATACAGCAGAATTTCCACAAGTCCAATATGTGCTAAGAGTCACTTTGCTTTGAAAGATTGAATTTAGCAGAAACAAAAAAAAATCCCAAATAAAATAATAAACCAGTACAACTATATACTGATCACAACTGTTCACTAAAACATCAGTGAATATGTGTGTTCAAACTTTGGTGTATGAACAGAAACGAGAGCTCCTAAACCATAAAATTCACTAAAATGAATTTGGCAAATCAATCTCAGACAGTCATACCTCCATGCTGTGTAGAATAACTGGAAATTCCATTTGGATAGGTACCAAGGAAGAGAGACTTGGCAAACAGCTGGATGCCTTGAAATCTTAATAGGACAGCCTGAGGGTTTGCTGCCTTCGTGCTTTGAGTTACATCTAACAGCAAGGATAAGATGAAACCACTGGAAGACTGGAGCTCTTTGTATAAAGAACTGATGCTGTAATTGGTACTCAATGAATTCTTTCTAGATCGAGCTGCAATTTCAGCTGAAATGAGGGAGTACTTCAGCGTGTCCCACAGAATCAATGGATAACATATTCTACCAGTATCTAAAATCTTTTCTTGGCCAGGAAAATACATTCCACATAACAAATGAATGATAGGTTCAAGATTTGGATTTATTTTTATATTTTGTGATGGTAGAACTTTTAGAGTCTCCTGGTCACTGGTAATATTTGCAGCGCTTTGTAATAATGACAAAGCATCTTGGAGGAGAAAAGAATGGCCAATGTCTGAGAAATTAAAATGGCTACTGACACCATTAAAATTACTGGTTGAACCAGCAGGCAGTTGAGGCATCCTTCTCTTATCTCCAGGCAGAGCTGGGAGGACAGAGTTAGCAAGTCCACGACACACTGGACAAAGGAACTCACCCTGTCAAACCATTATCACGTTAACGAAGCCCATGATATTCTCCAACCAAAGTACAGAAAGTAGAAAAAACTCTTACCAGATCTGGATCCACAATGTGCCCTCCTTCAAAGACAATTCGTCTAATGTATCTGTGCAACATTGAAAACAAATTAAATACTCCTATCTCTGCAACATTGCCAAAACCAAGATCGTTGATAGACTTATGATGTTAACCAACATTATATACTAAACCCTAGAAAAACCCAATCATGCTGGACAAGGCCTAAAAAAATCCCAAATAGCCTCAAGGCATTTTACTGTCGAAGAGTGAGGAGTAGGATTCAAGGCGGACCGAGGTGTAAAGATATAAAAACATAAAAATTATATCTAATACAATAGAAGACAACAATTTATTATCAGCTTAAAAATTAATTGCGCAAGGCTATTGCTGTTAAGGCATTAATTTATTATCAGCGTGAGAGCACCCTGGTGGAACTAGACTAAAGACCTTTTACATTTCAATGATTAGCATTTGACTATAACAGGAGGCATCATTATAAGGCAATAAAGCCTAATTTGATCAACAGACAAATATCTTTTGGCACCCAGAGACTAGATCGGAACATCTAGATGCAAGATGGACATCAACTTAAATCTATTTTGCTGTAAGAATCAATTAATTCTCTATATCTCCCAGGAGGTACAGTGTTACTATAAGTTGATGTGCAAAGATGGCTTCCATGGAACACTCCTCACCACAAGTAGCCATTTACACATATATACAAATGCATTATTTTTTCAACTTCCAATTAGAACTCAAAACTAATGTCAGAGGCGAGACAAATAAGAAATCTAGATTCTAATCCATAACAAGTGATCTTCCTCTAGTTTTATCTATAAATAATAATGAATAAATTCAGATCAATAAATGAATAAATCACTGAAAATCATTTTTATTTTTGTATCACTGTTCTTTATGTTTGTTGTCTAAGTGGCATATCATCTCGGAAAAACAGAAAAAAAGGGTAGCCAGAGCATGTATCTTCACTGAAGGGGGAGGGGGGCAGAGAGAGAAGTGGAGACTGGAAAGGCATACCTCTCCTTTAACGATGACAAGTAACGATCCAGACATCCTTGATGCACAGCATGTCCACAGGAAGAAACATAAATTCCATCAGCACCAGCCGGACCAAAGTTATCATATCTCGGACGCACTATATTGGATTTCGATTTCATTGAGTCACTGCTAGAACTGTTCTTTGAAGCCAGTGATGTACTTGATAAGCAGAAGAAATTCTGTGGCTCTTTAGTGAGACCAGCGATGTACTTACTAAGCAGAGGAAATTCAGTACTGTTACTTCTTTCCCGGCTGCTTCTAGTGGTTGAACAATATTCACTGTCTTCCTGAGAAACTGAACCATTGGAACTGGATTGGGATCTCCTGATCAATATATACATCTCCTGTTCCAGTGCCTCAAAGGAGGAAGCTGTCCTCTCGCTTGTGTCCTTCAAAAGAAAATATAGTTGAATATTTTTAATGGTAGGGAATAGAGCTCTGATGTACTTCATAGAAGCATTCACTACCTGAGGTCGTCCAGGAGAAGAAAAATCATTCAGAGCACTCTGAACCAAATATTCAAACTGAGACAACGAGGCCTCTGATCCATGAGGGACAATGCTTTGCGATACATCATTGCTTGAGCTTGTATCGTTCGACACAAGCTCTTTTCCGGACCGGCTGACTCGATCCCATGAAGGGGGGCCATGTTCGGCAAAACTCAATAGCCTGGATTTCTGCACTCAAAAAAGACATGGAGTCAGAAAGAAACTATACTAAGTTTATTCACTAACTAGAGTTAGTTAATGTTCATTGAAACAAGTATATTAAGATATCAATTAGAATTAAAGAACGAAAATCACATCAGAAGCCTTCACTTACTTGGAGAAGAACCAAGTATGACACAGGATTCTTAGACTTGGGATCATGGCACAGGGAGCAAATGACTTGAGCTGACTCTTGGGGGGTGTCATTCCTAACTTCCGAATCACATACTTCTTGCTCAGGGTTGGCATCTTCCATCTCATCGTCATTGCTGGAATTAAAGCACTTCAGAAACTTGGATTGTTGGGCTTTCATCTTTTCCTTTATCAATTTTACATGTGAATAAGCATCAGAAAGTGCACATTTTGCTACTTAACATAAAAACATGATAAGTAATAGGAAACGCTACTGGTCGTAATCAAAACCCATCAGAGAATTTTTTACAAAGCTAGAAAAGTGAGTCCTAGAACGACATACTGAAAAGCTCAACAAACAGATGGCTGGAAACTTGGACACTTTCAAATGCCAAAACACATCCATAAAGACGCACCGCAAAACTCTCCATATTACTCTGAACTCTTAAGTAACCCAATAAGCATAGTATACCATCCCTCTAAATTAAATAATTAGCTGGTTCTTAGCTGAATGTAAATGCCGACAATAGAAAACAAAATGTCTTACCATTATAGCAGCTTGTCTCTCTCGAGACTTTGCTTTGCGCTTTTCACTATCATCAGATATACCTATGTCTCTAGCAATATCATTCGATATAGATTGTGAAAATTGATTAGCTAAATTAGGTGCAAGTTTCTTCAATTTGGTCATGCATGCTGGTTCAAGCATCACAAAGGTCTTGATTAAATCCCTAACTAGAGATGACAGATTGAAATTGCTCGCTTCCATAAAATTTTGTGCATTTTCCTTCTCACGCATCCGCATCAAAATGACAAGGAGCGACAACATGCTTTGATCACCATATTTGTTTGTATATATTTCTTCGGTGGCAAAAGCTAAAATTGGAATTATGTCGCCCACATAACAAAATGGATCACCCAGTTCCTTCTGTAATTGGCAGACATCCAGTGCAAGGGCCAATAAGTGCAATGCAGTTAAAAGGACACCATCCGGAGCACGTGGTACAGCCAGCTTGTCTGAGAAAACAGCATGAAACAGAACTGCACGTACAATTTGGAGGAGTGTCTTACAAGTAGCTATTTTAGCTATTCCTCTGAGAGGAGGATAAATTTTTGTCCATCGGGGAAGTTGCGCAGATAATGCAGAAACATGACAGAACCGCAAGTATCTCTCTTCTGCAGCTTGCTGATCCCGCAAATTCCAACGTGGGTGATACAAATCAAGGTCCTTCCAATATGGTGCCCGTAGTTTATACATGCCCTGAAATAACCAGAAGTCAAAATCCTTGGCACTGTAACTTTACCAGTGACAGTCATGATACTCATGGAAACATCATACCTGAGTCATGCCAGATGGATGAGAGTATTCCGCAACTCTATCTAACACTTCTTGAAGTTCATCAACTTTAGAAAGATCTCGAGGAAGAGATTTGACAAGCTGACTACGAGTAGCATCTCCAATAGAGAGTTTGTATACCAACTCTCTTTGCAAACACTCTGCAGTTGTTAGCCCACAAAACCTCCTTTCTTTCACTATTTGTATCAGAAGACTAAGCATTTCAGTAACTAGGATCGGTTCATGCCTGAAAATTAAATCACAAAGACACTTCCATGATTCAAACCCATGATGAGAGCCAGGGATACAAAATAATGGAACATACAAACATGCAATAATCTAGGATTGGACAAGTCCACGAAAGGGACAGGGACACAAAATAGTGGTATGTACAAGCATGGATATATCAAGGATTTGTTGAACCACCAACTGAAGTTAATCAACATCGTACAGAAAATACCACTGCTCTAAATTAATTTTTCCTTCTCTAAAGATATTAAGGCAAATGGAACTTCTTATTCACAAATGCTAATGTAACAGTCGTAGCCAGAGCACCGTGAATAATGCAATGTGCACATAATGTGTGAAATAATTGTACCTCAGAATAATTTTGGACATCAGCGCAGTATACAGCATTTTTACATATGAGCTCTTCCTAATTCAAGCTTTATACTAACACATGAGAGATACACTCGAGACTTTTCTTAAGCGGGCGACTAAAACAAAAATGTTACTTCTTTACAAAAAATATTCAGAACATGTTCTATTAGATACTTAACTGACCAACAAGTTACATGCAACAGCAATTACATTTTTCAGTCAGTATTTTCATGAAATCATTGATTCATAAGCTATTAGCTTTCTACCATAAGCTGTTTGTTATATAGTTCTACCCTGTCCTAAAAAAATTGATTTCAAATACCTGCTTAGGAATCTGAGGAAGAACTAAGATAAAGTGAGAAGCATAGATATATATTTTCCATGAAACATTAGAAAAAGAGACATTACAATATGCAGCATCTATACCAATTCAAACACTGTTAATTACAGTCACATCAACCAAGTAGCAGTACTCTACAGCATGCATAGCATTTCTTTTGCTAAGCTTAATAGGAGATGATGCTTTAGCATTGGGACCATCCAGAAACAGAAAATCGTCTCAATCAAAAGTAGTCCAGAAGGACAAGTTCAAGAAGAAACTACATACTCACTAAGCTGTTCAGTATTAAGAGTCAGATAGTTGGACAGCCCAAAACGTTCAAGGATTCTCTGGACATAAAGGTCTGGTGGAGCTAAGGCAGCACAACACTGTAGCAAGAAGAGATCAAGCTCTTGACCTTGCTCAGACCTACATCAGAAAACCAAAGAGAATAAGAAATATGCATATCATCAAAAAAGAACAGAGAAACTGATGTATCGGTTGTACCACCAATTGCAGCAATACATACCAGCGGACTGAACGATACCACTCACTAAATAAAATGGGAGCATCCCCATTTCTGCGCCACATTCCAGCGTGGACCTGAGCACAGAACACCCTTATTCGCAGAGGATGCTCCATGACAAATGCAGAAAACCCACAAGGGTGGGAACCGTCCAGAATCTGGGAAAGGAAGTCACCGTGTTTGCCAGATGAGTGCTCAGCAGAACTAGAACTCAGGACATGCGACGATCCGGACTCACCGTAACAATCTTTAAGTGCCCTCCGCAAAACCATTGAAAGAAGTCGGTGCAGTGGAATATGCGCAGATATTTCCTGTGAACTAACATCATATATGATGTCAGGCCAATCCGATAAACTCAGAACTCGCAGTCCTTCTGCCTCGGATGTGTGCTCTCCTTCTACAACATTGTCATTGCTACCACCACCGCCCAATTGTACCACAGAATGGCCACTCTCTGACCCTACACCAAGATTCCAATTGGGAGAACTACTACCTGGTGAAGTGGGTTGTTTAAATATATATCTGCTTCTTCTGAACCTATAAAGAGTCCTTTTTAAAGCAAGAAAATTATTGCTGGAGCTATCACTTGTCTTCAGAGTTAAGGCACTGAGAGGACCCAGAGTGTTATCCAGTCCCAACCAACTCTCTAGAGATCTCAAGCACTCATATGCTAACCACAAAGCAGATGATGGTACAGGAAAACTATCAGCAGCCTTGACCTCGTGATCAACTGCACCCCTCCCTGTAGTTCCACTGACGGAGCTTTCTTGAGATAGCCTTCCTACTTTGGCATGTCTAAGGCTGTCTTGGTCTTCATGATCTTGTTTATACATGCTGAAAAAAGCTTCATCGCTAGTATAGTCATCAACACTGACCGAGAAGGCCCCAGCCACTTGAAGAGAGAGAATGTTAGATATGGAGTGACACAGAACAAAAGGCAAATGTACATTCTCATTTTCATCTTCTATGTGAGCGCCTGTCTCTCTCTTTTGAGTGTTCATCCCTTGCACAGAAGCCAAGAGTCTCATCCATACTCTGACCAAATCTCGCCTGCGCTGGCACAGGTATTTGGGTACAGCAGAATGGCTCATGACAAATCTAATATCTTCAACTATGCGAAGAGTAGTCTCATAAAGATTTCCCCACTTAGTAACCTGCAAAACAGCTGCATTTAAATTTCCCATCTAAATGAATTCCCAGTGTCGAGTAATGAGATTCAAAGTACGACCTTCCACATACTTCCATTGAAATAATATCCAGAATTGAGTTAGCTAATCCAAAGCATAAGCAGGGCGATTGTTAGTAATTCTCCATAAAGAAAAATAGTTTATAATGGTTTAGGATATATAGCAAGTTCTCCTCAGATGTTCACCAACTATTAAACTTGTTTAACACTATGCAGTGAGATCTGGAATGCGTCATATTAAGCCAAGAGAAATTGGTAATTCAAACCCTGTGTTTCCATCAACATTAGATACTTCCAAGGCAACAAATTATTTATGCGGAGGTGGAATAAAAAAAACAAATCACCCTCTCATTGTGCCAGATGAGTTTACAAAGTTATATGAAATTTGGAGTTTCCAATTCCTATACAAAAAGGTAGAATTATAATTTAAACATTAGCATAAAGGTGTTCTTTATGTCGCAAGCTTTATCTGAACGAAGGGTCAAGCAATAATATAAAACCAACCAAGGCGAAGTGGGTCATACTTTGTTAACCTAAAGTCACTGTCCTTTTAATCGGGAGATACCATATGGAAAAATAGAATGAGCACTAGCCAATAGGGGATCTGCATATTTAACAAGTTCCAATGTCATAACTAACTTCACATACTAAACCATTGATGCCAGGAAACAAAGATCATTGAAACAGTTCAAAAGGAATATATGCAGAAGAATACATACCAGCAGTTTTCCATCTTCTCCAGAGCAATAACTGAATATATTTCCCAAACATTGCAACAGCATACCTAGCAGGTTCATTTCCTCTACAAGACGTGGAGTAAGAGTGGGTACTGTCAAAATTTGGACGGAGAATGTCGACAGAAGTGGATATCTTTTGAAGGCAGTGTCACTGCCTTCATTTATGGCTGCAGTTATTGTAGTTGGGTAATAAAGTACAAAGACTTTTGCGAACTCGTACTTGAATACTGGTTCCCCTAACATTTTGAGAAGTAACTCGTGGAGCATCCCAAACACATTACTGCTCATGATCCTCTCGGCCCTCAGCAGAACATCCAATAAACCTGCTGAAGAATACACTCTCTGAGAAATAAAACTAAGCAAACTTTCACTGTGTTTACAGAAGTCCAAAAGCATTTCCACCACACTAGAGGTCAACTCCTCTGCGGACGTTTCTAGAAAATGACCAACCAGTCGAGTACCTTCTTCAGTGACATTTTCAGCAGAAAGTAATTTGACTTTCCAATGAAAAAGCAATGAATCCAGGACAGGCCCCAACGACTCTGCAACATGCTTGGGAAGTGGTTGAATCTGCTCTGCACCTTTGTGCTTTGAACAAAATCCTTCACGTTTCCATGCAGTAATATCCCCACAATCACAGCACCCGCCACCAGTATATATGACAGAATAGTCATGGTCCTTGTGATATCCATTCTCAAAACAAGGTACACAAATTGCACACGTTGGGTCATGCTCACATGTCCGGCAACGATACGCAATATCATTATTTCCCCAAACAGCCCCACAAACACCTCGCTCATTATCAGTCATTTTGGCCAGCTGCTCCAGTGCCACTTCTGGCTGATCCTCAAACATCAACCATTGCAACCAAATGACACTCTCATGAAATGCATCTTCATCCACCTCCTCTTCAACTGGCAATATAGCAGATACCAACTCTGCCACAAGGGATCTGTTACTCCTTGCAAAATCAATCATGCCACATGGTCCTTTGTTCAGGTTGTCCTTAGGAATACCTAGTTGTGAAGAAAGCCTCTGGAATACAGAATTTATTTTTAAATCGAGAAATCCACATTTAACTCAACATATTCAGAGCAAAAGAGCTTCCCCGAAAATAACTAAAAGTGTACTTTTTCATTATAAAAACAATTAGACTTGGAATCAGATCATGCAGAAACTAACAAAGTAAATTTAACAGTCTTATATCATTTCCATATTCGATTCTCATTATAGCACAAACAGCGAACACCAAAGTTTATAAACAAATGTACCACAACCTAAATTCACAAATAATACAATTCCTCATATATGAAAACTTTAATTTCGATACTAAAAGAAACTAGGGTTCTCGCAAAGTTTTCCATGTAAAGACTTCGCATGTATGAACAATTCTCGTATCTAATCATACTCAAGTACACAGAGAGCTCAAACTTCTCTCCTAGAGATAGCACAAATCCTCAAGCAAGTAATTACAGTTCAACTGGCGCAAAAACTTCAATCTAAAACGATCGTCACATGCATCGGCCACGCCGATTTTCAACATCCGACGAAGTACCAACCTGAATAAGAAGATCAGAGTGCGACGCGGCGGCAGATTCCGGCGGATAATCAATCTCCATCCTAAACAGATTCTCTATCAACAAGATGCAAGAACTTTATCGAATCGGCAGTTTTCACTCCCCAGGACTAAAGCTCAGCATCACTCCAAGCACGCAAAAACACATGTACATGTGCGGTAAAATGTATCAATTTCGCAATTAACAGGGAACAATCTCAAAACCCTATGCAAGAGCTTGATGATCTTGGAGATTTTCGAGTGCCTCTTTGCCGATGAATACGTGTGTACGTGTAGCTGCTTGAGTTGTACCACGAAATGACGGTTCACTCTGGAATCGTCTCCTTCTGTAACAACAGTTGTACTTGGATTTTGGATAGGGTTATAGGGTTAATATGGGTACTTACGGTTTTCTTACTTTTAGGTTATTTTTTATTTTAGTAAATTAAAATTAATTATGTAGCCCACAAGTCATAACACAAATTTGACCTTAATACAAACCTCAAACCTTTAACTATATAAAACTATTTAAAATTTGATTACATTAAATTTAAATTATATAGATGCATCAAGATGACTCGAATCTGAAAGTTATAGGCTTTAAGTGTTTTTCAAACAAAGAAAATGTGTAACGTATAGATCAATTATCTGTCAGATGAGTGGTACCAACATATATTTTCTGGTTATTATCATCTTTCGATGTACTCCATCCGTCCTAGTAAGTATATGTTTAAACTTGAAAAGTGTATAAAGTGATGATGAGACTATATATTATTTAAACGTGTGCGTGATAAATGTTTCATAAAAAGGAAACGCCCCAACTTAGTTGGGATGCAGAGAGTAGTTTATAAACTCCATATGATATTCTCATGCTAAAAGTGCGATGAAAAATGATTCGTATATTGAATTTCTTCTGTGTTCATTTGTTTTAATCATTTTTTTCTTTTCTTATTACTCAGCTTCATTTATCTATTGTTCAACATATGTCAATGAAATGTACAAATTTCTATGTTTAAAATACTAGCACCAATCTCTTTAAGAATAAGAAATTTAAAGTACAAAATTATCGAACACTAATAGCTCGATTAGCTCGACCGGACCAAGATCCTCTCACACAAAACTCATATTATCCAACCTGATCCGGAATCATAACACTCAATCATGGTAGATTGTATTAATTTTGACAAGTATAAGATGACAGTGTAGAGGCAATAATTGGATATTAATGTCCAATGCAATAAGTATGGGGTTACAATTATCCCGCCATCTTGTAATATAAATTTAATATAATACCTTTTAAAATTAATAATAATTGGATAACTAATTTGGGCTTCCAATGCAATAACTGGACTCATTTTGGGCTTTTCATTTCCCAATATCGGGCTTTTCTTTATTGGTCCGGATAAATTCGGCCCAATAATAATTACATTTAGAATTGCTAAAGCCCAAATGATACTTATGCACTAGCATTCGACGTTACAACTAAAATTGAATTGATGTTACATTATTATGTATTATTATTATTACAAGTTAACATATATTTTAATTATATTACATATTGCCTTTAATTTAATTGATATTACACATTGAATTGTATTATATGTTAACATATTCACGCAATATGACGTAACATACTTAATATGGATGAGTTAAGCAGTGGCCAATAAATTATGCAATCACATAGTCGGAATTATGATTTTGTAGATTTTGTGATTGTAAATAAAACTGGAAAATTTCCCTAATTTCATTAGATTTTGTTATTATAATTTCCGAAATATATTAGATTACAAAAAAAATTACAAAATATAGTAATTGGAAATTTTAAGTTGGCGGCCGTCCTAACTATTATTAACAGTAAATGCATGAAATTCGAATAATCAAGAAAAAAAATTACGATAATATATATAGTATAGGTTAAATAATTAAGCTGATGAATTAGTTCAAATATTTTTTCTATGAAACAAAACATTTTTCGAAAAATATTACTACATTCATTTCATTAATAATGACTCATTTGCTTTTTACACGCATACCAATAACTACACAAAAAATGTCTAATGCACAAAAACCAAGAAGTAACACGTGTTAAATTTTACTAAAAAATGAAATGGGTTATTATTGGTGCGACGTGCCAAAATGGAAAATAGGTCGCTATTAACGGGACGAAGAGAGTAATTAGTAACTACCACATTTTAGAGTTTATAAATTTAAAAATATTATAAAATTATTCACACAAATTTTCTTGATTTTATTTATTTTACTTTTTCTTTTCTTTCACTTTAGTAATAAAGTTAGATGCAGATTACACCGATTCATGCATATATAAATACAACAACATATCAATAACTGTATTCTCTGTCGCTCACAAATTAAACAATCTTTCAATCCAAAGTTGTAAGAAAATGGCATATGCATCAACCTCAGGCAACCAATATGTACATATTTATGTTTATATCTAAGCTATCTCATTGAGTATATATCAAATTTATTTTATTTTTAAATTTGGTGTTGATTAGTTTATTTATTCAATTTTAATATTTGAGGAGGGTTTAATTTAATTTTGGATATTAATTTTTTACAGCAAAGAGCAGAGGTATGGGACTATGAATATCAGTGCTTTAGGGTAAATGGCATTCTCCGCCCAGAACCCCTAAGTGTTTATTACCCTCTACAGCGACCGCCATCTCCGCCGTCGTCGCCGCCACCACCTCCACCTCCGCCGCCGTCTCAAGATGCCGGATCTTCTCGGCAGCAACCTCATGTGCGTTTCCCCATTTTCTACTTATAAATATACACACACATTATATGTATATTTACTTATATATTTATGTAATTATCGACTAAGCATACAATATTTATATGTATTTTTATTTCATATCTATGTATTTTTTTATCACCGATTTATATATTTCTATGTTACTCAATATAATCATATGGTGTTAATTCAATGCAAGCAGTCTATGTTGATTTTTTTTTTTCATTTATGTATATTCAAAACTATTTCTATTCGTTTGGTATCGATAGTATATATATCACAAAAGATTGATTATTCCATTTAATTTTTTACAATCGAAAAAATGTTATTTTTTTAATTATATATATATACACATTTTTTTTTGCAGGAATCCATCAATTATTTTCGTGGACGAAGGAGAAGAAATCTGACTGCGTCTCGAGTTCTAGACATAAGGACATTTTCTTTCCACCTATTTCGTTGCGAAGATAGCAAAGAAAATATTTTAGCAATGAACGAGGTTAGTTATTAACTTGTAATCTCATAATTAATTTAAAACTTACAAATTAAAATATATGTCAAAAAATATAATTCATAAATCATAACCCATCGTGAATAACAAAAAAAAAACAAATCACATGTTATGCCCAATATTTTCAAAGGTAATAAATTTTCACTTTAAAAAAAAATAAAAAATAGAAAGTGATAAGTTTGCACTTAAAATATAAGAATTTTTTTAATGTGAATCGAATATGCAAATTAGTGAAAATATTGTATACTAGTATATAGTGCAGTCAATCCAACAAAATATTTGTAAAAGTACAAAAATAGTTTACTTTATTTGAAGCTTATAATTAAGAAGAAAAATATCATGACAAAAATTTCCTAATTTTTTTTATAATTCTCTAATATATATGAGTATTTTTCTTGTATTAATTGTAGGTTGCCACGACAAATACAACATTTTATGTTTTAGTGCCGTATATCACACGAGGAAGAATAAAATTAGATGCCAAAGAAATATATATTGGGCAGAGAGTAATTTCTCGTGTGATTGGGAATATTTATCCCGATTTGGATAATCGAAGTAATCTTTCAATCGAGCAACGATTGGAAGGTAAATGGACTATCGAGCTTCGTCAACGCAATGGATCTATGAAAACAGAAAGGGTAATAACTTAACATATGTATATGTATAATTTGTTTTTTGTAACATATTTTTTTATTAATTTAAATACTATTGTAAATAAATATTGTTTCCTAACAAAAAATAACTTTTTGTTTCAGTTTTATACCCACGAAAGGATTGAAAGAACGTTCAGATCGATGAATGATGTAGCCTCGTTCATCTTACTTAATGTGGTTTATTAAAATTCCGTTAGCTAGTAAGTGTGTGTTAGTCTATATATATAGTGGTTGTGAAGTTAAAGTGCTAGACAATAGGTCTCATATTTGAATTTTCCGTATTATACGGTTATGTAGTCTATTTTTAAAAAAAATTAGTTAGCTATATATATTTTATGAACTATAATAGTTGTTAGTTATTAGTATGATTAACAAATATAAATGTACCACAAAATAATAATTTCATAAATTTATATAAAAAATAATGTTAAATATCAAATAATAATTATAAATTTGTATTATCTTCATTCAAAATTTTCTATGAAAAATATGTAATAGTAATTTAAATAATTTGTTTATGTGAAACAAATATATATATATATATATATATACACTTTTAGTTATTTTAATATTATAATGATATATTAAATTTGATAATTGAAGTTTAATGAACAAATATCTTGGCTAACAGAAATTGTTATAATCTTTGTTTATTTTTATTGGTGTTAATGGTTCATTACTTACTACTAACACTTTTCAATAAATTTTTAAAAAATTCAGTTATTGGTTCACATATTCGCTTGGAGTCATTAATTTGACTCATATTTACCACAATAAATTTCAAACTTTCATAAAATAATATTCCATCTATTTTTTAATAAGTGTCTTATTTTACTAAATTTTTTATTTTCTATTAATTATCATATTCCAAAAATTTAAAATAAAATAGTCACATTCTTCACTCTACCCTTTATCTACTAAATGTTTGGACATAACATTTCTAAAGAGTCAAAAGACAAATGAATTACTAAGAATATAAATGTAAATTACTTATTCTCCTTAATATGTGTAAAAATTAAAATATGTGTAAAAATTAAATTATCTCCTATCTAGCTCATAATTAAAAACACTATGCAATGTCATTACAAACAACGTATTATACAGCTGTAAGTAATTAATAAAACATAATAAAGATTATATTTAATTGGTAATTAATAATTTGAATCATCACTTGCAATCATCAAGAATGATTTAAAATATGAATGACAATATTGCTATTTCACGTTAATGCAAACACGTGTAAATCATTCACAAATGACTTAATTTGAAATAAAGATAAAAACTTTAGAAACAATATTATCTATAGAGCATAAAAAGTAACAAACTCCACATAATTTTAAGCTGCAAAAAAAAGTTACTCATTACTTTCCTTATTTGTATGTATATGTGTGTGTATATATATATTTATGTATGTGTGATTAAGACGTGTATATATGTAAAGCTGTGACATGGGAATAAGAAATACTTTAATATAATCTACAATTGAAAATTTTATTATGAAATAATAAAAATGGGATATCTTCTTTAATTTAATTAGATTTTATTTTATTGTGTTTTTATTGAAATTAACATGAAACAGAAAATCGGATTGTGCCATAAGAGAATTCACCTACTAATTTTTTTTATTACAAAATTTACAAAATATTTATGAAAATGATATCATATTTTCCACTTTTTCTATATAGAGATAAGATATTATGCTGAATTTATTGCAGAAAAAAGAAAATAAAAAGGAAATCACTAATTAAGTTGATAAAAGAGATCATGCATTTTGTTGATTTTTATTTTGATTTTTAATGCATGAATTAATATTAATATGAAAATTAATTATGAAAAAACTTGAGGAAACTATTGATTGGTTTATAGTTCAAATTTTCAAATTAATTCACCTCTTTGTTAGTCACTGTTAGGGATACTAATCGGTTTGGTTTCGGGTACTCAAAATCGAAAATTCGGACACCCAAACCGAAATTAGTCAGTACTGATAATTCGGGTGCCAGTACCCAAAACTAAAAATTTGAGTTTCAGTACCGATTAGGTAATCGATAACTTGAGGAACCGGTTCGGTTTCAGTTAGTACCGATTGGAACCAAAAAAATTTCAAAAATTATTCTCTATTTTTTTTTTATCAAATATTCCATGTTTCGGGTCCTCCAACTAATTTCAATAAAATCAAGAATATTAATTTCATAACAATACACATTTTTTATATTTTATTTATATCATATAATTTTAATTTAACATCAAAATATTTAAATTTTGAATTTTTATCTTCAAATTCTAAATTTTATCCAAATAAGACTCGAGTTAGCAATCAAAATATTTGACATCAATATTTTTAAATTTTAAAATAACATGTTTCTATATTTCATTAATCAATTAAATATATGAAATATTAACAAAATAAATTCAATTTAAAGTGGCAAACAAAATATTTTATTTAATTAAAAAGCAAAGTTAATTTTTGATTTATGTAAAATAAACTAAACCTTATACTATGAAACATAATGTGATAATTGATATACTCACGTTTAATATAAATTAAATATAATTAGGATAGTCATAACAAACAAATTTAAATTTAAAGGTATATAAAAGATCATGTTTAATATGAAAGAAATATAATAAGTATGCCAAATATATAAAATATTTTAAAATAAACATACAAAAATTTAGTGTTTTTTTGTATTTCATCATTGGAATCAATTAACATGTATTTTTATTTTTAATATGGAGAAAAGTTCATTAATAAATACGAAAAAATACACGTAAAGATGAAATATTTTGATGAATAGTTACAAACAATCCCACGTGAAAAAAGCGTTTCCAGAAGTTATAAACAACGATGAAAGTTATTTTTTCTTTCCAACAAATTGAAAAGGAAAGATTCTCTACGCAAAATTCGAAGTTTTTCTACACATTTCACTATCTTTTTTGCTATATAAATCCAATGTAGAAACTAACCCTTCACACAAACATCTCTTATTCTTCATCATCGTGTTCTTCTTCTCCATCTACTTCTTCTCGATTATTAGGATTAAGGGAAATGGAGAACAAAATTGTTTGGGATGAGGAATATCAGTGTGAGAGGTTGAATGATGTCCTCTTTGCTGAACCTATAAGATCATATCATCCTCCACCGCCACCAGAACCTCCAGTTGCACCGGAGACACCCTGCCATGTTCGTTCCTATTTCTTTATGTGTCTCTACATATCTACACACACACATATCTTTTTCATTACTTATTTGTATAGTACATCAGAAAATGGTAAATTCATTTATTCATATAAACCTTCTTTTCTCATCATGAATGATTTTGTGTTTTCTATTAATAAGTTTTGGTTGACACAGACCGAAACAAAATACTTTCCTATAATATGTGTGTGTCAAAATTTTGAACTTATATTTATTTTTAGAAAATTAATTTTATTATTTTATTCGCTTTTTATTTTGTTGGTTGCAGGAATACAGTGGACATTGGAGAAGAAATTTGACCTCTCCTATTGTTTTGGAGACAAAAATGTTCCATTGTCAACTCTTCCATTGTGAAGAGATAAATAAATATGTTTTATTGACTATTGAGGTACAATTAACAATTAATCTATATATAGATTAATGTCAAGTATTTGAGTATAATTAATTACTTAATCAATTTATAAACCATAACTTATAATATGTATTTTTTGTAAGAATTGTATTTTCATAAGTATTGTTTTTGTATATGTGATTATAGGATGGGACTCTGAACAGAACATTTTATGTTCTAACACCGTACGAGAAAAACGGGAAGAAAAAGATTGAGGCCAAGGAAACGCATCTTGGTCAGAAAATAATAACACTCGTTGTTTGGGAACTTTTCCCTGATAATCTTGGAACGAAGAGTAACCTTGGGATCGAGCAACGGTTGCAGGGTAAATGGATTGTGGAGCTCCGGGAGCATGTCGAGTCCTTGAAGCTCGAAAGGGTAATTCTTAACATTCTATACTCTTTTATACACATGAGATGTGCTACTATATAACATTGTGTTTGTGAGTTTATTTAGTTAATGATTAACTAATATAGATATTTTAATTTATTTAATAAAATGTTCTCTTTTTTTTTTCAGTTTTATTCACACGAAAGGGTTGATAAAACTTTCCTATCCATGAATGATGTGTCCACATTCATCTTATACAATTCATTTTAAGACATGGAGAGTAAGTAACTTTTGATTGTTTTTTGTTTTTTATTATATTCTACTTAATATAAATTACATATATATACATCTAACATTAAGTTTTTTTTTTATTTTTATGTTTTAGGGTGTGATTTGGGTTGAGTTTACTTGATCAAATAGAAATGACTCATAGTTTGTTTGCAAGAAGTCTTTGTTTCAATATTTTGTAGTAATTATTTCTTGAATTAATAATAAAATAATTTTGTTATCTAGATCCAAAGATTTAGTCTTGTGTTATTATATCAAAGTGAACCACAATATTATATTAGTAAATTGATTTTGTTTCAATTATATAATTTGTTTTCTCCATAAAATAATACTCCATTTCAATTCGGTTAACAAAACTTTGTTTTAATAAATTGCTCTAGCCAATATTTATTATGTTTTAGGTGTTCACAACCAAGCTTACAAATAATCAACTAATAAGTTATAGATGATTAATTCATTGTTAGAATTTATCCCTATCTATGCAATGACATTACAAACAATGTATTATACAATTGTAAGTAATAACAAACATATATAATAAATAGTATTAATTATTTTAATTGTTAATTAGAAATTTGAATCATCACTTGCTATATGATCATCAAGAATAATATAAAATGTGATAGGAAATTTACTTCACGTGAATGCATACACGTGTAAATCATTCACAAATGACTTAATTTGAAATAAAGACAAACACTTTAGAAACAATCCTATCTGTAGAGCAGAAAAAATAACAAACTCCACAAGATTTTAAACTGCAAAAAAAAGTTATTACTTTCCTTATTTGTATGTATGTGTATATATATGTATGTATGTATGTGTGTGTAGTTCATATTTTAAGACAAGTATATATGTAAGGCGAGACATGAGAAAAATAAATAGTTTAATATAATGTAGTGGAAAATTTTATTATGAAATAATTAAAAATGGGAAATATTCTTTAATTTGATTAGATCTTATTTTTATTGTGTATTTATTGAAATTTTCTTGAAATAGAAAATTGGATTGTGCCATAAAGAGAATTCACCTACTAATTTTATTTTATTACAAAATTTGGAAAATATTATTTATGAAAATGTTATCATCTTTTTCACTTTTTCTATACAGATATAAGAGATTATGATGAATTTATTGCAGGAAAAAGAAAAGTAAAAGGAAATCACTATTTGAGTTGACTAATGAGATTATGCATTTTGTTGATTTATGCTAATTTTCAATGCATGAATTAATCATAATGTGAAAAAAATATTATGAAAAAAATTGAGGAGATTATTGATCGGTTCACTTCAAATTTTATAATTGATTCACTTCTTTGTTAATCACTAGTTGAAGTTGTTACCTTAAAATTTGCATGGTTTTTTATTTTTATTTTTACAAAGTTAGATATCAAATTTACGTAGCGGATAATAAACAATAAAACGATCAAATACTATACAACAGACAACTGATGATATAATATATCGATATAAAAAAAATCTATATTGAATATTACACAACATACATATGCTTGCTTTAAGTACTACAAATTTCGGAAAAATAAATTTTGATCGAACCCAAACGATAAGATATTAATTATGTGATGGACAACATACGACAAATGCGACTGACAACAAACGAACAAAGATATTTCCATAAATAGATAAAAGCAATTATATTATCATAATCAAACTATTACTTTTGAATCATAATCTTGTAATAATCAAATGACAATTAAACCTAATATGTACTTTACTCTCTTTTTTTTAATTTCATCATTTGAATCAATTAGTATGTATTTTTATTTTTAATATAGAAAAAATTTCATTAATAAATACTAAAAAAAATACAAGTAAGGATGAAAGATTTTGATGAATAGTTACAAATAATCATTCATGGAAAAGTGTGTTTGCATAAGTTATAAACAACAAGGAAAGTTATTTTTTTTTTCCAACAAATTGAAAAAGAAAGATTCTCAGTCCTAAATTTGAAGCTTTTCTACACATTTCACTCTCTTTTTTGCTCTATAAATCCAATGTAGAAACTAACTCTACACACAAGCATCTCTTCTTCATCTTCTTCATCTTCTTTTTCATCTTCATATTTTTCTTCTCGATTAGTATACAGAGAAATGGAGAATGAAATTGTTTGGGACGAAGAATATCAGTGTGAGAGGTTGAATGATGTCTTATTTGCTGAACCAATAAGATCATATCATCCTCCACCGCCGCCAGAACCTTCGACTGCATCGGTGCAACCCCGCCATGTTTGTTCTCTTCTCTTTCTCTCTCCCTACCTATATACATATATCTTTTTTCATTACTTATTTGTATCATATATCAACAAATGGTCAAAAAATATCATATTAACCTTCTTTCCTCACCATGATTTTGTGTTTTATATAGATATGTTTAGGTTGACATAATTGAAAAAAAGAGTTGTACTTTCCTATAATATATGTTTGTGTGTGTGTGTCACATTCTTTTATTTATATATTTAATTTTAAAAATAATTTTATATTTTATTATTTTATTCACTACTTTTTGTTGATTGCAGGAATACGGTGGACGTAGGAGAAGAAATTTAACCGCATCTATAGTTTTGGAAACAAAGATGTTTCATTGTCAACTCTTCCATTGTGAAGAGATAAACAAACATGTTTTATTAACTATTGAGGTACAATTAATCTATATATAGATTAATGTCAAAAATATAGTATAATTACTTGATCAATTTAAAACCCATTAACTAATAATAGATCTTTTATGTAAAAATTGTGTTTTACAAGTATTGTTTTTGTATATGTGATTATAGGCCGTGACTCTAAATAGAACATTTTATGTTCTAACACCGTATGAGAAAGACGGGAAGAAAAAAGTAGAGGCCAAGGAGACGCAACTTGGTCAAAAGATAATCACCCTCGTCGTTGGGGAACTTTATCCCGATAATCTTGGAACGAAGAGTAACCTTGGGATCGAACATCGGTTGCAAGGTAAATGGATCGTGGAGCTCCGGGAGCGTGTCGAGTCCTTGAAGCTCGAAAGGGTAATTATTAACATTCTATACTCTTTTATACACTTCAAATGTGCTATTGTATAATATTGTGTTTCTTAGTTTATTTAGTTAATTATTTATATAAATATTTTAATTTATTTAATGAAATTTTCTCTCTTTTTTTTCAGTTTTATTCACATGAAAGAGTTGATAAAACTTTTCGATCTATGAATGATGTGTCTACATTCATTTTATACAATTCGTTTTAAGACATGAAGAGTAAGTAACTTTTAATTTATTTGTTTTTTTAATACTACATTTTACTTATTAATATAAATTAGATTTATATAAATTTAACATTAATTTCTTTGTAATATTTTTTGTGTTTCAGGGTATGGTCCGAGTCCAATTATTTGATGAAATAGAAATTAAAGGACCCATAGTTTGCTTGCCTTTGTTTCAACATTTGTTGTATTAGTTTCTTTAATTAATAATAAAATAATTTTGTTGTCTCAATCCAAAGATTTATTCTTGTATGTTATTATATCAAAGTGAACAACAATATTATATAATATTATTCACCTTTGACATTTAGTAAATGATTAAAGAAAAAAAATTAATTTCACCACAAAAGAAGACATATTAGTAAAATGATTTTGTTTCAATTGCATAATTTATTTTCTCCTTCTAACAAAATTTATCTTATTCACTAAAAGGATTTGGAGCATAACCAATATATTTTCATAAATAAATAAAAACAATTATTTTACCATAACCAAACTATTAATTTGAATCATAATCTTGTAATAATCAAATGACAATTAAACCTAACTTGCACTTAAATCAAGTGTTTTTGGAATTGCATCATTGTAATCAATTAATATGCAATTTTATTTTTAATATGGAGATAAATTAATTAATAAATACTAAAAAATGCCCGTAATGATGAAATATTTTGATAAATAGCTACAAATAATCCATCATGAAAAGTGCATTTCCAAAAGTTATAAACAACAAGTAATTAACAAACAATGTTATACAACTGTAAGTAATTAACAAACATATATAAAAAAAATTATTAATTATTTTTAATTGTTAATTAGAAATTTGAATCATCACTTGCTATATATCATCAAGAGTGATAAAATGTGGCCAACAATATTGCTATTTCACGTGAATGCAAACACATGTAAATCATTCACAAATGACTTTATTTGAAATAAAGACAAACATTTTAGAAACAAATCATATCTATAGAGCAGAAAAAATAACAAACTCCACATGATTTTAAGCTGCAAAAAAAAATTATTGCTTTCCTTATTTGTATGTATATGTGTATATATATGTATGTATGTGTGTGTAGTTCATATTTTAAGACTTGTATATATGTAAGGCGAGACATGAGAAAAACAAATAGTTTAATTAATGCAGTGGAAAATATTATTATTAAGTAATTAAAAATGGGAAATTTTCTTTAATTTGATTAGATTTTGTCTTTATTGTGTTTTTATTGAAATACACTTGAAATAGAAAATTGGATTGTGCCATAAAGAGAATTCACCTACTAGTTTTATTTTATTACAAAATTTGTAATATATTATTTATGAAAATGTTATCATCTTTTCCACTTTTTTAATACAGATATAAGAGATTATGATGAATTTATTGCAGAAAAAAGAAAAGGAAAATGAAATCACAACTAATAGATCATGCATTATGCAAACAAAAAAAAAGATATAAGAGATTATGATGAATTTATTGCAAAAGAAAAAATAAAAGGAAAAGTAAAGCATTTTAATTTGACTAATGAGATCTTTTTAATGCATGAATAAATCATAATGTGAAAAAAATTGAGAAGATTATTGATTGGTTCAGTTCAAATTTTCTAATTGATTTACTTTTTCATTAATCACTAGTTGAAGTTGTTACTTTAACATTTACATGGTTTTTTATTTATATCAGATTTATTTAGTGGATAATAAACGAAAAAATATGATGATATTTTAAAAAGATTGTGTAACGAATATTATGCAATGGAAGAATGCATGCTTTCAATATTTTTTGATCGAACCATGAATGATGTGTCCACATTCATCTTATACAATTCGTTTTAAGACATGGAGAGTAAGTAAATTTTGATTGTTTTTTTAATACATTCTACTTAATAATATATATTAGATATATATAAATTTAACATTAATTTCTTTTTTATGTTTTTTATGTTTGAGGGTGTGATGTGGGTCCAATTATTTGATCAAATAGAAATTAAAGGACCTATAGTTTGCTTGCTTTTGTTTCAATATTTGATGTATTTGTTTCTTGAAATAATAATAAATTAATATTTTTATCTTAATGCAAAGATTTATTCTTGTATGTTATTATATTAAAGTGAAAAACAATATTACATAATATTATTCATCTTTGATATTTAGTAAATGATGAAAGAAAACAAACAAAAGTTGAGGAAGACTTAATTTCACTACTACTAAAGACATTAGATTTTGTTTCAATTACATAATTTATTTTTTTCTTCTACTAAAATTGATCTCACTCACTAAAAGGATTGAGAAAAAAAGAATCAAGATTCATGATTATTATAAAATCACAAAACCCTAACTATATTGTAGAGAAATTAGCACAATACCTTACCAATATCTATAACTTTTAGTAAATTAAAAAAAAAATGACGCATTATATTGCCTGTGGAACCAATCCGTGTTTTTACTAAAAAGAGTTTAAAATAATAAATGCCATTAAAGTTTATGTTATTTACATAATTTCTATTAAATTAAATCTCAATTGAAATCTTTATTAGTATATATAGATTTTATTTTTAATATGGGGAAATTTTCATTAATAAATACTAAAAAAATACGAATAGTTACAAATAATCCCTAATGAAAAGTGCTTTTCCAAAAGTTATAAACAACGAGGAAAGTTATTTTTTCTTCCAACAAAAGAAGATTCTCGACGCTAAATTTGAAACTTTTCTGCTCTATAAATTCAATGCAGAAACTAACTCTCCACACAAATATATTTTCTTCTTCTCGATTATTTGGAATAGGGGAAATGGAGAACAAAATTGTTTTGAAGGAGGAATATCAGTGTGAAAGGTTGAATGATGTCCTCTTTGCTCAACCTATAAGATCATATCGCCCTCTATCACCGCCAAAACCTTCAGTTGCGCCGGTGCAACCTCTCCATGTTCGTCCATTCTATTTCTCTCACCCTACCTATACACACACACACACATGTCTCTTTTTTCATTAATTATTTGTATTGTATATCAGCAAATGATAAATTCTTTTTTCATATAAACCTTCTTTCCTCACCATATGATTTTGTGTTTTCTGTAGATGAGTTTAGGTTGACATGGAATTAAACAAAGAACTGTACTTTCATATAATATATGTGTATGTGTGTTTCACAATTTTACTTGTATATTTATTTTTAGAAAATTAATTTATATTTTATTATTTTATTTATATTTTTTTGTTGGTTGAAAGAATACGGTGGACGAAGAAGAAGAAATCTGACCGCGTCTATTGTTTTAGAGACAAAGATGTTCCATTGTCAACTCTTCCATTGTGAAGAGATAAACAAATATGTTTTATTGACTATTGAGGTACAACTGATATATATATATATATAGATCAATGTCAAGAATATAGATCAAGGCCAATAAAACATATTTGTTTATCTCTTCACAATGGAAGAGTTGACAATGGAACATCTTTGTCTCCAAAACAATAGACGCGGTCAGATTTCTTCTTCTTCATCCACCGTAATCTTTCAACCAACAAAAAAATATAAATAAAATCATGAAATATAAATTTAATTTTCTAAAAATAAATATACGAGTAAAAAAATTGTGACACACACACATATATATTATAGGAAAGTACAGTACTTTGTTCGAGTCTGTTATGTCAACCTAAACTTATCTATAAAAAACACAAAATCATGCGTGGTGAGGAAATAATATTTATATGATTTTTTTACCATTTACTGAAATAAGATACAAATAAGTAATGAAAAAGAGATTTGTGTGTGTGTATATATAGATAGGTAGTGAGAGAAAGAGAATGGAACGAACATGGCAGGGTTGTACCGACGTAGCTGGAGGTTCTGCCGGCGGTAGAGGGCGATATGATCTTATAGGTTGAGCAAATAGGACATCATTCAACCTTTCACACTGATATTCCTCCTTTGAAACAATTTTGTTCTCCATTTCCCTATATCTTAATCGAGAAGATGAAGATGAAGATGAAGATAAAGATGAAGATGAAGAAGAGATGTTTGTGTGCAAAGTTAGTTTCTACAATAGTATCATAGAGCAAAAAATATTGTGAAATGTACAGAAAAGTTTCAAATTTAGCGTTAATAATCTTTCCTTTTCAATTTGTTAGAAGAAAAAATTGATTTCCTCGTTGTTTATAACTTCTTCAAACGTTCTTTTTTATGATGATTTAACAATGGTAAGATATTGTCTTAATTTCTTTACACTGGTTAGTATTTTGTGATTTTCTAGTTATGAATCTTGATTTCTTTCATAATATATAGTTATTGAAGCTTCTACTCCCTAACCATTTTAAGAAATCAATCAATGTATTTTTGTACTTTGCTCCAAATCCTTTTAATGAGTCAGATCAACTTTGGTTGATGGAGAAAACAAATCATATAACTGAAACAAAATCAATTTTGTTTTCTTTCATCATTTAATAAATATCAAGGATGGATAATATTATATAATATTGTGGTTCACTTTGATATAATAACACAAGACGAAATCTTTAGATTGAGATAACAAAATTATTTTATTATTAATTCAAGAAACAAATACAACAAAATATTGAAACAAAGGCTTCTTGCAACCAAACTATAAGACATTTCTGTTTGATCAAGTAAAATGGACCATATCACACCCTAAATCTTTAAAACATAAAAAAGTAATTAATGTTATATATATATTTAGTAGAATGTATTAAAAAAAACAAAAATAATCAAAAAGGATTTGGAGCAAAGTTGATATATTGCTTGTTTTTTGTTTATTTAATTCAAAATTAATTATATTTTGCAAGCACAAAATTGCATTACTTTCTTAAAAATGGTGAGGGAGCATAACTTATATATATTGAAAAATAAATCAAGATTCATGATTACAAAATCATAAAACCCTAACAATATTGTAGAGAAATTAACACCATATCTTATTAAAGCAAAGCAGAATTTGGAACAAATTAATACAAAGTAGAGTTCCTATGCAAGTTTTGATTCCAAACGATGAACACACAAAGAAGTTATTCAACAAACTCTAAGATGAAGCTTTAGGTACAAGTATGGAACAAGGAGGCGAGCTGTTCCCGATACTCTGATCATCTGCCATTACTCGGGTCCGTACCGACTGATCGACGCCCGATTTGCTCAACGAACTTCGTGAGGCGAACGTGCTTGGCAGCCCACTGCTCGGCCAGCTTCTGCTCCTTCATCTCCGCCTCCCTCCTCAGCCCGGCGAGCTGTTCCCGATACTCAGCCTCGATGCGCTCTATCGTAGCCTTTTGCTCTTCCCTCAAGGCGTTGATCTTGGCCTCGACGTCTTCCATCTTTTCCCTCTTCCGACTAGCTTTCTCCGACTCGAGCTGCAGCTCTACCCTCTTCAACCTCCATGCAGCTTCTTTTCTGTGAGCGGACCAAGCACGGTGCCCTTCTTCGAGCTCCCGGCAGCACTCAACGAGCATATTGTCCCCGACTAGGGTTCCGATCCCGAGAGACGTCATTAGCCCGTGTGAGGCGTTGTTATCGGAGTTCTGCATCCATGACATCTGTGGTGGTGGCGGAGGCGGTGCTGTTAGCGGCGAGAGGGTGAGCGTGACCGACGGGGACGATGGTAGTACCGCTGCAGTCGAGGTGGAGCAAGCCAGCCACGGAGGGAGGGACGAGGGGAGCGAAGGAGGTGGGGCCGCGGGCTGTTCGGAGTGGAGGAATCCACCATTCGAGGTAGGCATTACAGTGTCCTTATCCTTAACAAGCTTCTCTGCAAAAGTTTCTAAAAGATGGTCGTATTTGGCCTCGTCTAAGGGCTCGACGGTCTTGTTGTGGTGGCGCTGCTGCTTCTCCTTGAAGACTTCCCACCACTTACCGAGACGCTTGGCGGTGCGGCCGGGGACCTCAGCCGCGATCTTCTTCCATTTGTTGCCGTGCTTGGCCTGCAGGCGGATGACGAGGGACTGCTCGTCTTGGGTGAGGGAGCCTTTCTTGATGCCGGGCTTGAGGTAGTTCTTCCAACGCTCGAGGCAGGATTTGGCGTCCCGGTTGAGGGGCTCGTGCATACGCTCCGAGACGAGGTGCCACTCTCTCGCCCCGTATTGCCTCACGTACGCGCGCAGCAGTGCATCCTCTTCAGCTCGCCACCGCTGCCGTTCCTTCATTTCCCACCACAGACTCTGCCCATGACCTCAAACTCTTCATAGCTCTGTGCAACACAAGCAGATAAATAAATACCTTCAAACATCACAGACCATACCACCATTTATATCATTCTTTGCAACCTCATTTTCTTGAATATGGCTACAATTCAATCAACCAATTCTTCTCAGCCAAGAAAAGTGAACCATCAAAGAATTTGTTCCAATTTTGCTGCAGTTAACAACATGCTTTGCAAACACTCATCTTGAATGTGATTTCAAGTAAGAAAATGGCATCACTAAACAATTGACTGGCCACTTTTCTTGTATGTGATTCAAATTCAAATAATTTAATCAATCAAGATAATACATGTATGAGTGAAATTAAAAGGGGGGGAGGAAGCTTTCAAATTGCAATACGACATAGAAATCAACATAATGTTGTAAATAATGCAGTAAAGCACCATTTCCTTTTAAACATTTTAAACCATAGGAAAGTTAGTGGTAATCAAGAATAACATTCTGAATTTCAAATATCTGAAAAATGGTGACAATATATTGTTGAACCATCAAGGAAATAAACATAAATAATGAGATTTCATTTTTCAAAAATATAAACAAACTAATGTAGAAATCTGAGGAACTGGAAACACACTAGTCACAATTCACAACCATAGAGGACATATGAAGGAGCTTAATATATAAAAATTAGGGAAAAGTAAAATATATAGTGTGTTTTATTATATAAGTGAAATATAAAAATTTGGTAATAATATATATAAATCATAAGACATTGAGTTCCACATGCTCAATATTAAATTATTGCGATCTTAATCACTCAAGCTCCTGCATAGAGAATTCCACGTAGGAATAACAAATCAAATTATTCTAGATAAGTGAGTCAAAATCGCACGCACTATATTCTCCTCACTTTCAAGAAGATAAATTGAAAATGCAAAGCAGAAAGCTTACAAATCATGAAAATTTACACTTAAAGATTAGATTTTTATGCCAGCATCCATTGAAATCCCTTTGCATGAGCACACACTATGTAAGGAGAAACACACTTAGCAGAGCTTAGGGTAGAAAAGAAGAAGAGCAAAAACCTTGAAAAGCAGAACAGAGCTTACACTAGTGTTCAAGAAACCCTGTTTCCTCCACAGCCCATCTCTTGATTTCAGACAAAAATCCAATCTTTACTACAAGGGGAGATAGAGAAGATGAATGGAGATCTTGGAAAGCAAAATTAGGAGCAAGCAAGCAAGCAAACAAGAATCACGCGAGTGGAGGAGGAGGAAAGAAAACCCAAGAAAATAAATAAAGAAACACAAGTGGGCTTTCTTCTTAATTTTTTTTTCTTTCTAAAAGCTGTGATCTTGACGTAGTTATGTCTGAGCTAAAATGGCTACACATATAACAAAGAGAGACACACATTTATAAGCTTATCTCAATCCCTCACTCACTCACTACCTAGTTTCGTTTGTTTTGATTGCAAGAAAAAAATAACACCAACACCTTTGTCTGAGGAGAGAAAAGAGGAGAGAAAAGAGTAGAGAGAAGAGGAGGGGGTCAACGAGAGATAGAGAGCACTTGCAATTATAATGGAGGAAGGGAAGGGAAGGGAAATTCTTGCAAGCAAACGTACAAAAGCCTAGGTCTTTGCAACTATCATGATCAAGGCATAGGGGAGAGATGATATTCACTGCTCACCTTTTAATTTTCTCACTCTTCCACTTTTTCCCATTTTCTGCAAAACCTGCCCCCCTCGACGTGACTAGACTACTGGACCTCCACTGTCACTGCATTCATCCCCACCCCACCCCACCCCACCCCCCACTATTCATTGCAACTATTTAACCACATATGATTACTATAAATATCAAACTACGTTTCATATTTGCTTGTTATACCTCTAAAACAAGGGATAATAAACGCTGCAATCTTAATTCCGAGGCTGCTAGGTCTATCGTCTGCGAAAACATAAGTGGGGCCCACAAGGGGGAGGGTGGAGGGGGGACTGTAGGCCGGGTTTCACGGCATAAGGAGACGAAATTGATAAAGACCGGACCTTGCTGCCCCAACCCCTCCTCTCTTTCTCAGTTTTGTCAGTGATACGTTACGTCTGTTTTTTCCCTCTTCTCTTCTCTTCACTTTCTATTTTCTTTCCTTTTTCTTTTTCTTTTAATTATTACTTTGCAACTTTTTGAATTTTCTAACTTTACTAATAAGGGTGGTGTATTTCTGTCTGTTCGATCAACGATCAAATTTTTTTTAATCGAATCCAAGAGAAAAAAATATTAACCAAATTCATTCATAAAAAAATAAAGATTGAACCAAAATTTAGTGATCGAAACCGGATAATTTTGGTTGAATTTTCTTTAACCGCAACAATAACTATTTTTTAAGTTTTAATTTTCTAAATTTAAAATATATCATATAATTATGTATATATTTAACAAAATATAGTTATTATTTTAATGTTTATATATTTCAATATTTAGGTCAATTTAATTGCCGACAAAATCAAAAAACATAAATCGAAAATTGAAGTGAAACCACTCAAAATTATCGATTTAGACAGTTTTTCTGATTTGATTCGATTATTGCATACCCATATTACTAACTCCTCAAAATTCAATTTTCACCCAATAGATATCTTTTTATTTCCACGTAACCCCAATTTATGGGAATGGAAAAGCTGATGAAAAATAGAAGAGTAACTGTTTGGAGCACAAATGTGACATAATAATAATAGTAATAATACTATAGTAGTAAATGTCAAAGATATATATAAAATAAATAAAATGGTGCCACTCATTATGGGTCCTAAATTGACTCTAGCTCAATAGTTTTAGTTAGGCAGAAATGAGGTCTTTTGATTGGATTTTGTCCACATTCATTAAATGATTATTTATCTAATTATGTACTCATAATATTCACTCGCACATCTTATCATAACATTCAAAATAAAACAAAAAAGAAATAGGGGACTCATGCTCATTTCATTCCAAATTTACAGTATTGAATATAATAGAGAAAGTATAATAATATTTATTTATTATTTAGTTATTACTCCCTCCGTCCCATTAATAACGACCCATTTACTTTTTACACGAATACCAAGAAACACCTCATATTTGCCTATAGCACAAAACTCAAAAAATACCCCATGTGCAAATGTTTACCTAATAAGGAAATAGGTCGTTATTAACGGGACGTTCCAAAATGAAAAATGGGTCGTTATTAACGCGAGTGAGGTAGTATAATTATATTGTGTGGGGATTGAAAAGGGATATGATTGGAAAAGAGAATTGATGACATAGACAAGTCAAAGGTATTGTAAAATTGAGGGAGATCCTAATCTGATCTTCTCACTGTCTCTTTCTCCTCCACAACAATTCTTTTTTCACTCTGCTTTTCCCCCCAAAATTTATTATTTTCCTTTTTTGTCCAACTATTCCCTTCAAACTTCAAACTTACTTTTCAATTCTTATACACACTTAAAAGGATAACCCCTCAATTATTATATATTACCATTCCATTTTAATCTGTGTTTTATTAACTTTCTAGTCATGAATAATGAGACCGAGTAAATACTATTTTGAACATATAAATAAGAACGTGTAAGATAAAAAAATGGTATGATGCACAAATTTTCAATAAATGATTTGTTCAGACAAATTACGTTTTACTTAATAAAAATCATTGAATTTAAGTTGAGTTTTTCAATATAAGTCAAAAATAACCAAGCAGACCCTCTGTATTAAATATTATACTGCGATTAAAATAATATTCTCCTATCCCACTTCATTAGATACATTTTTCTTATTGTGACATTCCACCCAATTATATATATTTATATTTATGACAAGTTTTAAAACACAAAGCACTTTCTTCAAAAATTATTATAACTAAATATTGATATTTGAGCTAAAAACAAATACGTCTAATAAAATGTGACGGGGGAGCGCTACCTAAAAAGTGAGATTATTATTGCAGCCATCACATTTGAATCAAATTATTAAAATACATACAGTATTCAATAAAACAACTCTTTTATGGAATATGAATTGAGAGAGTGTATTGTAATACAGTATAGTGTAATTAAAGCCCAATTTTAGGATAGGATGGATGTGGTGATATTTGGACATCATGCAGATTTTATTCTTTCACACTTGGAAAAATTAAAAACAAGTGTACTTGTAAGTGGACACGTTACACACTGTTTATAAATAAAGTAGTGGACATCAAGTAAAGGGGTTATGTTATTTCAAATTTAACACTTGAGGTACAACTCACAATGCTCAGAGTGCAGATTTTATAGGGATCTGTGTTAGGTATTCTGACGTTTTCACCAAACATAAACTACCACGTCTATGGCTGTTAAACCAATTATAAAGTTGGTATCAGTAATAAACGACCTTAATTCGAACTTCCTATCAAATTCCAAGTGTTTTTAAAATAATTTTACATTTTTCGTGCATGGATTAAACCATAATGTTATTGTAATTTATGTCGGGCCTCGAAGCCCAATATGTTATTTTTTTGGAAGGCCCAAACTGTAACTAGCAACTGATATGTACATATTTTGGGCCTTAAAGCCCAAACCAAAATTTGAATATATTCCTCAAAAACCTTAGTTTGGTATGTTTAAATAAATATAAATTAGGGCACTATCATCATATACAATGTAGGGCTTATTTTATTCCTATATTCATTAATCTTTATTATTTTTCTGTAAAGGTGTTTCTGTATTTATCGTTTGGAATAACGTGGCAAACTGTCTAATTGGAGATTACAAATTATAATTAGAAAATAATATATGTTGGTCCCGAAACGAGTGAAACTGAGTGTATGGGGGGGGGAATACACCAGTCGGTTTTTGTCAAATTAAAACTTTTTGTGCTCCTGAACTGAAGGGAGGAACTTCAGTGTAGAGTTGTACTTTCAGTTAGGAATCCTTCAGTCTACACTTAGTGTTTGACTGATGGACTAATAACTTAAGTGTGCGGAATGTGGTGGCTTTAAATCTTTACTCGTTTGTTTCAGAAAACTTAATGCAATGTTTCTCTTTTCACTTAATCAGTATTCAAGTTGATGTAATATGATGAATAAGCAATACTGAATTAAAGAGAGACAGAGAGACAGTATTTGGTTTGCGTGGTTCGGAGATAAAAACTCCTACGTCCACGAGTACTCGATGTTAGTCGAGGGTTTCCAACTTAATGGAGAGATAACAATCTTACAGTGATCAACCGTGAAGGTTGGATTTACAGTCAAACTGATCACTACTAGCTTAGAACTAAATCTAATGCTATGATTGTTCTTCGATTACAAATAGGATCGCTAAGAACACTAAGAAATGAGAACTGAGAGCTTCGTGAGTGTTCTGAAGTAGAGTGCTTGAAAGCTTGAGAGCAGGGATAGCGATAGCAATTTGATAGCAGGGTAACCGGTATTTGAAGCGTTTGAAGCATCGGGGTATTTATACTGCTCTCTCAAGGATATAGCCGTTGTGAGATAGAGCTTTGAATTTGAATTCTTCCCGTTGGAGTCTTCGTCCTTTTTGCCATTTTAGGTGTCTGCAGAAAGATCTTGTTCACCTAACCGAGATTTTTGCCATAAAAGGAAATGCCTACGAGCTAGGCTGTCACTCAGTAGAGAACTTCAGTATGTAGCTTCAGTGCAGACTTCAGTGCGGGACTTCAGTACTGATCTTCAGTATGGAACTTCAGGAAAGCTCTTCAGTATGGACTTCAGTACTGATCTTCAGT
>JAPKLX010000007.1:6087729-6134281 GCA_026898415.1 Leonotis leonurus
AACTTCAGGAAAGCTCTTCAGTATGGACTTCAGTACTGATCTTCAGTTTGGCAAGGACTTAGCTTTTAGCTTCAACTTCAAAACTTCAGGATGGACCTTCAGTTTTGGGATACATTGAATCTTCAGTCTTGTCTTCAGTGTACCTGAAAAAAATTAGAACTCCCTAACATATGAGTTCTAGGACAAAACACTAAGATTCAGTATTGGTCTTATTACATCTTTTCAGGGGAGGTATTGGAATTTGAATCAAAACACTTATAAAATATTTCCCAACAATATATTCTAATTTTATTTGATTTGAGACCAAATATTCTAAATCACTCCCTATCTTCGATTGGACCTTATTATGAAATTCAACTCCCCTATTTTCTATATTTTGAATTATAATTGAGTACACAAGCAAGAGTCAAGACAATAATCGAGTCAATTTTGATTGCCATAAAATAATGAAGTCGTCTTCTTCTTCTTCTTATTATTATTATGTTTTTTTATATATATACACATAAGCATGTGGAGAAGAGTATTATCTTCCATATATTTGTATTCACCCACGAGCTGAGAAACTCTCTACATGAAAAGTCACCATCTTCTCTTTCAAGACTGCATTTTTGTGTACCTGTTATTGCTTTATTTATCAAAACAGTACATCCTATAGGGAGAGGGGCAGAGAAGGAGATAGAGGGGTTGAGGGGCTAACAACAAAGTTTGAGGAAACACAACTCTGCAAATTTGAAGGATTGGTAATAGATCCATTTACGGTAATGAGGGTTTACTTCATTTCTTGCAAGCAACGGAGTTGAAGCAAGCTTGTGGTCTTGTTCTTTGTGCTCGTGAATAGGGAAATTGGAAAAAAATCGAGTCTTGAGCTAGGGTCTGAGTTTGTAGGGCCTTTCTGTTAGCTGTTGCAGATAGTTGAGCTCGATTTTTGAAGGGGTTTTGATGGGGATTTGCATGAGCAGCAAGATAAAGGCCGAAAGTTCTTTTCAGATTGACATAGGTACATTCCAAAACATTATTTTACCTTTTTTAGTAATCAAAGTGAAATGATGAAATAATCTTGCTGAGAAAATTTTCATGGTTCTGTTACTTCTGTATACCTTTACATTTTGTTGAAGATATTTCATTATCATAGATCAGATTTTCATTACTGGAAATTGGAAAACTCCCTACCCTTTTCTTTTGGTACTTGCTTTTATTGATTTAGGACTTGTTTAGTTTTGCAACTATACAAATTGCCATCTATTTGTTTACATGATTGCTTGTTTTTTGTTAAAATTGGAGCTCAAACTAGACTTGGGATTCATCATGCTCTGCATTTGTGATTTGTGATTTCATCTAGGATCTAAGTTTGGTAGATTTATAGGAAAAAAAAGTATATTGGAGTATAAGTTTTTGGGAGAATTCAAGAGCACATTGAGTTACTGCATTTTATCTCTTGCCCACAGACAGTTTGCTATTGTATAAAATCAAAAGCAAAACTTGAATTTGAAGTGTTTTTCTATTGATGTATGTGGCGTCTTTTGCGCTAGAAGATGTCGTTTTTTTGTTCGGTGAAAAGAAATCGAAACAATTAGGCTGATGGCATGGAATTGTGTTGATAAGCTCCTTGAATACCATTAATATTCGACAATGCTGAAGTGTAGATGGAGGTCTCACTTCATCTAAAATGGTTAGTGGAGATGGGACCGAATTGAGCAATCTAAGCACCAAAACGACATCTGTGCCCCCAACACCTCGAAGTGAAGACGAAATATTGCTGTCCGCGAACATGAAAAGCTTCACCCTTAGTGACCTCAAGGCAGCCACAAGAAACTTCCGCCCGGACAGTGTGATAGGGGAAGGTGGTTTCGGTTCCGTTTACAAGGGCTGGATTGACGAGCACACGTTCGCAGCAGCTAGGGCTGGCTCTGGTATTGTAATAGCTGTTAAGCGGCTTAACCAAGAGGGGTGGCAGGGGCACACAGAATGGCTGGTACGTACAAATTTTTGAATCTTTATTTTTCTTTAGTTGCTTAGTTATACTTGCAATGTACTTAGGAGGATAGTTATATTGATTTGGATATGAATTTCATTAATTGATCGAAAAGGTCTTCTTTATTGTTGACAGGCTGAGATAAACTATTTGGGACAGCTACGCCATCCTAATCTTGTGAAATTGATTGGTTTCTGCTTAGAGGATGACCACAGACTCTTGGTGTATGAGTTCATGCCAAAGGGTAGTATGGAGAATCACCTATTCAGAAGTGAGTGTACCATAAACGACGAGTGCTAACCCTTTCCTTTTAGTAGAATAATCTACTGATCATCGATCGATTTCATGTTGGTTTAGGAGGTTCGTACTTCCAGCCACTATCATGGAGCCTAAGAATGAAAATTGCTCTTGATGCTGCGAGGGGGCTCGCCTTTCTTCACAGTGATGAAGTGAAAGTGATATATCGGGATTTCAAGACTTCTAATATCCTGCTCGATTCGGTATGGGGTTCACAACGATCTAGTCTAGATACTTGTTTGTTAGTGAATTTGATTTCTGGCTGATGAACTGTTTCGTTTATTGCTTCTCGTTGCAGAATTACAATGCCAAACTTTCTGATTTCGGGTTGGCCAGAGATGGTCCCACCGATGATAAGAGTCACGTCTCCACTAGAGTTATGGGAACTTACGGGTACGCTGCTCCCGAGTATCTCTCCACAGGTATGAGCTATGATGTCGAATTGCACATCTTTCATCCACCTATTATTGTTGAATCAAATTTCCTAACAAAACTATTCTTGTTCGTGGTAAAGGTCATTTAACGGCCAAGAGCGACATTTACAGCTTTGGAGTCGTTCTCCTCGAGATTCTATCAGGAAAGAAAGCAATAGACAAGACCCGTCCTTCAGGGGAACAGAATCTGGTCGAGTGGGCAAAGCCATACCTCACAAACAAACGTCGAGTCCTTCACGTTCTCGACTCCCGTCTTGAGGGCCAGTACTCATTAGGCCAAGCTGCAAAGGCAGCTCAACTCGCTCTTCAGTGCCTTGCAATAGATGCTCAGTCAAGGCCGAATATGGAAGAGGTCGTCACAGCCCTAGAGCAACTCCAGGATTCAAAGGACACTTCGAAAAATGAGCACAAACTCAACCGTTTAAAGCACGCCAACACGAACAACGAGACTAAGTCGTGCAGTGCTCAAGAAACACGAAAGCCGACAGCTTATCCGAGGCCGGGAGCTCTCTATGCATGAGCCCGTCGATTGACTCGACAGAGTGGCTCTAGCCTGTATAGTTTCATGGAATCTGGAAAATGTTGTTACAATCATTGGCTTCATTTTTTTGTCGGAACTGTAACACGGGAGGAGAAACAAGGAAAGAAGAAAATGAAATTTGTTGCTTATTCTTCTGAAGAATGTGTTTGATGAAATTGAAAGATATAAAAGCTTTGTTTATATTGTACGTCTTTACCTCATTTATGTGTTTATGTTTTAAATTTTGTAATCTATTTTTGAAAGAAAAAATAATAGTAGTTGATAATTTAACAACAGTCAACAAACAGCAGCTTTGAATTGTGTGAGGCAACAATATTGAACCATTTTTTTACTAATTAGATAATATTATTTAATAAAAACACATCCATATATAATGTATTGGACTAGCATATACTATAATTATTACCACTTACAAAATTTTTGAGAATTATTTAATTGAAAAATATTTAAAAATAATGACAGACTACATTTGTTTCATACCCAACATTTATTGATGACCAAAAATAGCTTATAACAAAAATTCAAGAACTTGAAAATGGTAACTTTAAAAAAATAAAAATATTGTAATATTGACTGCGGGCTACAACTAGTTTTCACTGCAGCCACTTCAGTCCTTACATATTTCCTTTTCCTCCACACTCTTTTCTCTAGTAATACTATTATAAATTTCCGATCACTACAAAGTGAAAATAAGCAGAAGACGGAGGACCCAATTGCAAATCCAGTTTATTACACCCTGAAGTTCTTCCTGCAGGAGTAGGTCTGTCCAAACTGCCAGTTAGCCGGCGCCACGTTGAGAGAGGTCGAGGTGCGGCGGTCGCTGCCGACAACCCTAAAGGAGAGAGCCTGGCCCACCAGATCCGCGTTGGACTGCCAATTCTGACCCCAGTTGCGGCTCATAGCCATCCACTGTGTGTTCGTACCTTTAACGAACACGCGTTGGATGTCTCCGGCGCCGGCGACGTTCGTCACCAGCACGAGGATGAAGTACCGGAAGCCTTTGATCGAGAATCGTATGCCTCCTTGCTTCCTGCATGGAATCCTGCGAAAGAATAATTAGATCAGTAATTGAAATTATGGAGGAATGAAGGGTTTGTACGATTTGGTTGGAGAAGGACAAGAGAATTTAAAAGGGTGGGTGTGAGAAGAGCAATCATTAAGGGTATATTTGTGAAATCAACTTATAGAACGACAAAGAGAATGGTTTCATTCAATCTATACACGAGCCAAGTAAATAAATGCATGTGCGATATTACGAGAAAGTATGTAATGAAATCAACAAGGTAGGTTCGAGAAGGGGGGCAAAGTGGTCCATTCACAAAGGCTAAATATGCAGAGCGAGAGAGTGAGGATACCGGCGGTAGTTGACGGGGACGATGCCGGCGCGGTACTGGGCGATCTTGAGGAACATGGGCATGGCAAGGTCGAAGTGGGAGCGAGGGGGGTTGCACCAGCCGCCGTTGTCGTTGGGGAGGGCGAAGTTCGGGGGGCAGAAGTTGGTGGCGGTGATGAGGATGGAGGGGTTGCCGGGGTTGCACCATTGGTGGTCCTGCGCCGCGTCACACTTGATCTCGAAGCACGCGCCGCAGGTCTGCCCGTTGTTGAACAGTGCCGTGCTCAGCGCCGCCGTGTTCACGCCGTACCCGTCGCTGTACAGGTTGCCGTAGCCGCACGCGCCGCCTGAACAGATTCGTTCGTTAATTCGCTTATCAATTGAAATGAGAAGATGTCAATGTGTGAGTTTAGGGTTTACTTACCCATGGTGCCGGAGGCGTCGCTGCCGCCATAAAAGGTGGCGTGAGCTTGCTGCCACGAGCTGCCGGTGTAGACGCCGGGGATTCTGGATTGAGCGGAGGTGAAGAAGCAGAGGACGGTGGCAATGCAGAGGAGCACCTTGGTTGCCGCCATTGTTGAGTTGGAGAAAGTGAGAAGGTTTATGGAGGAGAAGAGAATGAGGAGAGGTGTGGAAGGTGAGTGACTACTTATAGTAGTTGGAGGTAAGAGGATGAGGGTATGTATGTAATTTCCTACCTTATTTACTTTTCCTTTTTCCTTTTCTTTCTCCTAAATTTTCTATACTTTATACTAATTGTTAAAATAACATATAATAATATAATAATATGATAATTTGGAGAAGCATTTCGGTGGTTTTAGATTTATTTTTATTATTATTATGAATTGTTTTCTATTGATATTCAATGTGCATGTCATGTATAAGACAGATTAATCTACCATATTTCCACAGTGTTAAAACTTTTAATTATCTTAACAGAAATAGTATGTCCACAATTTGCTATTTTATTTTATTCGTTGAAGTTTGTTAATTGTGACTTGGTAATATGATTTGCAAATTTGGATGATTTAGAGATTCAACCAAAATAAGATTATGTGAATGATATGTATTTAATTAAATGGATGAATAAATAAAGCTTCAATCTTTTTAAATATGAGCTGAATGCCTCAATAACTAGGCTATGCTTTAACTTGTGTTAAAAACCATGATTAATGTGGGATTTTTTCCCTCACAAAAATTATAATATAAATAATTATTAAATTAAAATAGGAGTAAGCTCAAAGACGTGTCCGAATATATTACCATTTGTTTTCGAGTATGTTTTATTTACTAAAAATACAAGTGGGACCACTATACTGGTACCTCGTTCTTATCATGCACTGTCCTAACAATATAACTTATGTGATTTGAAGTTGTTGGTGTATAGTACGCGACAATTAGTATCACTTGCTGTTGAACTTTAGATACTTATGCGCTGTCAACAATCTTTTTCACGAGTTTATTGAACTAAAATAGAACGAGAAAAAATAACACGTATGTTGATAGTTATGTTTTTCCTAAATTACAAAAGTATGAGATGAAATTGCAAATATATGGGATTACTCTATTTTTTCTATACAAAAAGTAGTATAGTTAATTTTCCATTTTGTAATGAAAAACACACAATATGAAGTGTGGAAGAAGAAATGAAACCATGCATATGATTGAGTTAGAGAAAGTCTTTTACTCTTCCAAATCTTAATAATTAATACCAATTGGTGGTGGATAATTAAGAGCATTTATACCATTGTTTTTCAAATTTTATAAACTAACCAACTGGAATTAAATTGGGTTAACGAGAATGCATAAAGTACATAATTTAATAAAAAAAATTCATAACGTATTATCAAATTTCTTATATTGCTCTAATACTTTTTTTTTTCATGTCTGTAATTATTAAATTTAAATATTGAACTCGATTCATTATAAAAAGACTTAATTTGTTAATGGAATAAGATTTATCACCATATATTTTAATTTTAGCAACTATTTATAATTAATGCATGTCGGACAATTTTAACTAAATAATGAAGTACATATATTTATGGTGTAGTCATGTTTAACATGTAATGTATTTTAAATAGTAATTAGTACTTAATAAAAAAATGCATACATTTTTTAATGAAATCATTCTTATAAAAAATATATAGTGCAAAAACATAAGCACATAAATTGCATTAAATAATATAATGTGCCCCTAAAAAATGCCTAGGGATTTTAAATAAGATTAATATTAGAAAAATAAAAGGGTAGAATTGGGCGATTCAGAGCTCCAACTATGCTCCGATAAGGTCATTCCACATGCGAACCGACGATTTGTTCGTGTGTTTTTACTGTTTTGCCCTTCGGCCTTCCCCGTTTTCGCTCGTTTTTTCAAATTATTCCACAGGCTCCCATGTGCTTTGTTATTCCCACCCTTTTATTTACTGATATTTATATAATTTGGTCAAATTGGTAATTAACTACTGTTTTACTGAGAGGTAAAAATTAAAACAAAGAATTTGATAAAAATAAAATATATGTTTAAATATAAAAAGCAAAATTTATACAAATTAGAAATAAAAAATATTAAAATATATCCATTTTATTACTTAATCGTTTGATATTTAATGTTATATTAATACGAAAATGACACATCATGTAATTAAAATTCAGGATATAAAGAGACAACAAATATTAAATATTAAATCATTAATTACTTATGATACATGCATGTCAGATTTATAAAATATGAATTAGATATATACACTTATTATACATTGGTTAAGATTGTTTTATACTCCCTCTGTCCCACTAAATTAGACCCATTT
The DNA here is from genome assembly GCA_026898415.1 of Leonotis leonurus. Classification (NCBI taxonomy): domain Eukaryota; kingdom Viridiplantae; phylum Streptophyta; class Magnoliopsida; order Lamiales; family Lamiaceae; genus Leonotis; species Leonotis leonurus. Next base: position 6,095,117 of record JAPKLX010000007.1, read on the forward strand.
GTATTAAAATAATACACTCATCTACTTTTCAAATGGGTCTAATTTAGTGGGACGGAGGGAGTATATGGTAGTGAATATATGTTTAGATTTCTAAAATATGAATAGGATAGATACACTTAATTATGCTTTAGATTTTGATAAGATATTGGGTTATAATTGGACTTGCCTATTATAAGTGGGAAAAAATAATAGCAGGATTGTGTAAAAGAGAAACCTAAGTAGTTTGAGAAAACAAGTATATGGTTTTGCAACTTTTGCTTATTAAATTTCTCTCAAAGTCAATGAATTAATTGAAATAGAACATGCAAATTAAATGGAATTTGGAGCAATAATCACTTAGAAAACCTGTTGAAATTCAACGAAATCCAATTCAATTTAATATCTTAACATTTACTGTAGATAATTTTGAACGCCCTTTTCTAAATGAATAAAACCAAAATGAATAAAAGCAATGTAATACTACAACTTAATTATAAAATATCAGTAATATAAAAAAAATAATGAAAATAATTTGTCTTTTCAAATAATATTTTTGCGGCGCCGCTGTAACTGTAATGACTGCAGAGATCGATCAGTTTCTTTTAGTGGCAAAGGAATCCCACGTTGTAATAATTCTTATATGTTAAAAATATAAATATTACTACAAACCCCAATAAATGTAAATATTATGATATGTATTAATTGTATCCAAGCATTTCTTATCTTTCAAACCCCAATAAATAAAAATATTATTATACAAATATAAGATGCAACAGATAACGAATCATAGCACATAAAATGTCAGAATTTGGATGTATTTTCAAGCTGACTGAGCATAACGAACATGGTCAGAATAAATAAAAATCATAGCAGCAACAAATTGTTAATTAATATTCTGACATAGGTTAGGGCGTTACGCCGTTAGTTAGTACAATAATAAAGTGGTATTATTCTTGCAATATGAAAGTTTATTTTATGTACTGTCGCACTCACACATAATCTATTCATATTCAATTTTATTACCATATTCTTTTGAACAGTATCACATAATGTATATGTAATGGGCCTGTTTAATTGAAAATAAAACCAATGCAGCCCAATATAGTTTGTGTTTGCATTATTAGGCCTTTCTAAATCAATTCGTCTTTAGCCAGAATTCAGTCCAAATCGATAGATATAAATCTATTTTTTAAAATAGAAAAAAAACATAAATTATCTCAAATATTTAGATCTAAAAAATCTGAATTCAAAATAAAAATTTCAAATTTAAATATGGATCGAGATAGGCGAGACTCATTATCATATACTAGTCGAACTCGAACATAATTTTGTTACTTAATTAAGAATGGAATATCATACACTTGTATTGTATTTATATAAAATATATAATGGATAAATTTTATAGGAAAATAGAAAGATATGATCTGCAGCCGCCTCTAGCGATTCAAGAAATTCAAAATACATCGGAGACTTCGAAGACTTCCCTCACCTTATCTACGACTTCACAGTGTTGTTTCCACTTTTCTTTTCAACCGTGTAGAAATCCCAATCGATTAAACGCATAATCTGTCCTAATTCTCTCCCATTACTTGCTTAGTTTACTTTCAAACAAGCCCACAAGCCGCCAACCCATCAGCAATAAAGCGGCACGATTTCTACTAGATTCCGATTCGTAGACATTAAAAAGCTAGTCTTTTTTCTCTTGTGGGAGTAGTTTGATCTGATTCGAAGATGGCTGCGAACAACGATCCGAAGCAGGGATCTGGGTTTTTCGCTTCCTTTGCTTCCACGATTACCAGCATCGGCAGTGTCATGTCCAAATCCGTTAATGGGTGTGTCATAAGTTGCATTTTTTTGTTTTTCTTCGGTATTCGATTTTGCTCTGATTAAATTTCTTGTAATTCTGTTGATGGGTCCTACTTTTTTTGCTAGTTTGAGTGGGTGGCTTTGTAATTATTTTCAACTGTTTCGTGATTGATGATGATTGGCTGCATTTAATTTGCTTGAGTATGATTTGGTGTTATGAGATTTATGGGTCTTGTCAATGAAAGATCCCAATACACGAGCTATATTTCATCATATAACTGTAATTTGAAGTATGGATTAGTGATTTTCATTTGCACATTCTTTTGTTGACTGTAGTTTATTTATGCATTCCTGTTTAGATTGCTTGGTTATGAAGGACTGCAAGTAGTTAATCCTGATGGAGGAACTGAAGATGCTGAGGATGAAGCTCGAAAAGGAAGATGGAGGCAAGAGGTATAGTAAAGAAATCCTTTTAACTTTCTTTTGTATCACATTCTTTGTGTAGTAGATCTCTGGAACTTAATGTGTGTAATCATGTGGTGATTTAATCTATAGTTACATTCTGATTGATCCGTGGTAATATGTGTAGTTATGCTCTTCCCAATTTTATCAGTGAAGGTCGTTCCACTAGTTGATCTTTGAAACTTCTGATGTTGAGTTATGTGGTGTTTTTACTAACATTTAGATTGGATTATGGTAATATATAGAAGAAAATCATTGGTATTCACTCCCAAATCGCCTTAATTGGTTCTGATAATTTCCACATACGATTAGCTTTTTATTTCCCGTCCTAATTTGTATTGATGTTATCATATCCTCACGATTGAAGATCTTATTGTAGGATCGTGACAGCTATTGGAAAATGATGCAAAACTACATTGGTTCTGATGTCACATCCATGGTTACACTTCCGGTTCTTATATTTGAGCCCATGACAATGCTTCAGAAAATGGCTGAGGTTTGTACTTTTCCGTTTCTCAACTTGTAACTATGTGCGGTCTGCTGTGGGGTGCGTTAAGTATGCTGATGGGGTGCCTTTTGCTTGCAGTTGATGGAGTACTCGCATTTACTGGACTTGGCAGATGAGTGTGATGATCCGCACATGAGATTAGTGTATACCGGTAATTACTTATGTCCAGCAGTGCAACTTTAGTTAGATTCGATATTTAGAGCAACGACGGCACTAAAGACTAAGCATACTTCCTTGCAGCTTCTTGGTTCATATCTGTATATCCCGCCATCCAGAGGACTTGGAAGCCGTTTAATCCAATTCTTGGAGAAACTTATGAATTGGTGAACCATGGTGGCATTACTTTCATTGCAGAGCAGGTAATGTTCGAACTAATATTTGGCTACTCGATCTCATTTATATAGAATCTTCTTCTCGATACGAAGTTTATCGCTTCTATACACGTCTTGGAAAGACAATTTAAGATTGCCTTCATCTCGTGTTTGAGATGATTTTCCTTCCATTTTTTCTTTATTTTGAATATTTGATTGTTGATCGTGTCAACAGGTTAGTCATCACCCTCCTATGAGCGCAGCTCATGCAGAAAATGAGCATTTCGTGTATGATATCACTTCAAAGTTGAAGACCAAATTTTTAGGGAATTCAGTTGATATCTACCCTGTTGGGAGGTAAAACCTTCTCTTTATGATGAATAAGCTGATTCATTACCGTTTCGTGCATTCCAGTGGCTCAAAATTTGGAAACTCGAAACATTAGCCATTTGAAGGACTTTTCTGAATTAATAAAAGAATCAGCTTTTGCTCAACATAATTATATCTTAATCCAGCATAATTGATAGTGGTCTAATTTTTAAGGCCAGATTTGTCTCTTATGTTTGCTTTTTTGCAGGACGAGGCTTACACTCAAGAAATCCGGTGTGGTGTTTGATTTGGTTCCACCTCTTTCAAAGGCTAACAACATCATATTTGGACGAACTTGGGTCGATTCCCCCGGTGACATGATCTTGACAAACATCACAACAGGAGAGAAGGTGGTTCTTTACTTCCAACCTTGTGGGTGGTTTGGGTAAGATGTAACGACCAGTCTATTGTATGCATTAGCGATAAATTGTGTCTTGATTTGCTGATGTACTCTTGTCCCTCATTACATTATTTGCCCATCTAGTGCTGGGCGCTATGAAGTGGATGGATATGTGTACGACACAGAGGAAGAACCCAAGTACTTGATGACGGGGAAGTGCAACGAGTTCATGAGCTATCAACCTTGCGACTCTGAGGGTGAGCCCACTCCTGGCTCCGAGCTTAAAGAGGTTAGATCATGAGTGCATTGCCACTTTTCGATGTTTTCGTGATCGAATCTTTGCATTTAATGATCGAAGGTCTTGTTCTGAACGGTTTTGGAGAAAATAATGTTTGTATTTCGTTTCGTGGTTGGTCTAGGTGTGGAGGGCTGCTGAGCTTCCCAAAAACGATAGATTTCAATACACTCATTTTGCACACAAAATGAACAGCTTCAACACTGCACCTAAGCAGCTGCTCCCATCGGATTCTCGTCTGAGGCCAGACCGTTTGGCACTTGAGCAGCATGACCTCTCTAAAGCCGGTCTCGAAAAATCTAGGTCTCTCTCTCTCTCACTCTCATTGCTATGTCAGTCTCTTTCTCTCAGCTCTCTCAGTTCTTGATGGATTTGATCGTGATCTGCAGGCTGGAGGAGAGGCAACGGGCGGAGAAGCGAACAAGGGAGACAAAGAAGGATGAGTTCAAGCCCAAGTGGTTTGAGTTGACGGAGGAGACAGCTTCGACTCCCTGGGGCGATTTGGAAGTTTATCGATACAACGGAAAGTACCAAGAACATCGTGCTGCTGCGGAGAGTTCCGACAGCATTCAAGGAACAGACAACACTTCCATAGAGTTTGATCCATGGCAATATCATGATGATTAAACACAACCACCCTTATCATATCATATCATTATTTTCTTTTATTTTTTAAACAGTTCTAATTTTCATATGGTCTAATTGTTGGAATTTCTTGTGTATTTTTTTTTACGTAGGTGAGATTTATGTGGATATGACACAACCTTTTTTATGGTTTTCATTTGTGTTTGTTTGAAATGTATCGAGAGATGAGTTTTAATGCAATTGATTGGGGGGTCTTTTTTTATTAGTTTGTCGATTGAATTTTCTTTTTTGTCTTAATTGAAGCACTTTAAAAGCTCAAATAGTTAGACTTTTGCCTTCCTTTCTTTTAATGACATCAATGATCTCATTATATAATGAAAAAATTTAGATCATGATGGATTTAACCTACACCCTTCTCTTATTTTTCACCATATCTAATTGAGGAAGAATTTTATGTTGATCAACTATTGTTTTTGGATATGAATCCTAAATTCCTAATATATAAAAGGCATATATTCCATTGGAAGAAAAAGTGGTGAGTACATTGAACATAACCTTAACAATATCAAGTGGTAAAACTAAATTTTGTTTTTTCTTTAGTTCCAACTATTATTTATTACTATAATTGGGAAGAATATCAAGATCACTTTTCTAGAAACTTCAAATATGAAGAAAGCTACTTTTGTTGTTGTATGACACATTTTCTTGATTAGTGTGTGTATAAATAATGATAAGCACTAATGTGATTAGTGATATGTGTTCAAAGGTGGATGTCATGTGCCTATTTTTGGTTTGATTTACCTATTATTTCCTTGCAATATAACTATATGTACTTTTTTATTTAATTTTCCATCCATACATGTAGTTCTTTCTTTGAGGAACCATATTTGTACTTCTAAAAATGACTTTATGTACTTGTAGAGATGTTAATATTATGTTTATTTGTACTTCTATGATTCATTTTATTTTTAAAATAAAAAATAATAATTTTCGATAATATATAGTCTCATACATCAAAACAATTTATGTTATATCTTTTCAATTCTTGTTTTTTGACGTAATGATTTAAAAATAATGGGGTTCACGTTGACATGATTTCCTCTTCATTTCATTTTCTTTTTCTCTGTTAATTTCCTTATACTTTGACCAGATCAGCATTCCACCACACAGTCTCTCTCTCTCAAATAAGCTCACACTTCTATGCACTCCTATGTTTCCATCTTCATCAGCAATCAATAGGGTTTACTTTGTCTGAGGTATGCTAATTGTCGTATTCTTCTCAAGCTCTTCTTCCTCTCCAAGTTTCTCTGCTTTACTTTTGCTGCATATACCGACATACTTCTTGAGCAGCAAGTTCTGCACATAAATGATTGATCTTTTTGCTGCAAAAGCTTGATTACTCATCATTTTTCATTTCCTCTCCAACCCTTTTGGCCGATTTATAGATTGCTCTTTTTGCATGTAAGTTTGCAGTTATATTTATACAGTTATACCTCCCCTTAAAGATTCAATCTTTTTCTGTTTTTGTTTTTTTCGTTTTCTTGAAGCCATTCATAGCTGTGTTACGGTGTATATTGTTAGGGATTCTATTTTGCTAGAATAATTCAGATGGAGGAACAGTGGTGGTTTGACTATTGAATTTTTTAGATATATATATAAGGTATCTTGATTTGGTTGTTGGTAGAAGAAGAATGGATCCACTTTTTGACGGAATCTTGAAGTAGAATCAATCCATGGCTGGGTATTCTAATGGGAAAATTGCGAAGGGGCCTCGGTTTGAGATAAGCTACCCAGATCAGAAATTTGTGAATAATGAACATAGTAATCAAGGCTCCTTGTTTCAAGAACATTGTGTTGGTGGTGTGCATTTGGTCCTCAACCAGCCCTTTTCGAACGGTTCTGTTTTCAGCTCGTTCGTTGACATTGAGGATGACTGCGATTTCTCCGATGCTGTCCTGAGGTACATTGATCAGATACTGATGGAGGAGGACATGGAGGAGAAGACCAACATGCTTCAAGAGTCGTTGGATTTGGAGGCGAAGGAGAGGTCCTTCTACGAGGTGCTCGGGAAGAAGTACCCGCCTTCGCCTTCGCCTTCGCCACAACGAGACTCTGCAGCCGTTGGTCGTGAGCGTGAAGATGATGATAGTAACCCTTATGGTGTTTGCTTTAATTCAACAACTAGTAGTAGTGATGGTAGTGGATACCTAATCGATATAGTCGATCCCAGCTGGATCAATGCTCGAACAGATCAAGATCCTTCTGTCCAGGACCGTGTTGCATCTTGTAGTCATGCTTCTAAGCCATTGAGTAATAATAGCTTGAGCCATTTTGTAGGTGTGTTATCTGATTCTCCAATAAGTCCCCCGAAGATGCCTAATATGTATAACGAGAGTCGGTTGGTGTGGAATTTCCGAAGGGGGGTTCGTGAAGCTAGCACATTCCTTCCTAGTGTGAATAACTCGTGTGCTAATGCTTTAGCTATTCAAGATATTAAAGAAGGGGAGATTGAGTTTGAGGAGAAGAATGATGTGGGAAGTGACTTAACCTCTAGATCAAGGGGAAAGAAGACTCGTTCGATTTCGGACACGGATATGGAAGAAGAGAGAATCAGTAAGCTCCCGGCTGTTTATGCAGAGTCAGACTCTGATGTTCCCATGGAGGAATTTGATGATGTCTTGCTTCACACGGCCGGGGATCGTCAGAAGAAGTTCTCAGCTTTCCGAGAGATTCTGCAAAGTTCATCGGTCAAGAAAAACGGGCAAGTAAAACGGGGTGGGGCGAGGGTCCGTGGCAAGAAACAGAACAAGAAGAAGGAAGTGATAGATTTGAGAACCCTCTTGATTAACTGTGCACAGGCTGTTGCTGCTGACAATCATCGCAATGCGAGCGAATTGCTGAAACAGATAAGGCAGCACGCTTCGCCTTATGGCGAAGGAAATATGAGGTTGGCTCATTACTTTGCTGATGGTCTCGAAGCACGTCTGGCTGGAACGGGTAGCCAGATTCATAAAGCTCTTGTTAACAAGAAAACGATCGCATCTGATTACTTGAAGGCTTACTATACTTACCTAGCATCGTCCCCATTCAGGAAAATCTCGAATTTCACCTCTAACAAGACGATCATCCTTAAATCAATGAAGGAAACACGAGTTCATGTCATAGATTTTGGCATCCTCTATGGCTTTCAGTGGGCGACCTTAATCCAACGTTTAACCTTAGATAGACAAGGTGGGCCTCCGAGGCTTCGGATCACGGGCATAGACTTCCCACAACCAGGCTTCCGACCAGCGGAGAAAATTGAGGAGACGGGACGTAGATTGACACGTTACGCAAAACAGTTCAACGTGCCGTTTGAGTACAATGCTATAGCGAAGAAGTGGGAAAATGTGAAAATAGAGGATCTTAAGCTTGAGAAGGATGAGTTTGTAGTAGTGAACTGTATGTATCGGGCCAAGAACTTGCTCGACGAGACGGTGTTGGCCGAGAGTTCTAGAACTATGGTTCTTAACCTCATTAGGAAGATCAACCCAAACTATTTCATACATGGGATAGTCAACGGGGCATACAGCGCACCATTCTTCGTCACTCGTTTCCGGGAGGTATTGTTCCATTTTTCAGCTCTATTCGACATGCTGGAGTCGAACATACCTAGCGACAAGCCCGAGAGAATGTTGATCGAGAGAGACATCTTCGGGAGGGAAGCATTGAATGTCATAGCTTGTGAGGGGTGGGATAGGGTCGAGAGGCCCGAGACGTACAAGCAGTGGCAAGTACGCCACTTGAGGGCGGGCTTCGCGCAGGTGCCTCTCGAGAGGTGGATCATGGATAAGGCAATAGTAAAGGTGAGAACTCAGTACCACAAAGACTTTGTGATCGACGAAGATAGTCAGTGGATGTTGATGGGTTGGAAAGGGCGGATAATCTACGCGATATCATGTTGGCAGCCCGTTTAAGTCAAGATCGCACCTGCATCTTCTTGGTACTCGACTTTGCAACATCGACTAGCTTCCTCAAGGTGCCGTTCCGAGTGAATCGCGTCTTTCTTTATCCTCAGTTTAATATTCATGCTGTAAACCGTGGTTTGTGTTTCGTCCGCGTTGTAGGTCTCCGGTTCTTGAAGGCACCGTGCAACGTGACACGATTCGATTCGCAAGGGATGGGTACTTACAGACACTGAACTCTTGAATAGGTAACCTCAGGATGATAAGAAGTATTTTAACTGTGTATTATGATATGAAAATAAGTGTCTGAACAAACTTAGTATTGTTTTTGTTGATGCTGCACATTTGATCTTTTTTGTGTAGAGGAATATGTAACTATGATACTTGCTTAAAAAAGAAAGAGTTCTTGTTTTCCATTTCTTGGTCTTTGCAAAATCTTGTGCGTCTCTATTCCAAAGTTTAATATTTCTTTTTTTTTTTTCTAGATATATATTTTTCAATAATTGTTGTCCTTAAAAATGTGCATAACTGAGACAAGTTTGAAAATCTCGTTTTTTCTCAAAATATTCATCATTTAGGTTGAAGAAACAAAGCACTAAATGCAGAAGTGATTATGGTGGGGGACTTTAGAAAACAACTTAGTACTTATTATTTAAGTCTAACTGGAAAACATAGTAGGTATATTAAAAGAAGCATTTAATCAGTTGATAATCCAGTAGTATTAAACAATTAATTTTCTATTCTTATGGTTTCAGCCAAAATGCAATTAAGAATATTAGAGTAATAATTTATTTAAAAGGTAGGTGATTAAAATATACTCCACTAGATTGGCGAAGCTTTCCCTCTCAACTCTCAAGAGCCTCGATCAGATGAAAACGTTGATTTGCTGGTCCACCCTCAAATAATTGAACTTAATTATATTATAGTAATAATAAGAAGAAACAGGAAACAAATAGGAATCATGGGATTTCGACAACCTTTCAAAGTGGACTATTAATCAAATTAATTATAATTAGTACACCTATAGTGCTCACTGGTCATGCGTGATATATACATAGACAACGATATACCACCAATCACACAAATAACAAACCCAATTAATCCATGAAAATAATCTACTTGCTTACTTTCACAATCACAATTTAAGTTCAATTAAAACTAATGTTAAAATTTGATAGTGGAACAATAAATGTCGTGCAATTCAATCTAGTTCAAATTTGACAAATTTGATGTAATTTCTGCAGAATTGAGCAAAAGAGCTTAAATTAATTTAATAATATTCCATATAAGATTTTTTAATAATGAGGAGTTTTATTAATGATAAACAATTAAACTTAGCAGTTACAAAGAGATCATAAGCTTTTTTAAAAAAAAGAACAACGTTAAGTAATAGAGATATTGATCATCTTCAAGAATGCAATACATGAAGAAAAGATAATTCCTCAGTGGTAAAAAGTATAAACTCAAAAGTACAAAATGAAAGCTGGAAATGCAGTAAGATGATCAATATGCAGGCATGATTATAGATGGTCACACTTACTGGTGCTGGCATTCGGGAAAAACGGGCAACTCTTATCGAATCCGAAGTCTAATGAGCCATGGCGAGAGAGACGACATCTAAGATCAGAAACGAGACGTGACTTGAGAAAATAGAGCTTTGAAGTCTGTGGTTGGTGTACCGGAGCCCTCAGGCTTAGACGCGAGGTCAAGTGCTTTGAACTTCGCCTCCTCAATGCTTAGTGCCTGGTAAGTTAATGTCGTCATGAAAATCTAAGGAGATGAAAGTGAACCACGAGATGAAGAATAATGGTGGCTGATGCCATTACCTGAATGCAGGTTTCTGCAACATCAGGCCTTGCGATCGTCCTTGTATCTGTCTCGAGAAGCTCATCATCCTTTCCGACGAGTAGCTCTCTTATACCACCGTCTTTATCTTGCAAGCCTCCAGCACTAGGCCAACACAATGAATAGATGAATACTATATAACAAGAAGAATACTAATGGCCTCAAATTGTCTTTGAATCCAAATCTACACTCACTTATTCATTCAGTAGGAGAACTGGAGAAGGTACACTAACAGAAGTAAGAAGTCATACCGAATTATGGTGTAAGGTATTCCTGAGTCTGCCAAATATTGTTCGGCCTTTCTCTTCCAAACCTGCGATTTAAAGAGCAACAACATATGATCATGATGTTTTCAGAATCATGTAGCATAAACATATATGGAGTTTATACTTTATAAGTGAGTGAACACTGTTTTAGAGTGTTAAGCCAGCTAAAATATGACAATATCTCAAATTAAGAGTAAACGAACTAGGAGTAAGCTAAGTGCCTCGATTTCTTGACAATGAATAAGCTCGTAAAAGGGAGGGATGGAAGGATATCGAGTAGCAAGTGAACAACGAGGAACGAACCAAGATATTTGCATTTCCTATGCTATTTAGAGGGTGATTCAGATTTGTTCCTCCCATTGATCCAACCAGCACAATCTGCTTCACTCCGGCAGCTTTAGCTGATCAAATGATTATACCCATTTTAGAAATACAACTAAAAAACAGTTAACTATATAAATGAAGCAGTATTGATATGCACCAGCATCTATTTGGTTCTTTTGCCCTATCCAATCAACCTAGAATCGAACAGACAAGGTCAGAAAACTTAAACTTAGGGACTGAAAGCAAGAAATCTAGCAATGAGTAGAGACGGAAACCTGTTCTGGAAAGGCTCCTTCTTCGAAATAGAATTCTGGCCTTCCACCTTGAGAAGGGTCAAAGCCAGGTTTCATCTTTGGCACGGCACTTGTGAGTATTATAAGAGCATCGATACCTTCGATAGCTGGAACTATGCTATCAGCTTCTCTTATATCCGCAACGTAGACATCATCTTCACCACCAATTTTCTCCTTGCTCTCCGGCGTTCGTACCAAACCCCTGGCAGTGTACTGGTCCACCCTCTCCTTTAGTTTCTTGTACACAATTTGCCCTTCAAAAGAAGGAGCCAACGAAAATAAACATGAAAAAGGCAATTTCTTAGAGGCTGAGCCCCATCTCACACTTAGATATAAGTAACTAGCACAACGAGACATGGAAACTAAAACCAAATCAGTGCAGCAAGCAAAATGAAGGATGAATTGCTCATTATACATATTGATAATAACACTGAATTGTTTGGCAATTTGTATAATGTCATTTGTTGTTATGGCCATATTCAGAGCAACAGGGGGAAAGGATCTGAAGATCTTGTTTTGTTTCATCCTCTGTTAATATTTTCGCATTTGCAGAGCTAATTCATTAATCTCCACAAATCTAATACATTTTCAATATAATTAGTAGTAACACAGTAGTAAAAGGTTCAGTTAAGGTATGCGGCAAATAAAGTTCGAGGCATGATCTTTTACCAGTTCTACCGCCGGCGCCGGTGACGAGAACGGTGCTTTTACTCGAGCTCGACATCGCCACCACCGGAACTCTCCGACCGAGCGTCGCTCCCCGCGCCTGAGAAAATCGGAATGCAGAGGAAATGGAGAGTTCGCCAAAAGCAACCCTAGAAATAGGGAATTTGTCTACGGAATTTAAGCTCCAGCAATTATGAGTAGCAGTTGAGGGGACGGCAACGCGTGCCATAGCTGCCACTTCTCCGGCTAACGGCTACTAATACGACGGCGGAGGCCGCCGGTGATGAATGTATAAAGTCGCAAATGATTTATTCCGGCGATCGGAGAGGATTGGATTGCGGCAGTGTGTGTGATACTTTCTTATCCGTTTCTTAACTGATATCTTATCTGAACCAGACTTCTTATAAATATTTATTTTACATTTTCTTCAATATACAGTTTGACTCTTTTACTCTAGAATCTAGATGGATTAATCCTATTAGGACAGGTTCAACATGTATTCTTGCAAGACAAACCAACATATTATTATTATCATGGATGAAAAGAAGACACTATTTACACAATTAGTAGTAACATGAACTAACAAACATACTAGGAAGCAGCTGCAATGAAATGGCTAAGATTAATAAGAAACATTTTTAAATAAATGAGTTTATTATATAAAAATGATCAGATCAGATCAGCATCGCATAATTTTGAATGAATTATTGATTTGTTCTATAACTATAAAGTGATGATTTACAGCCATGAAAGGCAAACAAATAGCATGCATTTCAACACCCTATTTTTCAATTTTAAATAAAACGGCGCTAACACTTTCAAGATAAAGAATTTGAAATAGTAGGTCGAGTACAAGTATGAAAATAATGTACATATATATATTTACCTAATTAAGAAAAAAGAAATATGCAAGCACATTCCTAGTTGTCACTAATTATTCCACCGTTGCACAATCCTTATCCCACATTATACTCGCCACTCCAATTAATTAACAAATTAAGAATCTATTTTTTTATATAAAAAATCCTCTTCTTTTTCTCAATTATTAGGAAATAAATTTAGAAAAAAGCAAAAAAAATATTATATAATAGTATGTAGCAAGTATTATTATATATAAAGAACCACAGCAGCAACAGATAAAGCTCCATTTATACAAAAAGTTGTGATTTGTAGTTTGCCAAAAGTGGAAATGGAGGAAGAGTGCAGAACCCCAAGGCAGCAGAAGCACAAGATTCCGGCCGCTCTGGTATGTCCACCGCCGCCCAAGAAGAAGCCGGCGTGGCTGAAGACGGCGCCGCCGCCGCACGTTGAGTACTGCCACCCGCCCGCGGACCTCGAGATGTTATTCCCCCCCATTACTCGAAGCAGAACTTGGGCTTAGGAGAGTTAGTTGTTGGTTTATTATGTTTGTTTGGTTTGCTTTTTTGCATGGGAACTGGTTTTTTATTTCTTTATATATCTATGTTTTGTACTGTTTTGTATTAATTGGTAGGAAGTTTGTTTGGGATTTATGTGTTAGATTTGTTGGTACTTTTTATTTGATTTTATGAGCTTTTAAAAATATTATTCCTTATGTACCATTGATGCTTGCACATCTTGTTTAATTTATTTGTTCATTTATTGTGTTGTAGATTTATAAATTTAGGTTGTGTATGGATGGAAGAATGTTCAAGAAATTAAATGAAGTACTCTAAAATATAAAATATAAAGTATGGAAAGAGATCTATAATTTAGAGTAGTTAGGTGAGGAAGTGAAATTAATCTTTATTCATACATTGATTTTTCTTTAGTATGAAATAAGCCACTTCAAATAGTTTATTGTATAAATTTATACGTCGGGAATAAAAAATAAAATAGCATTGAAATGCATTTTTATAGATCAATCTGAATTATCTCATAGTATAATGTGAGCTCAAAGACATAAAATAATTATTTCAGATTTTTTTCAAGCAAATGTGCATTCTATTTCCCTTTTTTGATTACATGACACGCGTAAGTGCGTCAAAGATAAATGGTCACACGTGTCGTCTATGGACTTGATGACCTTAATTGCACAAAAATGTGAACAATTATAATGACTATCTATTTATGTAGTAATTACGAGATTCTAAAATAATTTAGATCTTATATTCACTCCACAAATCAAGATCTTGTATATTTTTTGGATTTTCGGGTATTTCTCGAGTCTTTTGGGTATTTAAAGCTTTTGTGTATTTTTAATTATATAATTAATTAAATAAAATGTAATATTAATTAATTAAAAATTGGGTTTTCAAGTATTACCCGATCGGGTTTCAATTAATACCCGAATCGAAATTGTGAAAATATTCAACCCCAATCTTGACCCGAATCCGATCGAATTTCAAGTATTACCCAAAATACCCAAAAACCGATATCGAATAGACACCCCTAGACATAAATGAGCTTCAGATAAACTGATTTTTTTTTTTATTATATATTAATTAAACATAAACTTACATGATATTATAGAGTACATAATCAAGATTTAATGAGACACTATAAACATATAAGATAATTTAAATAAATGAAGAAATTGAGCTAATACAATAATTAAAATTTTATTATATAATTAGGTTTTTAAAAATTTAAATTAATTTACACATGTGAAAATGTCGACTTCCCTTTATAAATGACAGGTTGAATTAATTAACCCCCCAAAAAATTAAACTTGTTAACAATGTCTTACTTTCACATTTGCTCATTGAATTAATTCTATAGTAAAGTCATGAGTCCATCAATAGGGTTATGAATCGACAGATATTCATATTCACGCGGAAAAAAAATAATAATTAAACGTGACAATGTAATCAATCTTTGACAAATTAACGTCTTTTGAATTTTTATTTTATTTCATTGAGGTAATAAAGGCCAATTTCGTTTTTATTTTTAAAGGAATGATTTTGGGATTTATTTTGAAAATCAGATATGATTTTCAGTTTTAATAAGTTTCTTGATATAGAAAGGCTAAATTGATAACATTTATAATGCTATAATAAGTAATTAACAATTAATTCAAAGCCGTTAGAAGATGTTCCATCAATGCAATTTTGTAATAATTATAAGATGTCGATTAATGTGAGTGCTCAATTTTAAAATAAATTGATGTCACTGCTCTCTTTATGAGGAAATCCCTTAGTGGACATTACATGAAGTCAACAAAAACATTAAATAAGTTACTAATATGTTGATTTTTTTTTAATTTAAGTTTAATCATTTTATATTGAAGTCGACTGTCGACAGCCTTGGATAGTACTAGAAAAATATACGTTTGTGCTACGTGTTGCTTAAGTGTTCACCTATATATCAAAGTCTTAATGTCTAAGCAAATTTCAAAATCAATATAATTTTTAATGACCGAGTTTCTAATTTGAACGATTCAAAAGAATTTGATTTGAGAAAATTTGTTTATATATATTGACTTGTATATACATGATTAATTAGGGAAGAGGATGTGACAGAGATTAATGTTGTCACATGGTATCCAAATGCTGAAATATAATATGCCTGCAATTTTGAGCCTAATTTTATGCCATGTGACCGGCCTTACTAAATAGCACATGATGTGATTTTTTTGTCAACTTTTTATAATCATAAATATGAAATATAGTGTTAAAAGGTCGTATAAATACCGAATAATACTCTCTCTTCACTTCAGCATTCAATATTATATTTTTAATGGATTGATTAATGAAGTAATGATATGAAGAATTAAGTAGTGATCTCCGGCTTCCAAGAAGAAGAAGTCAAATACTCGATCGATTTCTCCATCATTCACCAATCATATTAGTATTTAAATTCCCAAATTTATTTAATTCTTTTCCAAATAAACTAGTACTCAGTACTTGATTTTCTCAAAAATAGAAAAATAATTCAATGATGTGACGGTCAACACAATATATATGTATGACTGTGTGTGTGTAACTTACAGCTCGAAACCATCCTGTCAAGTTCCCACTCTCTGTTTGTCTCTATAAGGATCGATCTCCTTCTTCCATCTTCAATCGCGGATTGCTGCATGAAAATTCTTTTACTGTAACATCTAAAACCCTTCAGTTGTGTTTCTGAAGAACAAGAGGAGTGATGGTGGGGTTCAAGAATCTGGCATGGCTGCCGGAGACGAAGAAGGAAGGAAGGAATCTAGGAATCCTCGCATTCGAGGGGGCCAAAACTATGGCGAGGCTCATCTCTCTCTACAAATCCATCTCCGACGAAGAGATTTCGGGGCTGAGGAACGACGCGATACGGTCCAAGGGAGTTGCGTTTTTGAACTCCAGCGATGAAGGCTTCCTCATGAGCTTGGCCGGCGACGAGCGCTTCGAGGATCTCGACCGCGCCTCCGCCGCGGTTGCGCGGTTTGGGAAGAAGTGCAGCGATTTCGGCCTCGAGCGGTTCGATATGCTTTACGAGGATTTGAAGGAGGGGATCGTCGGCTCCGGCAAGATCAGGTACGGGTCGTCGGCGGCGGAGCGGAGGATCCGGAAGATGGAGAGGCTAGTGGCGGCGACGTTGGGGCTGCACTCGGCCACGGAGTCGCTGGCGGAGATGGAGGCGTCGGAGAGGAAGATGAGGCAGTGGAAGGGGAGAGAAAACGATCTGCAGAAAGCCAATCGCGATAATTTGGTTATGAAATTAGAGATTCAGCGCAGAGAGATTCGGAATTTGAGAGAAATTTCATTGTGGAATAAATCCTTCGATAAATGCGTTGATTTGATGGCGAGAGTAGTCTTCGTCGTGCACAGGAGAATCTCCGCCGTTTTTGGGCGGAGAAAGAGGTTTCCGACGAAGGAGAAGATCTTCCCGCATTCCGGTCCGTTACTAACGGCGTCGAAGCCCGTTATGGTCCGGTTCTACAGCCGTAAA
Organism: Leonotis leonurus; assembly: GCA_026898415.1. Taxonomy (NCBI): domain Eukaryota; kingdom Viridiplantae; phylum Streptophyta; class Magnoliopsida; order Lamiales; family Lamiaceae; genus Leonotis; species Leonotis leonurus. Next base: position 6,111,991 of record JAPKLX010000007.1, read on the forward strand.
TCGGGTCTCTTCTCGGAAGAGGACGGTTCGAGAACGAACCGGGTTTTCCACTCGGCCGGGCCGGCGACGGTGGGCGGGTCGGGGCTGGCGATGCGGTACGCGAACATCATCCTAACGGCGGAGAAGTACATGGACGCTGACGTGGCGATAAGCCACGTGGAGAGGGAATCTTTCTACGAGATGCTGCCGGAGAATCTGAAGGCTATGGTGAGGGCGAAGCTGATCAAGAATCTGAAGTGGGCGGAGAACGACGCGCTGCTGGCGGAGGGGTGGCGGGAGGCGGTGGCGGAGATACTGCGGTGGCTGGCGCCGGTGGCGGACGACACGGTGCGGTGGCAGATGGAGCGGAGCTGCTTGGAGAAGACGAGGGTCGACGCCTGCAGGCCCACCGCGCTGCTGCTGCACACTCTGCATTTCGCCGATAGGGAGAAGACGGAGGCCGCCATTGCCGAGATCTTGGTGGGGTTAAGCTGCGTTTTCAGATTCGAGAATCGCCGTTTTGTTCATTGCGACGAATTTTATTGAAGATTTTGTGTTATTGTTGATTATGATCTAGTTTATTTATTTATCAAATACTCATTTGTATAGTTCAATTGTAACGGCTATGCTAAGCATGATGTTTTGTAGTAATTTTTATAAAAAAATCTAGTCTATCTTATCGGAATTAAACTTGAAATTTCATTTAAACATTGTTATTTTGTGCTAAATATACATTAGTAAATATAAAATATCCGTATCAGAATCATAATATATATAAAAGAATTTGGACATGAGGCTTCTCGGGTTGCCACGTCAAGCGGGAGCCCAAATTGATTTGAAGCGCATAATTATAATTTTCCCGACCCGACAACCCGAACCCGGAAACGCTTCATAATAAATGGATAACGTAAATCAATCAACACAAACTGGTGGCCTCTATTTGAGATAATGGCGACTTCTTCATCAGCATTTTCGTCTCCATTTCTCTCCACCGCCGGATCCTCCATCACCGGAAACCCGATCCGAAACAAGCTCTCACTCATCCACAGCCACAAGCGGGTCGGGTTCAAGGTCCGCGCTGTCAAGATCCCCGCCGGAGTACGCTTCTCTTGCTTGCTTTTCCTTTTCCTTTTCTTTAATTTTATTTCTTTGTTTGGTAATTTATTAATTTATATGTGTATATGAAATAAAGGTGGAATTGCCTAAAGAGCAGCCAAAATTCCAAGCTCCATTTCTGGGGTTTACAAGAACGGCTGAGATTTGGAACTCTAGAGCTTGTATGATTGGCCTTATTGGGACTTTCATTGTTGAATTGGTTAGCCAAATTAATGAATTTCATATTTATTCGATTTAAATAACTTCATTACATTATGCTTCTTAATTTCAAGAATTTTGATATCTTCTAATCCCATAATTATCTGTTTCTCTCTAGATTATAAACAAGGGAATACTTGAGGTGATAGGTGTGGAAATTGGAAAAGGCCTTGATATTCCACTTTGAACATATCAACAGCTGCAGCGCCAGCAAAGACAGAGTTGGAGCTTGTATTTAGTTCCTTGCTGTAAAGAATTATAAATCCATTTCAGTAAAATGAGAGTTTGTGTTTTTCTAACCTCTTGTAAGTCATGTATCATTTCTTGAATTACAACTCCTTTTATTTTATGATATTTGAATTTGGGTCTCTCAAATAGATAGGTTGGTAATGAATTGAATTCGATGGTAAAATCAAATTTTATTGCAATCATTCAACATTACAAAAGACTGCCGATTTGGCCGATAATTATAGAACTCCAAACAAAAACAAAAATAAGAACAAAACAATGAAGTAATTAGTGCTGCAAATTACTGAGCAAAAACTAGTACTCAGCTCAAGTATAACATTACAAAAAAGAAAAAAGAATCGGACGGTCGGTAATGATGAGAAGAAGAGTGGAGATCAACATTTAGGAAGATCGGAGGGTGGAGGAAGCAGCTTCTGATTGGGAAGCTTTCCATCCAAAACAAGCCACGCCATTTTCAAACCCCAGCTCGTGTGAACTTCCAAGTGACAATGCATAAACCACACCCCTACATCAATTCGTATATATCATCCTCAGAATTAAAGATAGATAGGAAATTAATAATGAAATAATTAGAATGAATACGAACCGGGATTATCTGCCAAGAACCGTATAGCAACCCAGCCACCGACCGGAACGCCCACCGTGTTCCGCTCCACCGGGTCCACCAGATTGAACTTTTTGGGGTCATTAATGGGGTCGTAGTTTCCGAAGCCTTGGCCCACCACGAAGAAATTGAAGCCATGGAGGTGGAGGGGGTGGCTCTCCGCGCCCAAGATGCTGGTATCTTGCATCACCAGCTCCACCTTGGTGTTGTACGGCACCACCATCAACTTAGTACCGTTTGCCACCATGGTGTTGTTGGGGGGGATTTCCGGTGAAGTTGAACCACTTCTGAGGGCTGAAGGGGAAGTCCGCCGAGTAGACGCCGCTCGACATGCCGGAGAAGTGAGACTGCAGCAGCGCCGTCGCGGGCTGCACGAACGATATGTTACTCACCGTCGCCGCGAACATGGTGCCGTTGGGTCCCTGACACGTGGCGTTATTATGATCGCAGGGTTTGGTTCCCAATCCGACGGTGAAGAAGAAGCTCCGGTCCACGCTCTGGGGCACCTTCGCCGGGAACTGAGGGGTGGCCAGGCTGCGGAGGCGGTTCGTGAAGTTGGTGGCAAAAGCAGTGTCGTTGAGCGCGGGAAGGACCGGTTTATGGAGGGGGAGGTTGTTGATGGAGGCTGTGTATTCGTATTCTAGAACTCCGGCGACGGCGGAGTTGTCGAAGGTGCCGGAGCCGGTGGCGTAGGGCCGCGCCATCATGAGGAATGCGGCGGCGGGGGAAACGGGTTTGGTGTGGAGGAGCAGATTTGTGGTCTGGCCGGGAGTGATGAGAATGGTGTCGGTTTTGAAGGGTTTCACATAAACGGCGTCGACGTCGACGACGGTGAGAGTGTGGTTGGCGATGCTAAAGAAGAGCTCGTCGTTGAGTGCAGCGTTGATTACTCGGAGGAGGTAGGATTTTCCCGCCTTCACCTTCAGCTTGAATGTATCTATCCAAATATAAATTTATATATATTGATTAAATGTTAATTTAATTAGATGAGATGCAATTCTTTGGATTAATCAGTGTTGTACCTTTAGCGGAGCAATTGTACAAGAGACCCGGAAGTCCATTGATAGTGTAAGCATCGGAAACATTGGGACCGCCTCCTGTTTGGAGAGCTTGACTGATTATCGCCTCAGTATCGGTATTGAACCATTCTCCTGCACGTTCGTGCGTAATTTTCAATAGTATATATGTTATTGAAATGTAATCAAGAGTAAAATTGAATTGTAAGTATAGGATTAAGTATTACCAAAGATGATAGGAACTTGTTTGTAGGGCTTGGGGAAAGGATATGGGACATTTTTGTTTGGAAGGATGATGATAGGACCATATAGAGTTGATCTCAACCATGAAACATGTGCATGCCACCACAGAGTTCCCCTTTGCCCAACCACCGTGAAATTGTACACATAGCTCTGCCCGGTTTGAATCGGACATTGCGTTATATATGCCGGACCATCGGCCCACCCGCTTCGAAGTTGCCTGATCCCATGCCTGTCGTCAAATTTCCGACCATTTTATCAAAATATTATATGTGATACAAGATAATGATATACTAGTGTAACTTAATTAATCATCTCAAATTCTAAAATACCAGTGAATACTAATATTGTGGGAGACGTAGTTGGTGACATTTATAAGCAAGCGATCACCCTCCCTCACCACGATACGTGGCCCCGGAAATCTTCCGTTCACCGTCACTATGCTCCTCGTATGGCATAATCGTGTCACGTTTTGCATCGTGATCTGGGAAGCGAGCATTGACAAAAGGAGACAATGTTAAAGAAATATACTACTAAATAAAAAAGAAAGATTTAATACTATAAAAAGCATACATTGAACTCGTAGTGCCTCGTGATGGCTTCTGCAGGGAGAGGAAGGTGGAGCAGTGCCATGAATATTGCAAACAGTGCTATAGAATTCTGCAATTTAGATTCTCCCATTTTTCTAGCTAGTTTCTTGAACTTGGAAGCCCCTCAAAAATATATTGGTTGAATATTGGTGTTGTTTCTTTTGTACTGCTTCAACTATGCCCCTCATAATTATATATATAGGGAAGGTGTTTGGTTGATTAGGTGATGAAGAGATGCATACTTTAATGGTTAATTGAAACTAGCTAGAAAAGAACACAAAAATAAGAAAGAAACATTAATAAGGATATACATATAAAATACGTTGTATTCTCGGACCAACTGTAGTTGGAAAACAACATTAGAGTGGTGTCAAAGACAACCTACCTAGCTAGTAATTCTGTTTAAACCCTTGTCTAATCTTTCCTTATTGCTCATGCTATCTCCAAGAAGTAGTGGTAATATTTATGCTCGTATAACATTTAGTCCTTATCTTTAAGCCTTAATTATACAAAATAGTGTATCACAGTACGTATGTTCACTCTATTTTTAGTGTGTGCTATTGATTGTTTGCGTTTTATTAAATAATAGTGAAATCATGCACCAAATCATAATTATATATGCAGTAAAAATAAGTTGGTTTTGTAGACATAAAATATGAGTTTATTGTAGATGATATATCTTGAAGCTTCTGATACGGTATATATACATATACATATACATATACATATACTTGATTGTAAAGCATGCATATGAGTTGTAGACATGAAGAAATATATATTAATTTGTTGATTGAGAGAGAGAGAGAGGTGTGATTTATTAGAGGAATAGTTGAGAGATAAGGTCGATTTGGTGGGTGTGGAGTTGTCAAGGTTTTAGGTTCCCAAACACAAAAGTAATTTAAAACAATTAATATACGTATAGTTGTAGTAGTATTTTAAGTTTCAAGCAATTTCCTACTACGCAATGCAAGATAACTATTTCTAACTATTCCCTTTTCTTATATTCAATCAATCTTGCTTTCATCTTTACTTGCTTTGCTGTCTTAATTTGTTGTTGTTTTATCGATCGTTTCATGCAACCCCTTGAGATTGCTTAGGATTCAAGATTAATTTGTATTTCTGTATTTACTAATTTCATCACTCTCAATAGCGTAATTTCTAATTTTATTCTCATACTCCACATTATATATATTTTTATTATAATCAAATGAATTTGTAAAAATAATCAATTCTCAAAAGTTTCAAAAGTTGATTTCGTGGTGTAATGTTCTTCATGTAGGAAGTTACGATTGTGTGTTGGGAGCCTTTTGAATTTTGATAGTTCTAAAAGTAGTTTCCTTTTATCATGAAGTGGTCACAAAAAGGGAAAAATCATAGTTCCATTTTTATTTTATATATAATGTTTGGTAATTTATCAATTTTGGGAATAATCCAACAATTTTAGTTGACTTTAATAGAAGTTATGCTCAATATGAGGAAATTGTATTTTAATTACCACAATTATTATAAGGGTGATAATAACTAAAATAGGAATTTGGGTCTCAAAATATTGCAATTCCTCCAAATAGCAAAATTTACCAAATTTTCACTAACAAAGACAAAGTAATCACAAACGAGAATTTGAGGAATAATGAATTTCGTCTAGCTTTTATTTAAGCTTTCTTGAAACTTTTTAATTTTTATATAAAAAAATGTAATTACTTTACTAGTAAATAAATTAACAGAAGTAGTAGGCATTTGGTGTTTTAGAAAATGGGCAAGAGAGAAATAGACTGTACCCAAATAATTAAAAGAAAATTGCTAGGGTTCAAAAGAAACATTAACTAAATTTTCTAGGAAATACCATTAATTTCTTTACTATTGATCAAGCTTTAATAGCCTATGCAAAAAAGGTAAATTATGAGACTAAAATTTGAACAATTAATAAACACCTCCTATTACATTGAAATAATCAAATGATTTGATGACAAGTAGGCTAAGTTATGGATGAGGGGTGATGGTCAATTTCATTGATAGATGATCAGTTACTAATTAAGATATAAGCAAAGATTTGACAGTGCAAAAATTGAAGTGATGCCTAAACAGAATTGTCTTTGACACCACTCTAATGTGCAGTGGGTCAACACCTCTTTGCTCCACCTATTTTATTATCATCTTTTCATTAATACTCTCTATTTTATTTAATAATCTCATCAAATTATTAATTATACCTAATATCAACCAAAACCCTTCTACTATAAATCCCAATGACAATAGTTTCAAGAATACCACAAAACAAACCATACAACAAGCCATATATCAAACCTTCTACAAAGAAAGAAAAGGAAAAAGAGAAGAATGAGTGCCTCTACTCTAAAGGTGTCTATTCTATTCTTGGCTGCAGTTTTAACATTCTTCAACTTTCCTCTCCAAGCACAAGGCAAGACTAGGCATTATGAGTTCAATGTACGTACAAATGTGCCTACTTTAATTTCCACAACTTCTTTACAATTAAAGATCGTTCGATAAGATCATTTCGTGTTATAATTGTCAATGTCTTCTAGATCATGATGCAAAACGTGACTCGATTATGTCACACGAGGAGCATAGTCACGGTGAATGGAAAATTTCCCGGACCACGTATCGTGGTGAGGGAGGGTGATCGCCTGCTTATAAATGTCACCAACTACGTCTCCCACAATATTAGTATTCATTGGTATTTTAGAATTTGAGATGATTAATTAAGTTACACTAGTATATCATTATCTTGTATCACATATAATATTTTGATAAAATGGTTGGAAATTTGACGACAGGCATGGGATCAGGCAACTTCGAAGCGGGTGGGCCGACGGTCCGGCATATATAACGCAATGTCCGATTCAAACCGGGCAGAGCTATGTGTACAATTTCACGGTGGTTGGGCAAAGGGGGACCCTTTGGTGGCATGCACATATTTCTTGGCTTAGATCAACTCTCTATGGCCCAATCATCATCCTCCCTAAGAAAAATGTCCCATATCCTTTCCCCAACCCCTACAAACAAGTTCCCATCATCTTTGGTAATACTTAAGCCTATACTAACAATTCAATTTTACTTTTTATTACATTTCAATGGTACATAACAATAACATATATACTATTGAAAATTATGCACGAACGTATAGGAGAATGGTTTAATACCGATACTGAGGCGATAATCAGTCAAGCTCTTCAAACCGGAGGCGGTCCCAATGTTTCCGATGCTTATACTATCAACGGACTCCCGGGCCTCTTGTACAATTGTTCCTATAAAGGTACAAATTTCATCTCATCTAAAAGCTCGAATTTTTGCAATTTATTAAAAGTTGTTAATTAAAAATATATTTGGATAGATACATTCAAGCTGAAGGTGAAGGCGGGAAAATCCTACCTCCTCCGAGTAATCAACGCTGCACTCAACGACGAGCTCTTCTTTAGCATCGCCAACCACACTCTCACCGTCGTCGACGTCGACGCCGTTTATGTGAAACCCTTCAAAACCGACACCATTCTCATCACTCCCGGCCAGACCACAAATCTGCTCCTCCACACCAAACCCGTTTCCCCCGCCGCCGCATTCCTCATGATGGCGCGGCCCTACGCCACCGGCTCCGGCACCTTCGACAACTCCGCCGTCGCCGGAGTTCTAGAATACGAATACACAGCCTCCATCAACAACCTCCCCCTCCATAAACCGGTCCTTCCCGCGCTCAACGACACTGCTTTTGCCACCAACTTCACGAACCGCCTCCGCAGCCTGGCCACCCCTCAGTTCCCGGCGAAGGTGCCCCAGAGCGTGGACCGGAGCTTCTTCTTCACCGTCGGATTGGGAACCAAACCCTGCGATCATAATAACGCCACGTGTCAGGGACCCAACGGCACCATGTTCGCGGCGACGGTGAGTAACATATCGTTCGTGCAGCCCGCGACGGCGCTGCTGCAGTCTCACTTCTCCGGCATGTCGAGCGGCGTCTACTCGGCGGACTTCCCCTTCAGCCCTCAGAAGTGGTTCAACTTCACCGGAAATCCCCCCAACAACACCATGGTGGCAAACGGTACTAAGTTGATGGTGGTGCCGTACAACACCAAGGTGGAGCTGGTGATGCAAGATACCAGCATCTTGGGCGCGGAGAGCCACCCCCTCCACCTCCATGGCTTCAATTTCTTCGTGGTGGGCCAAGGCTTCGGAAACTACGACCCCATTAATGACCCCAAAAAGTTCAATCTGGTGGACCCGGTGGAGCGGAACACGGTGGGCGTTCCGGTCGGTGGCTGGGTTGCTATACGGTTCTTGGCAGATAATCCCGGTTCGTATTCATTCTAATTATTTCATTATTAATTTCCTATCTATCTTTAATTCTGAGGATGATATATACGAATTGATGTAGGGGTGTGGTTTATGCATTGTCACTTGGAAGTTCACACGAGCTGGGGTTTGAAAATGGCGTGGCTTGTTTTGGATGGAAAGCTTCCCAATCAGAAGCTGCTTCCTCCACCCTCCGATCTTCCTAAATGTTGATCTTCCTCTCTTCTTCTCATCGTTAACCACCATCGATCGGATTCTTTGTTGTTTTTTTTTTAATGTTATCATCGTTGAGCTGAGTACTGGTTTTTGCCCAGTTTTGCAGCACTGACTTCATTGTTTGATCTTTCTTTTCTTTCGATTTACTTCTTCTTTCTCTTTGGAGTTATGTAGTTATCGGCCAATCGGCAGTCTCTTGTAATGTTTAATGATTGCAATAAAGCTTCTTTTAAAATCGAGTTCGAATTAACATTAAAAGAAATAAATTACAATAATTACTAAAGGAAATTAAAATCTGGAAAAAATAATAAATGAAATAAGAAAAGAACTACAGCAAAAATAATAAACTGAATAATTAGTATAGGCAAATTATAATTTTTGTTAAGGGATTGACAAATATTGTATAGAGGTATATATAGGTGCTATATTTTTAAGAAATCATCAATATTCTATATATATATATAGCTAGACCACTAGTGTACTAATAGGTAATTTTTACTTATGCCTTCGAACTCGTTTCATTATATTTGCAGACCTAAACATTGATTAATTAGTAGTTCTAATAATTTCCTTCGATCACAAATTTACATATATATTTCCTTACATCAAACCATAAACTAAAAATCAATAATAAATTCGCATGATGAATATGCACATAAAATTGTGCAATACTTTTTATAATTACATGTGTGTGTGGACTAGTGTTTACCATGAGGGTGATGCCCTAATCTAAGCTCAAGGTCTACTCCCCCATGGATCAACTCCATTCTATTCTTCTCTAATTTCTTTTCCTCATCATCACTAACCGCAAACAATGGCAAACTACATACCGATTTATGTTTATGTTCGGATCTTGAAACCAAACCTTGAATCTCATCGGAATTCGAGGGATCAGCCAAAGAATCATCTTTGGCAAAATCGTGGGTCTTGGCGATGTCCAAAGACAACAAATTATCTTCGGAAAACTCTTTGAGCTTAGCCCGATCCTTCCTATGGATGTTCATGTGACCTCCTAGGGCTTGCGCATTAGAGAAACTCCGATTACAAAAACTGCACCGAAACGACTTGATTACACTGCTTGAATCCATCGGGAGAGTTTTGTCCCTTCTCGTGGATGGATCGGATATAGCCCAGCCCAACGGGTTGTGGCTCATCGTAAGGGATAACTCGATCGGCCAACCAATTGAGTTTTGGGGAGTAGAGAGGACTAGTTGGATCTAGATTTTATAGATGGTTGTACAAAATTCTTTATTCCCATGTTTAATTCTTATATATATGGTCAAGGAACACTATGTGTATTTAATGTTACTAATATTTTTATTGGTATTAATATTATTTTTGGATTTACCTAGTGTTTTATAGTGGTTAAATAATTGTTAGAACATGGCATGCGTAACATAATTGGTCAAAGGGGTTGTTGAAATTTTTATAGCATGCAAGCGTGCTAATTAAAAGCCACTTGTTAGAAAATTTATCGATATTACTATTTATCTTTTATGGGGTGAATGCTTGTCATGTTAACTATATCTATTTTTCCTCCTAAAGAAAAAAGAAAGACTATATATATGATTTAGTGAAAAATATTTAATTGTAACCATCAACAAACCAAACTTTAAACTACTCAATTAGAGTAATGGAAACAGGTGTCGAGGCGTGCTAATATTTGGTCATTTACGACATGCAAATAATATTTACTAAGTAGCTATTTAATTTGTAATAACAAAAACGATGTCAAAATTGACGTAGCTAATGCATGAAACTAATGAAGGTGAATAAAGTAGAAGCACGTCTCATGACGAAGTGACGTCGTTTTGGAAAGTGATAGTTTGTGTGTGTATATATATAGTATCAGTTCAGTTGGCATAGACGCATGGCCAATTAAAATGCATTTTTAGATGTCACGAACAGGCAAAAGCGTGCTTTGCTCATGCAACCTAAATCAAATTCATAATTTGACCAAGTTAAGTAGGTGATATTTCACCCTTTCACAAGATTAATTATGAAATTAATCACCGTAAAACGCATTTATTAATTAATGTTACTTAAGTGTTAAACTCTGTTAGGGTGGCAATACGTCTTATTCCCACATGATCTCACAATGCATGAGCGTGCAGGGTGCCATATATAAACAGAGTTTGCATGTAATTAAATAATTGGCGCAACACAATAGTGATGCAAAATTTTTCCCTTTCAAATCAAATTATTAAGGGTTTAAATATTGTTTCTGATCATCCACTTGCATTTTCTCAAATTTAAAATAGGCAAATTCCCATACTCCATCTTTCTCCCCACTCAAGAAAAAAGTAAATTAAAAAAATATCGAGATCTATATTCGATTTCTCGAACTTTTCCACATTTGAATGGATTAAGTAAAAAAAAATGAAAAACTGGGCATCTGTTCTGTACTGAAACGATGTCAAAAGAAGAAGAAGAAAATCTAAACTACACACCACTAACTATGTATATATATATATAATTATATATTAAACCTCGAGCGGATTGAAGTGTGGTGACCCACCACGTGTCAATCAACTGTAAGAACTGTCCCGAGGTGAAGAAGATTCCAACCCGAGCATCCCTTTCCAGAAACTTCCAGTATTCTTACTATTCTAACCGCACGAACCGGATTAAATATAACTGCAGTATTCCCCAGCAGCTTCGTGCTGACACGTGTCCCATGCGGCCACGTGAGTCCGACGTGGCACCCCACTGAGCTAGCAAATGATCCTTACTCTTTGGGTTTTACGGTTTTACCCTTGTCGTCCCACTTGATATTATTATTGTTATTAAAAATTCTATATCCGTAGCTTCAAATTCAATCCAGATCATCGTAGAAATTCCTTTACTTTTCTGGATAATTTTGTTGGAATCTCTGTGTTTTTTTTGTGCTGAGCTGAAATTTTTGCAGCGATGAATGGAGGTGAAGTGAAGAAGGGAGGAGATGAAGTTGATGGGAGCAGTGAGAAACAGCTGGAGGTGTTGATGTGCGGTTATTTTCCGGGAGTGACGGCGCAGAGATCGCCGTTGACTTCTCCGGTGAGTGTGCGGTTCCCGGAGGCGGATGCTTCCGGAGATTCATGGAAGGACGTCTGCGCCGGCGGATGCGGCTTTGGCGTGGCGATTTCCGGTAATTCACACATTTCACCTATGTTTTTAACCTACCGCTTAAGTCTATGTGGGTTTCTAGTTGTGATGGTTTGAAATGTGAATGTGGAATATATTTTATTTATTATTTTTTTCCAGCTTCTGGGAAACTAGTTACATGGGGTTCATCTGATGATCAAGGCCAGAGTTATCTGGCCTCAGGGAAGCACGGGGTAATCTACACAACATGATTTTTCCTTAATCCCGAGTCACTTCCTGATAATTTTTAGTGGATTTAGCATTTTCCTTTGTTTTTAATTTGATACAGGAGACACCAGAGGTATATCCTCTTGCAACCACTAATCCTATTGTGGAAGCTGCTGCTGGCTGGGCACATTGTGTTTCAGTAACAGGTATATCAATGGATGGATTTCTTCTTTTCCTTCTCTTCCAATTACAAAAATTTGGTCGGGTGCTTCATCAAGTGTGTTAGCTTCTCATGATGTATTTGTACTATGAGAGTATATTATCGTGGTTTATATGATAACTAAATGGGGCTGGCGTATGCAGATAAAGGTGAAGTGTATACATGGGGTTGGAAGGAGTGTGTTCCATCCGTAAAAATTGCTCGTAATTGGGCCACTATCAAACAATGTGAAGATGAAACTGTCGCACAACAAAGTTCATTATTAACTGACCAAGGTACCTTAGAGATAAATGTGTTCTAAGATATTTTTTCCTTTTTCAAAACTGTTCCAGAATATATGTATGGGATGCTCCGAGATACATCACGCAATAATGGATATCAAAGGCAGATGCTAAACTCTATAACTGGGACTAGAGGCCTTCTCAATCTTATAGTTTAAATCTACAATCTACAATAGGATCAAGTTCAAGTCCAATCGACAAGATATCTAGTGATGAGACGTTAAAGCGGAGAAAAGTTGCTCCCCAGCAAGACCCAGAAACACCAACGCCTGCAGATGAAACCGTGTCAATGCCTCCATGCTCTGTAAAGCTGGATCCGGGGGTGAGGATCACTTCAGTTGCTGCCGGGGGTCGTCATACTCTAGCATTGTCAGGTAAACTTCTTCTATGCTCGTGCCTGCAAACTACACATCAGGTGAGTTTCCATGTCTATGTGGTCACAAGTTATAGTTTTGTAGCTCTTGTAGGTCTTTTGAGGTATGAAGCTATGGAAGATCTTTAATGTTAAGCAAGAAGACTTTAATGTTAAGGAAGAAGTTATTAATGAAGTGTATAATTGAGAGCTGATGCATCATACTTTTACGGGATATAGATGTGGGACAGGTATGGGGTTGGGGCTATGGAGGAGAAGGCCAGCTTGGTTTGGGGTCTAGGATAAAAATGGTTGCATCTCCTCATCTTATACCTTGTATTGATCCATCATCAATGGGAGGAGTCAACTCTGGTGTAAATATTCAAAAAAGTGTTGGTGCTGCAGCTGAGCACCAAAAATCAATAGGAAATTATATAAAGAGTATTGCATGTGGAGGAAGACACAGTGTAGTGGTGACAGGTAACTAGGAAGTGCTATCACCAATATGTGCAGACCACAATTCCCTTCTCATAGAGCTCGTTTTTTATGTTCAGATATTGGTGTGCTTCTTGCCTTTGGATGGGGACTTTATGGACAGGTTAGTCTCTTACGTAATATATGCATTTATTTGGTCCTGGAATCTAGTAATAGATCCTTACACATGCCCTTTCACTATGTAATCAACTGGATATTAATACTTATTGCAAAACTTCTTTCCTGAAGTTCCAGCGGACAGTTTGAATTTAGTTCAATCACATGTGCGCACTCTTGTTGTCAACTCAAAAAGCTTCCTACTTACAGAATTGAATAAATGCTGTTGATGATGAAGACAGGATACTTACTTTCAGTATCCAAGAGCTCAATAAAATCTTAGGTTATAGGTGTGAATTAGTTTTGAGATGCAGAAATGTAGTAGTTCTTTTTCACATTGAAAGGAACTATGCTTGTTGCATGGTGCAAATAGCGTGCTTAAATGCAAACCAAGCCCAAACAAAAGATGGGAGTAACAGAAACCAGAGCAGAAACTATGTAAGAATCGTATCAAAGTTGTTTTCAATGGCTATCTTCTGTTGGTTTTAGCAAAATATTGCCTTTCAATAATCAAACTATTAAAGAAAAGCATAAGAATGATCCTCTGCAGTTTTGTTCTAATCTGTCATGTGTTCTGCTTTATCTATCCCTAATTCGTTCTTTGAAGATACTTCACTCATGGAACGTCCTCTGACTTTCTTTGTGACTTTGTCTGCAACATGCATGTCCAAAACTTTTCAAGCATTTTGAGGCTTCTAAAATTTTAACAATACTGCTAATCACCAGTAAGAAATAAAGATTGTTCTTGCTAAAAGCTTTTTCATGTTGCAGTGTGGACAAGGGAATACTGATGATTTGCTGCGGCCAACTTGTGTGCCTTCTCTTACTGGTTCTCACATCAAATCTATTGCAGCAGGGCTTTGGCATACGATATGCGTATGTTCTGATGGTCGTGTTCATGTGTTTGGTGGGAACCAGTTTGGCCAACTGGGTTTAGGAACACATCCAGATCAATGCGAGGTAACTTCAAGGAGACTCTTATGTTAATATCTGTTCTGAACCTGGCTACTCTCTGTTCTGTTTTATAGTTGTTGATCTCAAGTTCTCTGGTGCGAAGCAAAGAGCATAAGCAGGTATTCAAAATAATATAATTTACTGCCTACATTCAAAATTGGCCATGAGATCCGCACAAGGGCCGAATGGAAGCTGACAAGATAGGGGCAGGAAACAAAACATGAACTAATAAAAAAAAACGAAAATTAAGATTTTCTGCCTCGTTGAGTTGCCAAACCATTTGGCCCAAACTGCTTAAATTCTCCTGGATTCTGATTGTTTGTGATTTACTTGTAGAGGAACTGACTCTGTTTGTACTAAATAATGAAATTACTCTAAAAAAAGGCTATGAGCTACATTAAAAACCAAGACACTTCACGAATTAAGTTGGTATCAGGAATCTCTCCTGATGCAAATCTGTATTTATACTGCCATTGCATGTTTCACTTGAACTTTGGTAGATAACAGAGAAGTTTTTTTACTTTCGGATGGTAATATTGCAGATTGTTCCTCGCCTTGTCGATGCTTCAGTTCTAGACAGCAAGAAAGCCAAAACTGCGTCCTCTGGGGCTCGTCATAGTGCTATCCTAACAGGTAATGTGATAATTACTTGTTCGGATATCTTGAAATTTAGCATGAGAATATAGTGCTAAGTCAAAAAATATTCGTGGACTAAGGAGAACTGCCTGTAGCCGAGTTTACGAGTGTATAATCTAGTGGTAATTATATTCAGAGTAAGAATGAAAAAATGGTTTCTCATTTCAACAATTTTGACAGAGGATGGTAAGATCTTCTGCTGGGGGTGGAACAAATATGGTCAGGTAAACATGCATCAGAATACACTATATCTACTATGCAGTTCTCGTTTAACATCTAACTTTCCATTTCATGTCTTGTCTTCAATCCAGCTCGGCGTGGGAGACGCAGTTGACAGAAATATGCCTGAGGAGGTAACACTCGAGAGAGATTACGTGGCGAAGAACATAGCGTGTGGCTGGTGGCACACACTATTGCTCTGTGAGAAGATTCAGTCAAACTAAAGTTCTGCTTCGAAATGTCTGATGTTCTTTGACTCAGTAACAGTGCAAAATGTTTTCTGGTTTTTATGTGCTTCATCAGTTCATTGTTTTTTTTTCCTTGGTGCTTCTTTGTTGTGTATTTATTTGTAATTTTTAGACATTCATGAACTGAGGTAGATCTGGCGAGATGAGAAAAACTCTTCTTTTCTTTAGTTGTTTGACACTAAATTGCTTAAGTTCCAAAAATCTACTGACAGTATCAGTATTCTTATCCATTGAATACATAGATAAGGATACATGTATATAGATAAAAAATAAAAAAAAAATTGGTAGGAAAGATGTATGGATTTCAATCGTTATTGAGAATTTGAGATAAGCTAATAAACAGTTTTGTACAAAAATTGCTTTAAAAGCTTCTTTTTAACTTGACGAACACATGAAGAATGTGTAGTTCACATAAAAAAGAAAAGTATCCAGATACACAGAGAGCTCAATTATTCTATTAAATCTGACAAACATTTATCTAAGCAGCAAGCGCTTTAATGTTTCCATAGAGGTGGTTGCAACAGAAGCATCTTGAACCATCTTGATTCATCACATAAACTGCAGAAACTCACTCCAACAGGTAATGCAGCAAAAGAGGGCAGATAGCAAACACCACTATAACTAGCATTTTGCTCACCCAATCTACAGCTCGCTATAGTTGCGCCAAACTGCACGGAATTCTTCTCGGAACGTGTTCAGACGAGCTTTCAGGTTTGGTGTCCTAAAGCTTGCGTGAAGCACCGTGGCTATGAAAGAGAATTGGTGGTGGGAATGCAATTGAAAGAGTTAGAGACACATAAATGCGAAGCCGGGTGAAAAATCGAGAAGAGAGTAGATTACCAAGAAGGCCAGTAGCAAGTGCCCACAAGACCATAAGAGCACCACAAGAAACAATCCATAGGAAGAAACTAACTGTAAAAATAACAGAATGGATATGAAAACTAGTAATTATTTGACAGCATATTACATAGGTTGACAATAGGGAAAAGGAAGAAAATTCCTCTACCTGCAGAAAATACCAAGACAAACACCCATCGAGGCCTTCCACATATATGTATTGCTCGTTTTGCAGAAGGACGTCCACGAATAACAGGCCTACACAAATTCCTTTCCATGTAAGATGGAGAATCATAAGGTAAGAAACTTTAAAGCTGCAACTGTACTCACGAGAGGGGAGCTCTAAGTTTAGCAGCCAAATGGGGAGAAAACTGCCTGACAGTTCTTGTGACCTTTTCACTGAAAGTAGCTGCAAAACTGTACACAAACATATACCAAGAAAAGTTCAACGAACTGGTTTTGGCCCCAAGGACACCCCAACCCCACAATGACTTGAAATCTTAAGGAACAAAACCTAGCCCATAGAATCATCACTCATCCTGCGTAAATATTCAACCACTTTGGCATTTGGCTCAAGTACAACCTCGAATGTTCTATCTATTCATCTTTTTCTTTTTTCATTCATAAGTCCATACAGCTCTATGATTTAACATAATAATATCTGCTACAACTTGTTTCAATTGCTTTCTTCAAGTTGTTCGATCAACCCCGTAATCATCCATCAATGCAATTATCACCAATAAAATACAAGGCCAAATAACAACATAGGAAGAAAAGCATACCTATCGTTCAGAAATGCTATACTGACAGCAGTGGTTAGAGCAGCAACAATGGCAAGCGGCCTCCTAAGAAAGCCCATCCCTGCATAAACACACGCGATGTCAATGCTCCTATTACCAGTCATGTGCAAGTGCAAACACATCATACCCAGGTACAGAATCCACCACCAATTGTAAAACAGCGATTTGTGTGTAAATATGTGGTGAATTGGAACAGTGGGCATAGGTTAACAAAAGGCAAAAGTACAATCATTTCATCATTAGTGGCTTCCTTACCAAGAATCAAAACGATCATGAGGAAGTAATTAGTCCTGTAGCTGCAAAACCAGATTTTGGAAACACAATTAAGTATACGAAATACACGAGATGCAGAAAATTAATTCGAAAATAATACAATCACCAGAAAAAATGTAAAAAACGCAGCGAACCAGCAAGTAAATCAGCTAGATAGTATGTAAATACAAATGCCCCCTTTTCATCATTGATCGGTAACGAATGAAAGTAAGCGGATTAAGTAACAGAATAATCGAAAGAGATAGGGATCGTACTAGTAAACGTTGCACTTGAGGCGACTACTCCATTTGGCGTAGGAGCGGGGAACGGTGAATCGTGAGAAGAATTCTGAAAAAGGACGCGGCGGCGACGACCAATCCACTTCTCGCAACGCCTCCACCAGATCCTCCGCCGTCACGTTACTCCAATCCATCTGTATCCCGATCAAAATTCCACCTGATCGCAGGAAACGGGCGAAAAGCGAATTCCGATTGAAGGTGAGAAATTGGTGGTTGGTAGATCGGAGTGGGAAATCGAGATTGGGTTTAGCGTGTGATAATAAAAACTGAAATCAATTTGTTTTATTGAGCTTCCATTTAGGAGGAGAAGAAGACGAAATTGAACTGACCGACCTGACGTCACGTGGAATTCCAAGAAAATTAAAATTAAAAATACTTCCTTTACGGTGTGAAATGAAATGAAATGAAATAAAATTAATAGAAATCAAGAAAGATTACGATTTTATATTAGAGATCTAATAGCAAAAATCCCAAATTCCCAATCATTAAAATATGATTATCCAAACATATATATATGTATATTAATATAATAAATGTCGCACCCAAAACGAACACCCTCAATATCAGCAACATAATTCAACCAAAACCCCTCCATAAATACTCCCAAATCTCCAGTATTTTCATCTGATCATCACCCTCAACGAACTAAGTAAAGCATATTTCAACAAAGGAACGCGAGAATCAAAAGAACCCAACAAGATAATCACTGAAAAAAGAAGGAAAATCAACCAGAAAAGAAAGCTAACCAAGGGCAAAGATCAAGTCTTGATTTTTTGCTTCAGCTTTGATTCTTACGGTTGCTGAGCTATTGTTAATCGAAGGATTTGTTTCTTTTATTCCGATGGCGCAGCCGGTGAGGAGGTACTACGCCGTCGGCGATTATGTGGTGGGGAAGCAAATTGGGGCGGGGTCGTTCTCGACGGTGTGGCACGCGCGCCACCGCGTTCATGGCACGGAGGTGGCGATCAAGGAAATTGCCACCGCGAGGTTGAATCCCAAGTTGCAGGAGAGTCTCAAGTCGGAGATTTTTATTCTTAAGAGGATTAACCACCCCCATATTATTCGCTTGCACGATATGATCGAGGTATGGTGCTTTATTTTTCGTGTTGTTTTTGCTTACTTTTGTTGAAGTTGTGCTTGGGAAGTGTGACGAAGTTGGTATTTTGTTGTGATGCCAATCTCATATGGAATAGAAAACTTTTGCTCTCAGGAGGTGAAGGCAGCTGCAGCTGTTGTGAGATGTAGACCTGTAGTGTTTAATCATCCTTCTTTACATTTTGCAATTGTCTGGTTTTAGTGAGAATTAACACGGGATGGAAAGAAAATAAGAAACTCTATCATTGTGCGTTATGCTCATTGAATTCATTTGAAGAAAAAATGGTTCTTGATGTGATCCTGGAAACGTGCAAGAAATACTGAAGGAACCTGGATACTACATTTACTGGAGTAGCAATTGATTTCTGCGTGTATACGAATGTAGGAACCTGGGAAGATCTATATTGTTTTAGAGTACTGCAAAGGGGGCGACCTTTCGATGTATATACAACAACGTCGAGGAAAAGTCTCTGAAGCAACTGCCAAGCACTTTATGCAGCAACTAGGTTTCACTTCTTTTTTCTTTCTTTCCTCCATATCTGTGTTTGTCTTTGATTCTCTAGTAGAATAATGCATCGAAGTTACGTGACATTCTATTGCAGCGGAGGGTCTGAAAGTCCTTCGCGAATACAATCTTATACACCGGGACTTGAAACCCCAGGTTAGCATCCAAAGCTACCTTTATCTTCACGCCTTTCTTAGGTTGTTAGTTTTCATAGGCTGGAGATCTAACTCTTCATACAATAATTTTGCTATTTTTTGATGATTTTGCTTCTTTGCTCCTTGCCTTTCATCCTCCTACGTCACTCCTGGTTTGTTTCAATTATCCTAGAGCATATGAGCCCAATATAAATTGTTGTACCTTTTTAGCTTGTGGAGACAAGTGCAATGTTAATGTCAATACCCCACCCTCTGATTCCGGGATCAAGTTTTTTCTCACTATTTCATGATATTCAGTTCAAAATGGTCTTTAGTCATTGATATTCCGTTTGTATCTTGTTGCTGAAACAGAATTTACTCCTTTCCACCAATGCTGATAATAGCACCCTGAAGATTGCTGATTTCGGGTTTGCAAGGTAGAGCTGCCTTCTCTTATACAATTTCTTTTTAGCTTATTAGGTAGCACTTGGACATGTCTTTGTGGAAGCACGATCCATCTATCTATTACTTATCTGTGCCTGTATAATGGATTTATCATCCTGCAATTTGGATCTTGCAAAGTCAGTTTTGAAGGCAAGGGTCACTTAATGATACTCGATTCTTCTATCTCAAGTATTTGAGAAGCATGAGGGGCGTTATTGATTCAATGCCTTGATTTTCAGAAACTCTATTGCCAACTATGTATCATAATAGTTAACAAGTCATTGCTATGAATGTTGGATTTGATGTTCTTTAGTAATTTAGAAGCATTTGGTATTTACTTTGGAATATATACATATCAACACTGCGATTTATGGTGGCTTCCCAGTCATTTCTATAGTTTGACGTGCTTAACTCATATTTTGCTTGTTTACTTGTTACAAGGACTTTACTAGTTAAGGATATGATCTCCTTTCGGATAAGAAAAACCAACTATGTATAATGTTATGGGATAGAAAATGCAACAAATTAAATCCAAGAGGGAGTAAGAGAAGTTTCAAAATTTAATAATATATTTACTTTATGACATTTGCTGATATGATTACCAATGTAAAGATTGAAATGTATTTCTGATTTTTTTTGTACTATTGCAGGTCTTTACAGCCGAGAGGCCTTGCAGAAACTCTCTGTGGCTCACCACTCTACATGGCTCCAGAAATAATGCAACTCCAGAAGTATGATGCTAAGGTGAGGTTCACTTTTGATAAACCGAAACAGCTTTTCCTATATGGTTCCTATATTAACTTAAGGGTGATCATGCAGGCAGATCTATGGAGTGTTGGTGCCATTCTTTTCCAACTTGTCACAGGGAAAACCCCATTCACAGGATGTAATCAAATACAGGTGGCTTCATCTCTTCAAGGATGGTTTTTCCTTTAATTTTCTGAAGGTAATATTGCTCATGAAGAATATCATAGTTGCCTAAACCAATACAATGAATTCTTTTGCAGCTGCTACAAAACATTATAAAGTCAAATGAATTGCAATTCCCGCCAGAGGCCAAGGATCTGAACCCACACTGTGTAGATTTATGTAGGAAACTGCTTCGACGAAATCCAGGTAACCATCACATTTTTGGATTCCAATATGCTAAACATGCTATTACCGCAAAATTTCCTGCCTTAGCTGTTGATTTCCGATTTCACACCTGGATTTGTCCATGATTAGTCTCATATTAATTCGTTGACGGGTGATAGTAGTCATAACCTTGTGTTGTTTGCTTTGACACCCTATCCAACAATTTCCATCTTTATTTTCTTGCTCCTAATATATAACAAATTTCTGGAATGTGTACTAGTTCCTTCATTTCCCGCTTTATTCCCAAATCTGACTGGTATATAAATTTGGTCACAGTTGAGCGTTTGACATTCGAAGAATTTTTCAACCACCCGTATCTCTCTAACAGTCAACCAAATGAGTCCTTCAGGTAAGTGCTGTCAGAAGATTACAATATCTTGAGAATACAAGCTTTATAGATCTGAAAATTGTTCTTCTTTGTTGTGCACAGTAATAGGCAATCACAGAGAACCGGAGATGGATTCCCTCTTTCTGGGAGGAATTCTGAAGAAAATTGTCAAGAGGATTGCTTACCGTTCAGTCTAGATGATGATTCCGCTGCACCTGTTGGCAGTCCGTCCCCAAAGAAGTCGGCCATGAGATCCATGTACGGATTTTCTCTTGATTCAAAGACTGAGCAGAGGGACTTTTTAAATAACAGAACAGGTTCTTCGAAGTATAATAGTAGCCCACGTAAAACAAAAGTTACAGGGTCCAATCTTGGCAGTCGCCAACTTTCAGAAGGAAACCTGAAAGAATCACTTAAAAGTACTGAACTCGGACTTGAAACTCATTCAAAAGGTGCACGTTTGTCGAATCTTTTCCTCCCTTCATGGAGCATCTGTGTATTGGTGATTTTGCTTGGATATTAATTTTCTTTGTCTTGTTTTGCCCCAAATCTTAAGTTGCGGATTCGCTGGAGTCAATCGACCAGGATTATGTGATGGTGTCAGGTCCCCCGCTAGACTTATCTTCTTCGGGAGGACGTGCTTCTAAGCAAGAGCATTTACCCTCCAGAACTGGTGACCTGCCTCTTGCTTCTGGAAAAACGAACAAAACTAATAGTTCGATGTTGACAAGAGGTGGAGCAACTGGTAGTATTGGTAACACGGGGAATTTAGGAAATGACATTTCCACACCTAGGACTTCGCAAGAATTGATGGACATAGAGCAGCCATCGAGTGACTGTATGACAAGGATCAAGTCGTTGCAGAGCTGTGCGTCTTCCATAATTGAATTAGTGAATGAAAAGGTAAGTGGCAGCCTTCTTTCTTTTGTTGAGAATATCTGCTCAAATGATTCTTATCCTACAATCAGGATGGTACTTGATATTAATTGTTATAATTTGCTAGGCTGAGGGAGGGAAGCAACTCGAGGCTTTTTCAGTACAGCTCGTAATTCTTGCTATATGGAAGCAAGCACTGGATATTTGCCACACTTACGCCGCATCAGCTACTGAAGGAAGCTCATCCCAAGAGACTACACAATTAAGAGAAATCTTCAAAAC
>JAPKLX010000007.1:6134291-6314166 GCA_026898415.1 Leonotis leonurus
ATATGGAGATGGTTTATGACGGTTGTTTGGGCCCAATTATATACTTTGTTTGGGCCCAATAAACTTTTATACTTATGAAACTTAATTCTAATTTTTAATTATATTTTAGAGGCAAATATGCAAATTAATATATATATATATATATCAAGAAAGTAACATTATCACGAGACGTTTAAATAAATTTATTTATAATTTCTTTAAAAAAAGTTAATTCTATTATCGAAATGAATCTTATTATATATATCAAGATATTAAGACCTCAAGATAAGTTTGAATTGAGATAGAAGTTGGAAATTGGAATCCTATATTTAAAATAAATAAACTAAAAGCGGATCAGAAGTGAGATCATCCTTGGCGTCACATACCAAAATTATTTATTAGCTCCAAATTCTATCCAATATCATAGCAAACAATTGTGTTGCTTCACTATAAAAAGACTTAACCAAAAACCAAAATCACATACAAAACCACCCAAAGTAATTAAAAGGAGAATTGACAAAAAAAAACAAAATACAGAAAATATAATGTCTGAAGTGAAGGTGTTGAGAACTTGGTTCAGCCCCTTTGTGAGGAGAGTGGAAATGGCCCTCGATTTGAAAGGTGTAGAATATGAAGCTATTGAAGAAGATCTCAAGAACAAATCAGATCTTCTTACACAACACAACCCACTTCTGAAAAAGGTGCCTGTTTTAGTGCACAATGGCAAAACAATTCTTGAATCATTAGTGATTCTTGAATACATCGATGAGGTGTGGGAAGGCCCTCCCATTCTCCCCAAAGATCCCTACCAAAGTGCCATGGCTCGTTTCTGGGCCAACTTCGTCCAAGAAAAGGTTTCGATCACTTCTTATTCATTTTGATTTACATAAGAATTAATCAACAAATGTTGATATATATAGTGTGCGGTTACGACGTGGAAAGCTTGTTGGAGTGAGGGGGAAGAGCGAGAGAAGGCAAAGAAGGAAGCACAAGAAGCTTTGCAAATTCTAGACAACCAAATTAAGGGCAAGAAATTCTTTGGAGGCGACAGCATAGGATTTGTGGATCTTGCTAGCAATTTCATTGCTTTCTGGCTTGAAATAATTCAAGAAGAGGCTGCAGTGCAGATTTTCACACAAGAAAAGTTCCCAAATTTGTGGAAATGGGCTCAAGAATTCTGTAATGACAGCTTGGCTAAGAAGCATTTGCCTGATAAGGACAGAATGGCTGCCGAGTTCAAGATCGGTTTCAAAAATGGCCGGATGTATTGATTCCGACTTTAATCTTGCATGTCGTATTATCGTATCGTGTATTATTGTATCGTGTGTGGTAATAATGAATAATAACTATAATTATAAAAAAAATATACATAATAATATAACTAGAGATGTGATAACTATATTTATTTAAAAAATACTACCAATATGCATATAGTTTTATTTTAATTATATATTTGGTAGTCACCAAACTAGAAATGGAATGTTTAATAAGTTACCAAGCATGCAATTTAAAAGTGCCTTGAAAACTATTTAAATAGAAGCCAGAGTCCTTGACAAGCCAATGGCATTGGTTGGCCTCAAAGATGAACAAGCCTGCACATTTTTTGCCTATATCTGCATTAAATGCTTCAAAGGATTTGGTCTTTCCACCCCATCTAAACGAACAAGAATACACTGTGTTTAGCAATATGTTCATTCTAAATTCCCACTTGAAAGAGCCGAACTTGCGCAGTGTTTTGGTTCCAAAATCATCATCTTTGGATTTGCAATGGATTGTGAGTGGATCACCAAGGGTGTTTATTATCATCAAAATGAAACCTTGTAGAGCTTGGAATTTTACGTCGCCACCGTTGATGGGATCAGCCGTCAACCGGGTTTCTTGCGTCGATAGGGCAAGGGTTTCTCGAGTCGATGCGTGCCCTATCGATCCGCTGATTAGGAGGAGAGCTAGGATCTTGATCATGGTGGTTGAGGTTTCTGAGATCATTGATTTTGGAAATAGTGTTTAGAGATTTGATGTGGATATATAGATTATATATTGATATGCGTTATTAGAGATTCATTAATGAAACTAGAAGGATTTATTGCAGCTTAATTAATGGAAGAAATTAAGTTGCAACTGTAGTTCCAATCTTGTATATATAACACTATAAAATGCAACATTCAATAACTAGTCCCACCCACTGGCACCGGATAATTTCATTGGTTTTAACAAGATAAGAGTTGTTCCTTCATTCATGAAAATGATACAAATATTCTTTTCAAAATTCTTGTGTTGGTACCGCCACTATTGCCCTAAATACAACATCGAAACACGCATCAGCAATTTCCACAACCCAAAATTTATGTCTCCGACAACGCCCTTGCCACCGCCGCCAGAGCCCAATATTTAACGGCGAACTTTCCGGCGGCATGTCCGGCCACCGCCGCAATAAACACTCCGACGTTAAAAGACATGACGGAGAGCATAACGAGGTAAGCCAGAGACATGCGAACCACATACACGGCGGCGTAGATGGCTGCTCCGGCGGAGGGAGGAACGCCGCCGCGAGGCTTCAAGTTGGGAGGGACAGAGAAGACTTCGGCGGCGATGGCTAGTAGAAACACGGCCGCAAGCGCTACTATGTACATGCCGAGGCGGTGGCCCGGCCAGCCGGAGAAGAGAATCACCGCATCTCTGCCCCAATAAAAGCTCATTTGCATCATCATCATCATAGGCATGCTTTGGTTGTTGTACGATGACGGCGGCGACATCGGCATCGCCATCGACACGTTTCCGGTGTTGTTTGACATTCTTTTTTTTGGATGATTTTTAGGTTATGTGTTTGAGAATTGGTAGTTTGGAAAATGAAGAGTGAGACTTGTTTAATATTTTTGGCTTCTTTTTATTTGATCATCTTTGTATTTGAAACTTTATTGGGAGTGATAATCAAGGCAAATCGGATTGGCCTAGGCCAAAGTGTATTATTTAATTTAATTTCATGCCTCTCACTTTTTCTTTCTTTCTTTCTTTCTTTATTCTTCATCTTTTTCTTTCTTTTAATAAATAAAAGTATATACTTATTCTTTTTCTTGTCATGTTGCAACCACTCTGGACTTTGGAATCGTCGCAAAGGTGAATGGATGTCAACATTATTTGATACATTATATTATTCATTTGTTGTATGTGATAGTATGTTACAGCTACATATATATACATACTCTTCCAGGACATAAGTGAATTAAACATAATATAAAGCACAACGAAGTGAAGTTCAGTTGATAACATAGGTTCAATATATAAGTAATATAGGTCTGACCAGCATAATTTTTCTAAATAAATTAAACTTGTGATTATTCATTTTCTCGAATATCTGAATGAAACAAAATGGGCTCTTATAAAGATCAAGACGATGACTAGTGTGCTATATTAGAAATTGTTTTTATTTATTAATTTGTTCATGCATGCGCACATATATTTTGTAGTCATGGACAATGCTGCTCCAAAAACAAAATCTTGTTTCCACCACACTACTACTCTCTTGTATAGTCTGATTAATTATTTGAGAAATAACAACGAACTATATATAAACAATTGATCTAAACCTCGATCCTCGATATTCCTAACATCACGAGGTTTGAATTCTCGACATTCTTACAAAAAATATTCTACAAACAACTTTAAATCCATTGCCCACATCAAGAATTTATTAATTAGTACTCTTCATCCTCGGGCGGCCGCGCCGACGCCGACAACACTAGGTACGCGGCTATGAAGCGGCCTACGGCGTGGCCGGCCACGGCCGCAATAAATACCCCGACGTTGTAAGACATAACGGAGAGCATAACAAAGTAGGCCAGCATCATGTGAACGGCGTACGAGGCGGCGGCGTAACCAGCGGTGACGACGACCGCGGTGGGTTGAACGTACGGCTGCCGCTCCGGTGGAGCGGAGGAAAAAAGTTCTCCGACGAGGGCGAGAACGAACACGGCGGCCAGCGCTAGTACGTACATGCCGAGGCGGTCGGAGCCGGGCCAGCCGGGGAAAAGAACGACCACGTCCTTGCCCCAGAAGAAGCTCGTGTGCATCACGGACATGTACATTGTGCTTTGGTTGTTGCACGTTTGCGGCGGCATCTCCATAGACATGCTGCCGTGATCGTTGGAAATTTTTGGTATAATTTTGTGTTTGGCCGATAAAGTTTTAGAGAATTTAGGATAATTTTAGAGAATTGGGAGAAATATTAGGAATGATGTTCAAATATGAATGAATGGGATAAATCAAGAATCATTTTGATCAATTTTCTAGCAACTCATAAATCAAACATTTTCTCCTATATATACATACCAAAATCTGAATAATGGATAATTAATGTTATTTGAAGGAGTCAAGAAGATATTGATCAAATTAATCATTTAATCCTATTAATTAATTTAGGGTTAATTCCATCACCATATTTAAATTCTCAATACACCTAATCATGTGTATTATTTATACATATCACATCATAAAACCAATACAAAATTACTTAAGAACACAAGAGAAAACCATACTCGCTAATCTCTATACACACACATGACACGAACTTGTAGGAATAATAAGAAAAACAAGAAATAACCCTAAACAATCTCGACCCTTATATAACTTCATAATTCCTAACAAATGATGTCCTAGCATGTTCCCTTTTAGGAACCGTAACCGTAAGAATCGGGCTTTCGAAGTGCGACTTCACGCGATCGGGTCTCGAATTCTCCGGCAGAGTAAAAACCCTAGAGAATTTCCCTTTCATGCGCTCCACGTGGTGCCAATTCTCATGCTTCTCTTCTTTCTCAACTTTCTTCTTTCCACTTATTTTCAAGAATTTCCCCTCTTTCACCTTCACCTTCACTTCCTCCTTCTTGAGCCCCGGAAGCTCGGCCCGGAGCACGTGAGCCTCCGGGGTCTCGTCCCACTCCACCTTCGGGTGTAGCGGTGCGTGCTGCGCTATGATGGCTTCGTGGTGGCTGTGGAGTTCTTTGATTGAATCCCACATATCCGTTGTGAATGGATGGTGGAGAGGGCTTCTTGGATTGTTCTTGAACATGGGCAACAAAGACATTGTTGTTTCTTTAATTTGTAGATGGTAAATAGGAGAAGTGTTATAGCTGTTGTGAATGTGCTTGTGCTAGCAATGGTTTTATAAGGATGATTGATTGCCTTTCTTGTGTGAATGTGAGGAAGAAATTAGAAAGAGAGGAATCATCTTTAGTTAAAGTAGGTAGACATCGAATTTGTGCTCTAATATCGTTTTAGCACAAGCTTCGATATAGACTGAAGATTCTTGATTAGTGCATACACATCGACAAAAGATTAAAGATAAGGCACGTTACAAATATATATCTATATATATATATATGTACATGAGGTAAAAGTTTGATGTGGAACAAGTGGCGATGAGTATAGAAGAACTAAGGATCGATAAAAGAGAGTCGTCGTGGGCTGGAATCGATTAAGTATAGAGGATTCTTGTTTTTGTTACACGCGAATTTCATGTCGATCACTCTATACTCTATCAACACTACCAAATGAAGATTCTCTATTTGCAAAAACGTTGTTATGATATGGTGGTGTTCTACTGTTCTTCTTGGACAAGAAGCTACCAGATTCAAATTAAACTTCCAGATTCAAAGGTTTAATGTAATATGTAGCAGAAAATTAAATTCGAATGTTGTCTGTATATAGTGAGTGTCTAATTAATCATACTCAGTCTAGATCTCTTTTCTGAAAGCTAATATTGTCACAAAATTTCAATTACAAGAATTTGATTTTAATTCACATATATAATGTTCAGTTCAAGTAGTCTTCACAAAGTGAACATATATATAAATCTAATTAATGTTGTTATTGTTATCATCATTATATATTTATTTATATTAGACGATAAAATAAAGTGTGGTTTTTAAAATTTACTATAATAATCAAATCTCTAATATTTGATGGGCATCCCATACATATAATAATTAAATCAATGCACGTTGAAAAAGAAAATCTCATATAACCCATAATTTTAGGCTATGCAATTTGGTCCATTAAAACGCTTCTATATATAGTCTAATTTAGTGGACTCCTCATGCAAAAATTGAAATTCTAAAACAGATATGGGCATATAATTTAGACAATAAACATGTCATGCCCAATTCCAGCCACCCCATGAGTGTTGCTGTCCAATTATTGTTTTAATTCGATTTTTTTTTTCTTTTCGAGTTTCCGAGAATTAGGTAAAATGAAATATTGTTATTTGGAGTCATGGATGCACGTATTAATTATATATATCACTCAAAAAAATACTAAAACTAAACTAAAGTAGGAAATTAAAGAAGGAGATCTAATTAGTTTTATATTAGTTTTCTCGCTCGTATTAATTTAATGATCTATAAGGAGACGTGGAAGCCATTTTAGGAATGCTAGATTGATTTCTCATGATCTTAATATTTTTTTATTATACTTTTAATTTTGCAAGAGTACGTAACGATAAAAATTGAATTTCTATCTTATATCTTATCAAATTAATTGAATTAATTCAACATGCCAATACGTAAATACTGCAAACGCAAAGAAGAAAAAGGAGAATTTGATGATCGAGTTTATAATTAATTAATGTAAGAGAAAATAATTTAAAATATTTGAAGACAAGTGGAAACTTTCATCAACTAATTAAACGTGGTGACATCCTTTCACGTCTTTACACTTGCAATACTTCAACTATTCAACTGTTAACAAACACATATAGAAAGCTTTTTTATGCTTAATCTCACGAGCAAGTGAATCTAAATTACATTCATTTTGAGAGAGAGAAAATGAAAACGCATTCATTAATAAGAAAATAAAGTTAGTTAAGAGTGCATGTAACCAAACCCTAACTAGCAATATTGTAGATCTTCCCTATCTCTCTCACTCACAAACACACAAATATTAATTAATTTATATATCTATGCATTCACCATCTTATATATAAACAAGAACACCCCTCATAATATTCCATCAAACAACACTTCATCTCCATTCCTTCTCTAAGAAATCTTGAAACCCTAATCGACAAAAATAGTACCCTCGCACACGATCAAATGGCTTTTCCGACGAACTCGAGTTTGCTTATCTTCCTCGCATGCTCCCTCTTCGTCGAGGCAGCTCTTGGTATGTATTGTGATCATTTTAATGTTGCAAGAAAGCATCTAATAAAATTACACATGCTAAAGTGAGTTTTGTGTTTTTCTTTCTTTTTTTTTTTGGTGTGTGGAACCAGCGGAGGTGATATGCGAGAAGCTGCCGGAAAACCTCTGCGCCTTCGCGGTGGAGTCATCAGGGAAGAGATGCGTGCTGGAGAACTACGAGGAGGAGAGCGGCGGCGCGAGGTACACGTGCACCTCGTCGGAGGTGGTGGTGGAGAGACTCGCCGGCCACCTCGAGTCCGACAGCTGCGTGGCAGCGTGCGGCGTCGACCGCCGCTTCCTCGGAATCTCCTCCGACGCCTTCATGACACCGGAGTTCATCTCCAGCCTCTGCTCGCCGCCGTGCTACCAGAACTGCCCCAACATCGTCGACCTCTACTTCAACCTCGCCGCCGGCGAAGGTATACTATTCCGATCACTACATTCATTTCTTCAAAATTATCCAAATTTTGGTATATAAATAATTCATATAATGTATATCTTTGTAAATATTATAGGAGTGTTTTTACCCTCCCTATGTGAGAAGCACAGATCAAACCCCCACCGTGCGATGTTGGAGCTTCTTAGCAGCGGCGGCGCCGCCTCTGATACGGTGGTTGATTCCTTCGCTCCGGCGCCAGCTCCGGCGCCTTATTAAAATATTTAAATAATATAAATATATATATTAAAGAATTTTGAATTCAAAATGCTTAAATTATTGAAAAGAAGTGAGAAGCAAAAGGTTATTGTTGGGATAGCACCTATGTATTGAGGGTAAACTGGGAATTGTTTGTATTGTGTTTTCGAGTTTTCATGTGGTTTTCATATCTTCAAATATTATTAATGATAAATCTTTATTTTTATATTTTCATCGCAAGATCTATCATTTTATTTTTGTAATATTAGTAGCTCCACAAGAAAATTATAATTTTGTACTTATAATTTACGTAATCTTAATTTGTTAAATATATAGGGAAAAATAAAACACATTGGGTACAATACTAAATAAGTTTCGGCCCAATGTAATGGGCTTTTTTATGGCCCACCAATCCTTCTTTCCTTGCACAATACAAAAGCAATAATACTGTACTACAGCAATTGGATAAACCGTTAAACCCTGAAGGCTGAAGCTTCAAAAATGGCAACTCTTCATCTCCCACTCCATCATTCTCTTTCATTTGCTTTAAATCAACACACCGTCATCAATTTCTCCAATGTTTCCCCAATTCCCCACAAATTAACTCCTACCAAATGTTCCGGAACCGATACCCCTTCCACCAGCTCCACCGCCCCCCGCCGCGGCCGCAAGAAATCAACCACCAACACCCCCACCACCACCACAATGAAAAGGTCAAGGCGTCCAAAGAAGGCAGACGGTTCATCAGAAACTAAAAAAGTCGACGACGAGCTCTACGATTACGACGACGGCATCGATTTCCCGTACCTGGATCCGCCACTGATTTGCTGCTTCGGAGCTGCGCAGAAGGAGTTCGTGCCCACAGTGAGGGTTGCTCCGGAGCAGATGCACCCGGACATCTACTCGCAGTGGAAAATGCTTCAGTGGAACCCGCCGGAGTTCGCCCGGGCCCCCGGCGGCCCGCCGTCGAACGTGGCGATTTCTCACGTGAGGCTCGGAGGACGGGCGGCGTTCATGGGGAAGGTCGGGAGGGACGAGTTCGGTGAGGAGCTGGTGTTGATGATGAATAAGGAGAGGGTGCAGACGAGGGCAGTGAAGTTCGATGAGAGTGCTCGAACTGCGTGTAGTTATATGAAGATTAAATTTGAGGAGGGGAAGATGTTGGCGGAGAATGTGAAGGAATGCCCCGAGGATTCGTTGCTTACATCAGAATTGAATCTTGCGGTGCTGAAAGAGGTGAAATGAGTGTGATTTCATAGTTTATTTTGTTAAAATTTGGAATTGATAGTGTTATTCAACATAAAATTGGTGCTTTCTAACAAATTCTTAAAGTTGAAGTCTTTATTTCTCAGTTGTTTATATGCTTATGTTGATGTAGGTGGTTTTTTATATTGTGGGTTTAAGCATTGATTTTTGGAAGTATGCACTAGAAGAAAGTTTGTTAGTTATTGATTATAGCATTTACGATGTTGAATAATTGAGACTCGCAGAATGGGGCATGTGTTGATTTTATGTAGTGCGGCTCCAAATATATTCATGGAATTTTGTTGTGCGTGTCTTGATTGCTTTCTTGCAGGCAAGAATATTTCATTTTACTTCAGAAGTCCTGACATCACCTTCTATGCGTTCTACCCTTTTCAAAGCGATTGCCTGGACTAAGAAGTTCGGTGGCCTTGTATTTTTCGACTTGAATCTACCACTACCCTTGTGGAAATCACGGGATGAGACAAGGGACGCGATTAAGGAAGTATGGGAGAAAGCAGACATCATTGAGGTCACCAAGCAAGAATTAGAGTTTCTCTTAGATGAAGAGCATTATGAGAGAAAAAGAAATTACAGGCCTCAGTACTATGCCGAGAGTTACGAGCAAACCAAGCAACGAAGAGACTACTATCATTATACTCGTGAGGAGATCTTGCCGCTGTGGCATGATCGACTAAAATTCCTGTTTGTCACGGATGGAACGCTTCGGATACATTACTACACCCCGACTTCCGATGGAGCTGTGGTTGGCACTGAAGACGTGCTCATAACACCATACACATGTGATAGAACCGGTTCTGGTGATGCAGTTGTGGCTGGTATTATGCGGAAGCTCACAACACAACCGGAGATGTTCGAGAATCAAGATGTTTTGGAGAGGCAACTCCGGTTTGCCATTTCGGCGGGAATAATATCACAGTGGACAATAGGTGCAGTACGAGGTTTTCCCACAGAAAGTGCTACACAGAATCTAAAAGAACAAGTGTATGTTCCATCGCTGTGGTAGGTTGAACATAAGCCAAATCACAGAACATTATGCTGCTGAAATTGGTTTGAGTGAGATTGAGTTGCTTTCTTCAAGTCATGCACACATTGATATATATGCTCGAGGGTGCTCTATGAACCCCCTCGTTTAAGTTTCAGGTACCTGAAGATGTGTTAAGCAGCTTTTAGAACTAGCATTTTGTGTAATCATTGTCCAAGGAGGTTTAATTATTATTGAAAATTTGTTATCTCTCTCTGTCTCTTTATATCTACTATATATAATATTACATTTAGATCTCATGCTTGCTTGAACATATATGCTTAAATAGTGGCATAAGCTGACTTCCTGCACATAAGCTATATATGATCATAGACCTGCATAATTTGCTTCGATTATTACCTTCCACTTTTGAATGTAATTTTTAAATCCACATGGGTTCTAATTGGCACAGAAGAAGATGGTTGTTCCTTAAACTGTTATTTTAACAACAAATCAGTTGAATCCATAAATGTGCTGGATTAAGTGCCTCTTAATCAAAACAATGTCTTAAGAAATAGGCCTTAGTTGCTTGACTCATGGTAACTTCTTGCATAAAAAACATCTGATGAAAACGAAGTGTGCAGAATAGTGTTTGATGCAGAGTCTTTATAGAATATATAAGCAATGTTCTCTGTTATGTTTCTTCACAATAGTTACATTCATGAGTAGCTTGAATTAATGAAGGATAGAATTAAATCAAATAGTCTCTACCTCCCTAAAGAAAAATGGTTTCACCACTGCACCATTCTGCTATCTATCATATCATATTTATGAACAAAAACTAACCCATATTTCCCAGCAGATATCTTGCAAAAAGAGAATATGAACTTCTTCATCAAACCTAATCTCTGCAGGTGCTTCTTCCATCATCTTGTTTCCGGAAAGGTGAACGAGGCATCATGGTTTTATGTAGTTCACGGTTTTCTGTTTCTCAACTTACTTCTTGCTTATGAGAAAAATGAAGCTTCTGTTGCAATGCAACGCCAAAATTCGATCATCGATCACATGTTCGACACTTCACTTGAGATGTCTGTCACATATACAACCAGGAAAAGGATTTGCATAAAAGTTTTCCTCCAATCTTGGAGACGGCCCTCCTTCTCTTTGGTAAGGTCCCCCGACTCTGTTCCTGTGCATTTTCTTCACCTTTGCTGCAAAATCGTCCCAAGAAATAGAAGCATTGTCTAATCTATCTATAAGTTTTACCAAATTGATCCTGTTGGGGAAGAAAAACAAAACCAAAATCAGTTTTATGTCTGTTTTGTCTATTAGGCGAAAAGGGGGATAAGTAGTAGCTTTTGCTCTTCACCTGTCAGGGTTGATTGTTCGTCTGAACCCCTCGAACCTCCTGTGCCCCTGCACTGCCTTCGCCATATTCCCATCGTACGTGAAAACAAAAACGTTGCTCTCCACGGCTACGATGTAGTCTAG
The DNA here is from genome assembly GCA_026898415.1 of Leonotis leonurus. Classification (NCBI taxonomy): domain Eukaryota; kingdom Viridiplantae; phylum Streptophyta; class Magnoliopsida; order Lamiales; family Lamiaceae; genus Leonotis; species Leonotis leonurus. Next base: position 6,145,792 of record JAPKLX010000007.1, read on the forward strand.
AGCAGCTAAGCGGTTCGGAAAGTCCCTGAAAGGCCCCAGCTCTTCTGGTGTTGCTAGTGTCGAGTGCGAGATGACGTTAGGGTACTCCTGTCGGAACCCATCCATGCTCTTATTACCGTAGATCTCTCCTGCTACAATATATACTCTTGTTGTGTTAGGATACCCCATGGCCTTGAGGAACACTGCTGCCTCCGTCGGGGCCAACGGGCACCCTCCCTCCAGCCTCTTCTCCTTGCTGTCGATTTCCTTCTCCTTCCAATGCTTCACTTCGTATCTCATCCTCCGCAGCTCATTGGCCTCATCTAGGGTCAGGTTATGGCTGCAGCCGGTGAACGCTAGCATATCCTTCTCATACCTTATTGAAAAGGCGATGATCAGAGGAAAAGAAAGATCGTCAAAAAGTAAGAGCTAAGAACTAACCTAAGGTGAAGAGCAATGTAGGGCTCATCATCTTCTCTCAATCTCTTCACTAGCTTCCTCCCCAGCTCCTCGATTTCCGGGGCAAAACGAAGCGCCTCATAGTTAGTTCGACACCTCAGCTTCTGGATCGATGGAGCGAGCCCGTTGTTCGCCAGGCGTGAGTCCGTGTGAGTGAATTTGATCACCTTCCACTTCCTCAATAGACCACCCATTTCTCTGTAGTAGCCAGCCTGCAAGGAATCAAGAATCTTGAAATTAGGCCTAATCCAAACACACCCACACAGATGTTCTACTCTCTCCGTTCCACTATTTTTTGAAACAAAACTAGTAGTAGTGGAACAACCTGAAAAGAAAACGAGCCAACAATAGTAGGACAGAGGAAATATGTTACAAACCTTGGACCAAGAAACAGGAGCTTTATTCACAGGCTTCACTTTCTGAAACTGCGACGGGAGCTTCTCGACTATCTCAATGTCGTCGTTTAAAACCTTCATAAAGTGCTTCCAGTCGAAGATGTCCTTGAAATCGCTGCTCAAGAGTGCACGCTGCCACTCAGAAAATGGGATCTCGTGGAAAAGAAAGACGAAGACATAAGCTGATTCACATACCTAGGATCGGTCCAGAAGCTCGAATGGTCAAGAGAAGGGAGCACGAGTGTTGCGTTCATGAGCTTTATTATCGCAACAATGTCACATATCTGAACGTGATTCGTCGCTGAAACGTCAGAGGTTTGTCGAAAAACAAAAGATTGAAAACGAACATGTACTTACACCGGTTCTCATTTGATTCAATCCCCCGTTGGCTTCAACTAGGACGTATCCATTCGTTGCTGACGATGTCTCTGAAGTAACAATTCAATATTCTTTATTGAGTGTTAGTATTTGTATGAATATATATATTTATATGAGAGAGAGATTATGGGTAATATTTACGCACTAATTCGATTCTTTGGTCGTGTAATACATTGGTACAAATCGCCACTGTAAGGTTTTCTCCATATTGCTGAAACCTGTGTATTAGAAAATGCCATGCACCATAAAAATTATTCAATTTCACATATAACAAATATAACATAAATAAATTTTTTATTTTTAAGCAAGAATGTTTTGATTATGGAATTGAAAAACTAAAGTGCGCAACGTTCGGTTAATCATTAGAATTCAACGCTGGGAGTGATTTGAGTCAGAGAGAAATAAATAGTATGATAATTTTCAACCAATCATAAGCATAGCTCCGATTAATGCTAGTTTTGCAAAAAAAACTATCCGAAATAAATATTTGTTCTTGCAATATTCAATAAATTTTATGACTGGAAATTTAATTTCAGGTAAACTTTGATTCAAGCCGCCGTTGAATTTAATGGGCCACGTGGAAAATATCACGATTTAAAATCAATTAATTTCAGACTTTAAGAAATTAAATTCGATTATTTATCGTTTATTAATTTGCTCTCACCGGGAATTTCCGGCGCTTAGAGTGGAGCTCCGCCTCGAAAACCGCCCTATGCGCGGCTGACTCTGGGTCGTTCTTGAAAGCCCGTACGATCATCGACTCCCTCTCCCCCGCCGCGAACTCGCCGTCCTCCGCCTCCCCTCCGCCGCGCACGAGGATGAAGAATATCATGTAGGCGGACAGCGCCACCGTCATCAAAAGCGTCAGTAAAAGCGTGCGCCACGCGCGCTTCCTCGGAGCCATAGATTTCAAGTTTTCCGGCAACCAACGAGGCGGCGGAGAGGACGGGCTGAGGTGATGGTAGCGGTGGTTGGTGCTTTCCATGTGCATGGCGTCGAATTCGAGGTCTAGGGGGTGATCGGAGGGATTATCGTATTCTGGGAATCCGTCGGAGCCGCGGCGGCGGTAGTGGGAGTAGGCGGCTGCGTTGGTGGCGGTGGTGCCGCTGTTGGACATTACGGTGTTGGAATTCAAGGAAGTGAGGGAAAGTTGGATGAGAGAGGAGGAGGCATGGATTGGAAAACGGTTGCTTTCTTACTTAAAAAAAAATAATGATTTGATATATATACGAAAATAAAACAAAGAAAATGGCTTTGCTGTTTCTCTTATGTAAGAAGAGGCCGTAATGTTAGGACCAACTCTACTAGCAAATATATGTAAAGAGAAGAAGAGGCAGATATATATATGCTTCTTTGTATCAATCTTAATTTAGTGATAATAATTTTATTCTTATGATTTCACTTTGTGAAACTTTCGTCTCGGTCTTAACTTGTAATGATTATTTCATAAAGTAATTTTATGACAACCCAATTGTTTAAATATTCCTACCATATTTAAACCAACCACATGTAAAAGAATTTAGCCTAACTTTGTGTTGTCATTGGGAATTTTCCAGACAGAGGCGAGGATTATATAAAAGCTAAATTGTCAATTTATGTAATTTTTTTCATTAAAAAGTTTGTATACTAGTACAAATTTTCCAATTCAAATGGGCTAAAGAAAAGGCCCAATATAATAGTATTTTTAAAAGGAGGCCCATTTATGTATCCCGATTCACCTGCACTAAACCACACCTAAAACCATATAAATTTGAGAAATTAGGGTCTGCAGCAGTCGTCTTCGTCTTCAGCTAAAATCGATCGAGAAAGTTCTGAAGCCGGCGAAAATGGTGAAAGGCAGACAGGGAGAGAGAGTGAGGTTCGATTTCGCAGCTCAATTTACTTATATTAATCCGAAAGATTCCTACACCTACTGTAGATCCTGATATTCTTCTTTTTGTGTCTAGATTATATGTTCGTGGAACAATTCTCGGTTACAAAAGGTACAAATTGCGATTTTTTAGCCTTTTGGTTAGGTTTGTGTGCGTGTGTGTGTTTGTTGATGATTTTTTTGGGATACATTGATGTTTGAGGATAGGTCCAAGTCGAATCAGTACCCAAACACGTCGCTGATTCAGATTGAGGGAGTGAACACGCAGGAGGAAGTAGCGTGGTACCGCGGGAAGCGAATGGCGTACATTTACAAGGCCAAGGTGAAGAAGAACGGCTCCCACTACCGCTGCATTTGGGGGAAGGTCACGCGCCCCCACGGAAACAGTGGTGTTGTTCGCGCCAAGTTCACGTCCAACCTTCCTCCCAAATCCATGGTATTTCTTAGTTTTTTTACTCCATTGCCCCTCTTTATAGATGAAAGGATGTAGCACAAATTTATATCATCAAGTCTATTGTAAATTAATAAATGATCAGTTAATGTTGTGTCTTAATAAAGATTTGGATGAGAAAGAAAATGACTTGTTTTGCATCTTTGTGATTTCTGCTACATTGTCATAATTCACTTGTTTTTGTATGTAATTAAATCCAAGAAAGAAGAAGCATTCAACATTTCTACATGCATTTTCATGATTGGCTCTACATATTTTAGGTGGAACCTAATACGTATGAACTGAAATTTGTTTTGTGAAACAGGGAGCTAGGGTAAGGGTGATGATGTACCCAAGCAATATCTGAGGTAAAAACCCTTTCTTTTTCCATTTTCAAATCTTTTATATGTTTTGATTTCTTTCTTAACTTGTAAATATTCTTTCTAGTGGTTCAGATTGTGTTGAGAAGGGATGGATGGACTATGGAGCGTTAGGCGACATTCTACTCTTCAAGTTCATTTATAGTTTTGGTTTAGGATATTTTAGTTCTCCAAGTTTCTGTTCCTTTTTGTACCTTGAATTGAAGAATCGATTTGGTTTTGATAACTGTTTGTGATAAATATGCCACATTCTGCTTTTCATTTTGAAATGTTTAAATATGCTATTTTCTTCTTGGATTATAATTATTTTTCTGAATTTGGGATTATGCTTGCATTTTAGTTATGTGATCCAATAGTCTATCTGGTTTTTTTCCCCATTAGATTAACATTATTTTACTGAACATGCTTGTAGCAAATTTTTACCCTTTTTTTTAACAATTATAATTATAATTTAATCAACTGAATATGTAAAACGTAACAACAAAAATGGAGAAAAGAGGACACATACACTCTTCAAACTAAGTTCGAAAATACGAACGTGTGATGATCAACTCAATTCTTTTTCTTCCATTTATGTACATTGGAGATGTATTTTTTGTCTAATCTCGCATACAACTGATGTACTTTTCTGCACCCAATATCAACAAATTTGTCAGTTCGGGCTTCATATCTTTCTTACATTGCTGGAACCGTTAGAACCAAGATGAGACCTGCAACGATGCAAAAGACCAATCATCTTAACATTGATCAATAACTTCAAAACCAAGTTCGGGCTTCATATCTTTCAAACTCATTCACTTACTAATATAGCCCAAGATGAGGAAACCAGCGAGGCTCCCGATCATGGAAACGGTTATGAGTATGAGCCCGACTCTCACAAATGTCTTCGAGTCCCTCCCTAAGGCAATGTTTTCGAAAACAGAGAGTATTGTGTTTATGTAATCACGTATGAGAGTGGATGCTTCATTCGCAAATTCTTGTGAGAGATGGAGATGTGGTAGAGGTGGAGGAGGTCTGTTTTATATTGTTTTCACCTTCATTAGATACTCACATACATAAATATAGTTTTGTATGTAAAGATTAGTTTACATAATGCAATGCAGTAGGGCAAAGTCTGCTTAACATGATTGATCAAAATCAACACACTAATTTGGTTCATCCTAGTTCATCTATTCTCGTTTCTTGCTTTAAAAAAAGTTCATCCAATCCAACTTAGTAGAGCTTTATTCAACAACGCCTTATAATATTTCAAGTTTTTCATTTAGCTACTTATGAGGACAGTGGGTAACTGACCTATTCAAAACTGCTGCTGATTTTGCCCACAGGAAAAGAATGGTGGATAACAGCAACAGCACATTTGAGGTATATGATAAAAGAGTGTAACCAGAAATCTCAAACATTATCCAAGCACACAATGTTACTACCAATATTCCCAATGTTACATCTTTCCTTCTCCATAATATCACATCTGCAACTGTTGAACATTTCAAGAAAAGATCAAACTTTTTCAGATTTCAAAATGATTAGTTTCTGTATTTTAGAAATCTGCCTTGCTCACTGTCTTACTTGAATATATGATGATGTTAATGACCAATAACGTTTAACTATGTTAGATCAAAGCAGGAAGCATCAAGATCAAGATAACAATAATACTAATCAAATTCATTAAAAAGAATGAAGTTTTCAGCCATTACAGACTTACCAAAGCCTCCTCCAAGAATCTGATGAATGGTTCTCTGTTTGTTGAACAACGACGAACCCATTTTCAGTAATTCATAAACAGACAGAACCCATCAACCGATACTTATGAATCCAATTCCAGAAAACCAGAGATCAGTTTTGAGAAATAGAAAGAAAAAAAATGATATTTTGATGCTTTGTAAGGAAGTAAGGATCTTCTCGTTCTGTAAAGCTAAAAATCCAGCCTTTTATTATCTTTCTCAGTATTGTGTGTGTGTATATAGAATGGAAGATGTTGACATGTGGGGTTGATAGTTCTCAAGTTCCATCTTGAAAGGTTCAAAACAGAAATACCACTCTATTAAGTATTTTCCACTGTTTTCTTTTTCAAAATTCACAAAATAAAGATTCAATATTTGATAAAGTTGCCACTCTAAAGGGGCGTTGATTGGTGCTTTGTGTGTGTGAAGATTGAATGTGAATTGAGTATGCTACAGGAATATATATTTTGTTGTAATAATAGGTTAATCTATAATAGTAATAGATTTTGCATTTGATTGTGCATAATAGCATATGCTCCTAAAAAAGAATATATGATGATCATATATTTTCAAATACAAGAGTCCAAAATATTATTCAAAAAATGTAGTATACCTTGTTGCCCCTCACCGTGATTGTTTAGATAAATAAAGGTTTTACAGTTTACTCAAAAACAATCACATAATTTACACAACACAAACCACTCACGCAAGAAAAGAGAACAAAGCCTGCCTTGCCCTTCTTATTCCTTCTTTTCCTCACTAATCTTGTTCTCATTTTCAGAGGAGCTTGGTTGTGTTTCAATCTTCGTTGCCTGAGACGAAGATTCCATCAGGCTGGCAGCTATTGCAGCTTTCAAATCCTCATCTTCGTCGTCTAACAACATTTGTGCATCATCGTATTGAATATATGGATCAGAAAATTGCTGTTGAACATTTCCCTGTTGTGTTCTTGAAACCGTGTTGCACGACTTGGTGATCCTCTCCGCATCTTCAGGTAAAAGCCACTGCCCAAACCCATTTGAGGCCTCTGAGGATGTCATGGGGCACTCCTTTGGGAAGTTCCCTCGCACCAGGAAAATGCTCCACCCGAAGCCCTTCAAGGAGTCGAGGTAGGCCGAAAGGTAAAACTTTGAGAGGTGCTCGGGTGCTGGATAGAGGCTGTCGAAATTGTACCACTCTCCATTAACTTTCCTAATGCAGAACCAATGGTCCTGTAAATGGCAAATAAAGGCGTTTTCCTTCTCCGGATCTATCTGAGCTGGCTCTGCCACAGGGCTTTCGAGGGGAATGACTTGCAAATCCCACACTTCTAAAGCTTTTTGTAAAACCTACCGGAAGAGAAGCCATACACAAAGTAATCAATATATTTGCACTTCTTATACAGAATATATTGATCTCACATTTGAAAACTGGGTGAGAAAAATAAGCAATTCTTATAATTCAATAATAAATATTCCATAAAAAGTATAAAGCCTCAAGCTTTCTGGTTGGCTACCTATCTATCTTTTTGAGGTCTAAAGTTTCATATTCCGGAACAGAACAGAAAAAATACATTCATTGTTTATCGCTCGTTATAATTGATTGTTTAGAGTAATGCGCAGTGTAAACTCATACAGAAGCGTAAAGCACAAATGGTAATAACATTTAATACTACTGCCAACCAGTTGCCTTCAAACGCAATTAGTGCATTTCCTAAATCTACGTCCTATCCGTTATTTTATGAATCATAACATAAAAATGCTAACTAAACTAAAGTTCCAAATGCAGCTGGACCATTGTCAAAGTTACAAGCTTATTCTTCATTAAACAAACTTATACTCGATTTGATCTCTTCATTAAAATCACTATAATCTAATACAAGTAAAGGAATAAAAACACATAGAATGATTTAAGAACGTAGCACGTGTACGAATATAAAACAAACAGCACGTGTACGAGCTTGGAACAAAATGGGTATATGCAATCAGTATTGTAAGCAAAATGGATAAAATGTAACAAAGTAGGTCCGATAAATTCAGTGTACATGTTAAATATGATACTGCAAATTCAATAGAAAATTGTAAACTCAAAAACACACAATCCACATAAGAAAATAAGAAACAAAGTTCAGATAACATTACTTGTTTGGTATGATATACATTCTTCAACTTAAAAATCTAATCTTTCACCAAAGATAAACATTTCACGAGTGACAAACCAAACAAGACCCAACTTTTAACCTAAGACTTTCTTTACCCACGCGCACAGACGCACACACAAAAATCCCCCAATAAAATACATTCCCATATACAATTAAACGTGTTCTTTAGCCAAATCAAAGCATAAATCTGCATATATTAGCTTCTCAGAAATGGAACCTGGATGCTGAAGTCTCCATCAAGAGAGACGTTATGCGATTGTTCGGGGAGAAAATCTCCGGTGACGGCGCCGAGCATCATCTGCCGCTCCGCACGATCTAGATCGGAGGCCACCGCCGCCAAATCGAGCTCCGAGAAGAAGGGACCCTGCAACACCGTGTTCACGCAATGCACCGCGCAAAGCTTCGACTCTTGTACCTCGTGGTACAATAAACCCCCATTGCTGGCTCCTCCTCCTCCTTCCACGTTACTACTCATTCTCTCTCTCTCTCTGTAAAACCCTAATCACCGTTTCTGACCTAAGAAACCGCAGCGATGCAGCTCAGTTGCCTTTTCTTTGTGAATTGTGATGAAGAAGGAAACTAAAATAATCGAATTGTCTTTTTCCAATTAATATTTATTCGATATTTTATTTTCAAGTTTGGAATTTTGTATTTGGACCCCTCATGTTGTTTATAAATTTATAATATCTCTTATTGCACAAAGGTTTGCTAAATATACCCACAAATAAATTTCACAAGTAGAAATCTCCAACTAGTGTTTTATTCAACTCCAAGTGTTTAACTATAAATGGATGGTTTCATTATTATTTAATCATTTAATAATAAGTTATGTTTAGAATATTTATTTATCGGCTTTTGCAATATGTGTAATAATTTACATGATTATTGAATATATGGTTTTACTACGGAATAGATGAGCATCCAAATTTTATTAATCAAACACATTTTTCACGAGCTATAATCGCAATTTACTCTAAATTCATTCTCACAAACAGTCCTCAAATTTCAATGGTACCTACCACTCAATTTAAATAAACACGAGTTGTAACAATACAATTCGAACACATTCACAAAATACATTGCGGATCTAAAGATGACACACAAATAACATCTTTTTCAAACAAATGAATAAATAATCTTGCATACACAAACAAACATTACATGATCAAATCAAATTAAAGTGCGAGGTTCAAACTAGCAGATCGTAATGGTTTCTTCCTGTGTAGAGCAGTCTTACAGCAGCCTTCTTCGCCTTCTCTTTCTTCGAACCTTCATGAAACTCGGAACCGTATTCCTGAATTGGAATGAAACCAGATCCCCTTCCACCGTGCTGCAAGTTCATTTCATTGTTAACGATTCATCACACAGCCACTTAATGTGTGTGCAAGAAAAATATTATATACCTCATGTTCCGGGATGTATACAACTATCGGCTGGCAGCACAACTTCGATAGCACCTGAAGTTGAATAGTTTCATTTCATAGATTGCCAATTTAAAAAGATTAGAGACATATATCTGTTTCAAGAGCTAGTAAACTATCAGACGCGTAGAATATGTTTTCAGTTTCCACATGTCCATGTTTTTCTCTATGAAAAAGTAAACAAGTTCAAAAATAATTGTCAATTCAATCACACTTTGGGCCACTACTTATGCTAATATCATTAACCAAATTTGTGGATCAAGGAAGGGACAACATGTTGTACTAACCAGAAGTTCAGCCTCTCCGCCCCAAAAATCTGGCCTTCCGATGCGCTGGCAGTACCTTCAGAGGAAATTCAGATTATGATCAAATATCTCCCAGAGCATCTAAAACTAGTAGATTAAATTACGTAGCAACCAACTAATAATTAAGGCCTCACCGTTTCAGAGATTCCTCAACAGTAATTGCAACCAACGCCTCTTCATATTGAAAGCGCTCTTTTTCGTTGCCACATATAACTTCTTTTACAGCCATCCGAAGTTCATCTGTTGTTTAATTGTGCATTACATCGCGCATAATCAGTGAAAAGCATAAAATACTAAAGGATTGGGTGGCATCTTTCTCACACCAGCACAAACATATCAAATAAAATCATTTATATTATATCAACATACCTGCACCCTCTCTCTCTTCCCGTGGCCCGAGTCTCATTCCCTTGTTGATCGCCATTCCTTTTACCTGATTCCAAGCAATAAACACAAAACAAAAAGTAAAATACTACAATTTCAAATGATTGATTCACGTGTTTCCTTAATGTTTATGTTGCTACTCTCTATGGAGAAGTCCAAATCATGCAAGGTTGACGGCATTCCCCGATGAAGAGTGTTTCAAGAGTTACAAATGTTCAAATAAGACAACCAAAAATAAAGATTTAGACAGGAATTTCAAGAAGTTGTAATTTTCTGCTTCCTAATTTATTTGTCTCTAACTTCCTAGCTTACATATTCGGCATCTTTTATTTTCGAAAACATCTGCGATCATTTGATTGTTGCATTCGAGAACGAGAGCTCTGCTACATTAAACATTTCACATGTTACAATTTGTTCATCTCATATTTTCTACTCCTTATCGCTTAAATATTGCAGATACCTAATAAGCTAAAAGAAACAATTCTTGGGAAGTTGAAATTCCCTAATGAAGTTCATCAATTATGCTCAATGATGCACGAAACAAGCTCATAGACTCAAAGTTCATCCATCCTAGCTGCCATACCAGTGCGCGAAACAAGCAGCGACCATCACCAGTAACTCTCCTAATAGAATACCGCTCAACCTTCTTCATTGCCGGCGAAACTTCATCTCTGAAACGCGAAAAGAAAAGGATAAGAAGATTCCAATTTCCTAAAATAATTAAATTAACTTTTCTCGCTCATCATGATCACCAGGTGTTTGATTAAAGACCCTTACACTAAGCTCCCAATTCTAGCGAAGAATCTCGGCGAATAAGCAGTGGCTGAGAAGAGATGGAGTGAACTACGGCGAAACTGATCGGAAACTGAAGGGACGGGCGACGCGGCGATCTCGAAATTCGCAATGCCGCTCCTGAGTTGCTCGAGAATCGCTTCTGTTCAATTAAAACCAAAATCACGGATAGAATCAGCATATCGACAAGTTTAACGCTTAAGGTTTACCGTTGGAGGAAATTCGGGCCATTAAATGGTCACCGGAGTGCGGCGGCGCCGGGGCTCAATCTAGTAACTATAAGTAGTGTAGTAATGATTGGCCCAGAAATATTAATCATTTACTATTCCCCAGTTTGTAACCCAAGTCCTCCAACTTTTGTTGTTTTACGAAGTTGCCCCATCGGGGAAAATTCAAGTATATAAAAAGAATATCATTACTTACTACAGGAATAATTCCTACCTAAAAATCACCTGCTATAGTTGTTTCAACATTCGCTCTTAAAATTTATTAATCTTGAAATTATCATCAAATACTAAAGTAAACTAACTTTATGTTAATTTTCTTTTTGAATGAAGATACATAAGCATGAATTAAAAAGAAATTTGATTGATTTTTTATAAGAGAAATAACAAAGAGTAGTGGTATTCTACTATTCTTAAGTTATTTCTTAAAAAGGAAAAAGGTAGACAGTGTATTTTAACTAGATTTGCTCAAACATAGAAAGTATCGAAGAAGACGCGAATGTATGTATGCAATTGCAATGCAAATATGGTTGTTTGTGAATAAGCACAAACTCAACCTCTAGCTTAGACGATCTCTCCTATGCTATGCTTATTGCTGCCTCTGTTGAGTTCTAATACCATCTCTCTCTCTCTCTCTCACGCATCCAACACTCGAATCGCTTCCTCAGATCTCTCCAATTGCTGCTGCTGCATTTGATCTAGGTTTGTTCCTTCATCATCCTCTTTTTCGATTTCCTTTAGTGGTGGAGGAGCGTGTGCGTTGAGGTACTAAACGTTTCTTGCGTGATTCGACTTAGTTGCAGAGAGATTCCATAGAGGGGAATTGTTTGTTATTATTATTCTTGAAGAAGATTATGACTGTGGAGCTTCCTGGATTCTTGGAGTTCCATTTACTGTTGAGTTCTTCAATTAATATAATGTTCTTTTTTTTTGTGTGCGCAATTCTTTGAAATGATTAGTTACTCTGTTTAGTCTGTTTGATTCCGAGATTATTACTGAAGTAAAAACTATATGTTACGTGACTGTGTTTAGTTCTACTGCTGCATCTAATGCTTCATATGATTTTAATCTGCTATTATTTTGACCTAAGGATTTGATTTCTATATAATGCATCCATCACAAGTGTTTAAACTTTTGAAGTATTCCAACTGTTCGTTTCTGGAATTTTATTGAGTTGATATTTGGCTCTACCAGCTCTTCTCTTATTGCTTTTAGTAACTGTGTGTTTGTGATCATATCATTAATTTCCAACCTAAAGGTACTCAGCTCACATTGTTCTGGTTGCAACCGAAACATGGCTAGCATGATGCAACCCCCAGCATCATTTACTGGAAACTTGGCCTTGAAACCTGCTGCTTCAGATCTTCTTGAGAGTTTGTGTAATGGCATTTGCGATGTACCACTCAAGGCCCTCGGAAGATCCCGGCTTGGAGCCAAAAGAAGAGATTTTTCTGTAGTGGCAGCGATTAAGAAAGGGAAAAAGCACGAATATCCATGGCCAGAAGATCCTGATCCTAATGTGAAGGGTGGAGTTCTCAGCCACCTCTCACATTTCAAGCCTTTGAAAGAGAAGCCAAAACCAGTTACTTTGGATTTCGAGAAACCTCTCATGGATTTGCAGAAAAAGATCATTGATGTACGACTCTTTTAATCCTCTATAGTTCTCCATCCATCCCAATTATGATGTCAATCCTTATTAAATGATGGTAATATTGGAAACGTTAAGTACCATTTTCCCTAATAATTTCAATCTATGTGCAAGTCTAAAATGAACAAAAGTATCAGTATTTTCTTCGCATGAAGCCTAGACATGTAAAATTAGATGGCTTGATTTAATCTAATTGCTTACCTTGGTATAGGTTCAAAGGATGGCAAACGAAACTGGTCTTGATTTCAGTGATCAAATTATCTCGCTGGAGAATAAATATCAGCAGGTTTAGCCTCTAGCTTCTGGTTCTTACTCTCATTTCCATTTTATGTTCAATCACATTTCCACCTTATGTTCTATCTTTAGCCACTTTCTTTTTTGTCTATCAACTTATTATGAGGTTGTTATATCCAATCAATATTATTTTGAATTCTAGATGTTTGTTTTCCACATTAATTGCAGGCTCTGAAAGATTTATACACTCATTTGACACCTATACAACGAGTGAACATTGCAAGGCATCCGAACAGGCCAACGTTTCTTGACCACATCTTCAACATGACAGAGAAGGTATGACAGTTATTCTGCTCCAAGCCTCCGTGTCTTTCACTGAACCTTTTTTTCTTTTAATATAAATATATGTACTACACAAAATAAAGGAGGCAGACCTTCCTCTGTTTGTAATGCTTAATCTTATCATTTGCATACGCCTAGTTTGTGGAGCTACACGGTGATCGAGCTGGATATGATGATCCTGCTATAGTCACTGGACTTGGTACAATAGACGGGAGAAGCTACATGTTCATGGGCCACCAGAAGGGAAGGAATACAAAAGAGAATATCATGAGGAACTTTGGAATGCCCACTCCTCACGGGTATGATTCTTTTGTGTGATAGTATATCATGAGCATGCAGTGTGAAAATTGTTTAGAAAGTTCATGTGAAGCTGTTTCAAATATTTGTTTTCCAACATTCTAGTAAAGATTAAAAATGACAAAAAAAAAATCATATTTGTATGTGATTCTAATGGTAGGATATTGTTTTCAACAGCTATAGGAAGGCATTGCGGATGATGTACTATGCGGATCATCATGGATTCCCTATTGTCACTTTCATCGACACTCCTGGTGCGTATGCTGATCTCAAGTCTGAGGAATTGGGCCAGGTACTGAACCCCGTTTCTCCAGTATAAATTAATTCTTTGTGAATAAAGTATTACTTTGCTAATTTCTTCCTCTTACATAACAGGGAGAAGCCATTGCTTTTAATCTGAGGACCATGTTTGGTTTGAAAGTACCAATTGTCTCAATTGTTATTGGTGAAGGAGGCTCCGGTGGAGCTTTGGCTATTGGTTGTGCTAACAAGCTCTTAATGCTTGAGAATGCAGTTTTCTATGTCGCCAGGTGCTTTTAACTTCAGCATATATGACTAGTTTAACATGCATCTAAATACAATCCTTCTTTGATTGCTCTTTTTTTTTCTCACGCGGACGCGGTCTTGTCTTTCCATTTATTTGTAACAGTCCTGAAGCATGCGCTGCCATCTTGTGGAAGACTGCAAAAGCTTCTCCGAAGGTGGGTTAAGAATGTCATAAGCGGCGTGCATATAAAGAGTCAAAACAGCAATCGAAACTTAATCTGTTTCTGCTTTCTTTACAGGCTGCTGAGAAGCTGAAAATTACAGCTACTGAGCTGACCAAGCTACAAATTTGTGACGGCGTCATTCCTGTAATACTCCTCTCGTGTTTTATTTAACTATTCTATAACTGTTATATTTTATTACTACTACTTAATTATCGCTAGGAAGATTATATATTTATCATTACTATGAATTTGCATTATCTGCAACAATTGTGGCGTTTCTAGGTTCGACAAAGTTTAATACCATATGATTTCTGCACATCTTTGCAGTGCAGTGTTTTAAGGTATTTTGCTCTTTTTCTTGTAGGAACCTCTGGGTGGTGGACATGCAGATCCATATTGGACTTCTCAGCAAATCAAAGCTGCAATCGTCAAATCAATGGACGTAAGTGGCTCGTTGATTGCTTTCTGACTCTAGTATGTGTGCATATATTCATGAGAGACTTTCTCTTTGGTGTCTGCAGGAACTTGTGAAGATGGATACTAATACTTTATTAAAACATCGAGCTCAGAAGTTCCGTAAGCTTGGTGGATTCCAAGAAGGAATTCCGATTGATCCGAAGAGGAAAGTCAATATGAAAAAGAAGGAAGAACCTGTAGTTCCATTCAGCAAGACTTCAGAATCGGAGTTGAGGGACGAGGTGGAGAAAGTGAAACAGCAGGTGTTGGAAGCTGGCAAGTCATCGACAGTAGCGCGGCCAGAGCCAGGTCTGAAAGCAATGTTGGCGAAACTGGAGAACGAGATCGACTATGAATATGATGAGGCTGCAAAAGCTCTAGGAATGGAGGAAAAGGTCTTGATGCTGAGGGAGGAAATTGCGAAAGGGAGAAATCTAAACGACCAGCCAGCGCAGTCCGCTGTGAAGGAAAAGATCGAGCAACTAGAGAGCGAATTCAACAAAAACCTTCCCTCGGCTCCCAATTACCACAGCTTGGTATCCAAGATTGAAATGGCGAAAGAGTTATCCAAAGCATTAAATCTCTCCAACAAAGACCAAGTCAGTCGCGAACTCAACAAGAGATACGCTGAATTCATGAACAGGCCTGATGTCAAAAAGAAGATGGAGATGCTCAAGGCTGAGATTGCAAGTGCAGGAGCATCGGATCTTGAATCCAATCCGGAGCTGAAGGAGAAGGCCGTGGAATTAAACAGAGAGCTGGCATCGGAGTTCAAGGCTGTTCTTGAGTCTATAGGTTTGCAGGTGATTCCTAAGAAGCAAGAAGCCTTGGAAAAGATCAAGGCCTTTAACGAAGAGGTTCACATGATTATAGATGACGTGGTGAGCTCATCCGATTTGAAGGAAAGAATCGAGCTGCTGAAGGCGGAGGTGGAGAAGCTTGGAAACTCAGAGGACCAAGAGTCGAACTCCAAGTCGAAGATTCAAGATTTGGTTGCAGAGATCAAGCAAGCTGTCAGCGAGGCCATTGATTCTCCAGAGTTGAAAGAGAAGCACGAGAGATTAGCAAGTGAGGTGTTAGAATCTTCAAACGGTAGTTTGGATAAAGAGGAGGGAGAAGAGGATCTTCAAGTGAAAGTCAACCAAGACACTAACCGCAGCTTTGTCTGAATGTAGTTTTTGCTCTACTTGTTTCACTATTTTTATAGTCCTAGTTTTCATCTTCTGTAGTAACAGACAGTCGTTTTTGTGGTCAGAGATTATTCATTCCCATGCAAATTCAATAATCAAAACGACGCCATTTTTATTAAAATTTTAATGGGAAATAAATTTATAGCAAACTTTTATTCATTGTGGGGAAAAGAGAGGATAATTTATAAATTTACACGAAATAATCAATTCTAAATAATATAATGAGTTTTTGAATATAAAGATAATAAGAGGCATTGATTTATTTTGTTTGTTAATGAAAGAGAAAGACATGGATTTTGAATAACGCTAGTATATAATTTAATTTAATGTCGAAATAAATATGAATATTGGAAAACATGCAAATAATAAGAAGCAGATAAATAAAAAGTAGTCGTAGTTGGGTAATAAAGAAGAAAGGAAAGGAAAGGAAAGGAGAGGAGTAAAATAAGGCGCTTCATCATATTCTTCTTCATTGCTTCTACCTTTAATGGAGGAGTCAAGTTCAACTACACTATATTCACAATAACAGATTGATATAAATAAAATTTAAACTTCTTCCCCTAAAATCTACACTTGTTTTTTAACAAATTTACCCACGGCTATTTAAGACAGACTGCAGCTGATTAAGATAACCAATAATATACAAGGGACATCATTCTTTGACTATTCCTAAAAAGACTATGAAATGCAAACGGGAGGGAGGAGAATAGGAGATGATGCTCGTCGCCTGATTCTTCATTCACTTACGGCGCAATGCGTTGTGCACTTTGCTTTCGTTCTGTATTCTATCAGCATACATCGGAAGCCGGATTATCTCATGGATCTCGTTCAACAGCACATCTTCGGTGATGTTGTCCTTTATACTTCTCATGACCTATTTTCAGTTTTGGAACGACATGATTTGGAGCATGACGAAGACGATACAAAATAATAATAATAATGATGATGATGGACTTCGGAATGTACCTTCCTGTATGTGTTGAATTCATTTGGGGTCCCTTTGTCAACTCTGACCCTCATACAAACCCATGCGTCTTCCTCCGAGTTCCATGAGCACTCTATGATCTTGCCAGAATACGCCGATGCTTCAGGCCCATCATCTGCAACACAGAGGATACACAAGATTAACAAGAGAGACACCACTGCGTTATAAATTAGGCCATGTAAATTTAAATACAAACTAATCCACGCAGTTACTCAATATATATAAGAATTCCATCTACACACTATTTAGTAAGTGTGTCAGAAGGCAAGGCCAGTTAGTATGAAATCCGAATATGCCCCAGAATTAAGTTGTGGGATACAAAGGATCCTGCTATGTCCTTCCGATATCCTTTGATAAAGATATAACCTAATCTAACATTTTACAATGAGCGTAGTTTGTAGAACCTACATATATAATTGATTGATCACTGAAGCTCATTTGGGGGAGCTATGCAGTAAAAGTGCTATAAAGCTATACGAATGAACTACTGACCAGGAAAGACAACTCTATTGTCCATCAATTTCTTCTTCCCACGCTCATGGAGATAGAGAAACTGGCGACTTTCAACCATCTGTTAGCATTACGAAAAGTAACTGATCAGCATTACACATGATTGTCAGAGGAGAAACTTGGCACCAATCAATTCTCCACCAGAAAAAACTAAAGTAGAGAACCCAAACAGCAACCTCAAATAGGAAATCCACTGAATTCATTTCGGGGTATTTCCACTTTAAGAGACCCTCATGCGTTCGTGGAACATAAGGATCGTCCCAGCCCTGCCATGAAAATGACACAGGAAGCAAATGTAATGAAGATGATTAGCATATTCCACTTTATCATTTGACAGTACAGAACATCATAGAATACTTTAGGTGAGCACCAACATAAATTTCTGAAATACTACCCCAACCAAGCGTAGCTGGTAACATATACAAGAGTCAAAAATATTCATCAATGACATGATACTCAGTCATCCTTCACGTGAGAAATTTTCTATGCATTCAAAGTTCTAGCGAAGCTAATCGGTGGACATCATTAAAAAGAATTCAAATTAAACCAAGTTTAAACTCAAGAAGTTGTAGCCACGTATAAGAGTAGTGAAGACAAAATGATATGCAAAGAAGGAGATCAAAAGTTAGATAAAGGTTTCAGTTCATCAAGCACCTGGAAAATAAGACCATCTGCCTCGTGGGAAAGATTTGGAATAAAACCCTTTAAGAGTTTTGTCACTGTAGAAAGAAGCCAAAAATCTTTTCTCCTTACCTGCCAGATTAGGTAAATTAAATAAAAATCACAGATACACAAGTACACAGAGAAAAATATAGGTCTTAATGCTTGCGAATGTCAAACGTCACAAGCACAGTGCGGTGTAGGGAGGGAGGATAAAATATATAAGTAAGATGATTACAAACCCTGAAAGGTTCCAAATCATATTTATAAGAAGGGGTTTGGGTCTGGAACATGTGGTGTCTCTCAGAATTCCGAGGCTCCACAATTTCCTTCTCAATCATTCTCCAACGTTCATAAAATGGCCGCTGCAGGTAATGAAAGGGAAAAAAACATAAATGTTGAATCATAAAATTGGAGAATAAAATAGTGTGTTAATCAATGGGAGGGAGTACATATTTATAGACACTAATACTAGACTAAACAAGGTAATAGAAAACCCTAATATAAAACTACCATATATGTCATAACACTCCCCCTCAAGCTGGGGCATAAACATTAATTATGCCAAGCTTGTTACACAAATAATCAATACTAACTCCATTGAGAATCAATCTTAACCGTAACAGATCTTCGATCTTCATATATCCAATGAAGACAGATCTAACCTAACAGTAACAAATCTTCGATCTTCATATATCCAATTAAGAAAGATCTAACCTAACAGTAACAGATCTTCGATCTTCATATATCCAATGAAGACAGATCTTAACTTAGAAACTCAAATATGCCCTAATATTCCACAAATCTCAAAATTGGCCGAGGAATTTACGAAAGAGCAAGCCGAGTCGACAGAGAACGGAGGGCAGACCGAAGGTGCACGGGGGCAGCTCAACTCCCTGTGCAAGCGGTGTCCATCATCGTCGCTTGAAAACGGAATGGGTGACTACACTCCAACTGTGCAGAAACCCTAATTTTCGAAATTAGGAACCCTAATTTTCAAAACATCAAAACAAATTCGAAAACACGAGGGAAGCCAATGGTGGAGAGAGGGCCGCTGGTAATGGTGGCGGGATCGACGGCGAGGCAACAGCGGCAGATGGTGGCAAGAGGGCGGCAGAGGTAGGTGCAGCAGCATCTGCTGGACGGCGCCGGCGCATGGGAGCCACATGCGCGGAATCCGGCAGCCGAATTCACATCGGAGGTGTGCGGGATGGCGGCGCATGTCCCTGGAGAGGTGGTGACGCCCTCCAACTGGTGGTGAAGGAAAGGGGGGAAGCAACTCGTTCCTTGTGGCTGGAGGCGGCGGAATCGAGGGCAGCGCGAAATCTGGGCAGAATACGCGCGCTGACTTCAGGCGCTGTCTCCGCCGTGCACGCGCCGGTACAGGTCGCCGGACCGGTGGCCTGAGGTGCGCCAGGAGGCGGCCCTGCGGGTGGGGCCGGAGGTGACGGCCAATTTAACTCCGATACGAAATGAGTGGCTGCACACTCCAACTGTGCAGAACCCTAATTCTTTTTAAATTGGAAACCCTAATTTCGAAATTGGAATCCCTAATGGCTAACCCTATAACTCTGATACCATGTTGAATCGTAAAATTGGAAAATAAAATCGTGTATTAATCAATGGGAGGGAGTACATATTTATAGACACTAATACTAGACTAAACAAGGTAATAGAAAACTCTAATATAAAACTACCATATATATATGTTATATATGTTATAAACAAAAGCTATTAGTAGGGAAAGAAAATGATCCAGAGACAACTTACAAATCCTGAACATGACGGTATATACAGTTAAATGTCTAACAAATAGCTTGCTGTTGATAATGATATATAGTGAAACTAATTACAAAAATAGGACCGAGTAAGAAAACAGTAGGCTTTTGCCATACTGATATAGAGTTAAATGGCGGGGACAAAATGTTTGGAGCAGCTACATGGGAAGACAGTTGATGCTTTCCAATAGTGCACCACATATCCATTGATTGGAAGTGTCGAGAGAAAAAAGACAGTGTCCTTGGAGATGCATTATTCAGTATTTCGGAAGTTAAATGTCATGTTGCAAAAGTCAACAAATGTATACTCAATAATTCACACGCCATAGGTTTTCCGTACATTACCTCCACTAGTGAAATATGATTAATTGCCATCATATCATAGACGAGGTATCTTCTTTCTTTCTTATGTGTATCAGGCAAGGTATCAATTACCATCTCCCCATCAAGTAATGTATAATGATGATACATTTTCTCGAACCCTCCCTTCTGGAGAATAAAACAACGCATAAAAATAAATAACAGAATAATCACATCTGCAATACCATCAAAGTCAGAGGTATCCACATTATCAATATAGGAGATTGACATACTTCATTAGTAACCTTGCAAGGAAATCGCATTTGGACCCTCCGGAAGCTGAAATGCCTATCTATCAAATAACAGCCATCCATAGTGATAAGCATCATGTATCTTGTACCATCAGCTTTCCATGTTGCGTAATAGTAACGTTGTCTTAACAGTTGTAAGTTCTCCCTGGATAGATAAACGACATAACAAGTCAATAGCTCATAAAAGGACATGTGACTAATATTAAGCTACCCAGAAATCAAATTCAAGGCGAATTCACGTAAATGTCCATTTCTTAATTCTAGTATCGTTTTATTTTTATATAACATGGGTTTTCAAATATTTTTGAAATGATAATAGGGTGCCATCAAAAATAAGTTTAATTTAGCTGTTTCATGTTTCCTCTAACCACATAGGCAATGCTTTTAGAAGTTCAATCAAAGTGAAATAGACGGTGAATGTGTGCAAATGATGTGGCTTTTAGTGACTTTGCAAAGCTCCTAAGAATTTTTAGCTATGCAGATAGGAGAAATTTAGAGATAGTCGAATGTTAGATGGCCAGATAGCAATCAATCTAAGAGTGGTATTTCAAGATTGATAATTAGAATATATTGTAGAAATTATTTCACTACCGAAAAGTAGAAAGAGAGACATCAGCTAAGAGGTGACTTAGGTGTACTCGTAAAGTGTAATATATGCCACCAGAACAAAAATGTTATATATGGCAACCTACTGGCATACAGAGAACCAAACTTCAAATCATTAAGAGGACGACTATTACCTGTTGAGAGAAACTGGATGTGAGCCAGGAAATTGCTGATGTCCTCTAGCCTGCAAATGAGCCAGGAAATTGCTGAGCGAACATGGAAGGCAGATGACCGAGAAGTACCAGACACTTACAAGAATAAGATATACAAAGAACTCAACAAACTGTGTTAAGACACTTAAAAACAAACATACTCCCTGCAACTTCATAGTTTGGTAGACAAACTGCCGCATCACTACTTCTTGGTCACTAGGGATTTTATCTCCAAGAAGGTCATCGTTTGTCAGAGTTGTCTGTGTCTCATTATTCACCTGTATGTTACATGTTCAAGGTTAGAGGCAGAAGACGATTATGAGTGCGACAGGTGAAGTAGCAGCAATAAAATGCAGCTTTACAAAATGACAGTTGTAACTTGTATCTTTAATGACTTCGTTCAGTAAATGATAAAGATTTTAAAAGATATCCTATATATACACTCCCGAAAGCACATACATCTGTAGGAGCTGTAGAATCTCCATCATCATCATCATCATCTGGCACTGCATCACCATTCAGATCAAGATCAGAAGATCTTTTCCAATCTGGGGTTGGAGGGCAAACTACCATTTCTGGTTTCTTCTCATGATAAAAACTATATAAAGCATCAATATAGTCGGGTTTATAAATCCCTGGTGGGCGTGCGTCAGAAAATATCTTGATTGCCTGCGAAAAAGCAACAAAGTTGAGACAAAAGACATATCCAGCTTCAAGACATTGAGCAAATCAACAAACATCTGACCTGAGTCACGGAAATGGGCTGTGTACGCATGAGATAATGGACAATCATATATCCTGTACGATTATGCCCGTGCGTGCAGTGTACGAGAATGTATTTTTTTGGTGGTCTTTGCCGAGCAAGAAATTGTGAGACCTGATAAAAACATTAGCATGACTTGCAAATTCAGTATCATCAGAAAATAAAGTGAACGAGGTTCTACTTAGAAGATAAGAAACTATATATAGCTCGATCTACACATGTTATATACAGCTAGCCTTTATGAAGCAGATAGCAAATGCAAGTGTTTAATTAATTGCAAATAATTAAAATAGAGCCCCCTCAAACCTGAAAGCACTTGCCATGTTCACTCAAATAAGGTAATTCCCATCAAGGTGACAGCTCTATACTATGTCAGTTTCACTTTCAACCAATTAATAAGACTTGGAAATGGAAATGAAAATTTCAAATCAATGTTAATAAGACTTGAACCTTCCAATCTTTCATGGATCTCTATAGTAACTATGCCTCTCCTAACCAAGAAAAGCTATGAAAATGAGCTAGATAACTTACTAGGCAGAAGTAACTAGGTAGAAGTAGAATGTTCTAGTTCCTGTGAGTTCGCCAACTTATTCTTTTTGTTAAGAGTATATATCAGTTCACCAGGATCATGCAATATTCCATACAACCTGAAATGACGACTCTCTACAGCTCTGCATAAATAATAAGTTGTGCACACGTACAAATGTACTTTTATCATAATGAGGTCTTTTAATATCTCAGAAAGGCTACAGTGAGAAAGGGGATGTTTCAGACAGCATAAAACGTTGAAGATCAACCTGTTGATACTGTATAGCCTTGATCTCTACTCAGGCCAGTTTAAAATATGCTCTAAACTTAAAAGACCATGTCTAGTATCAAAAGTAATACCTCGATACACAAAAGTGTCCCTTCTTAAGCACTAAGACCCAACACTTGGTTGTATAGAACCACAGAGTTATGGGGCCACGGAGATAAACGTACCTCAAAAACAAATTGATTAACAGCCTCATTCTCAGGCACAGAATCACGCCCCTTGCATGCAATCTAAAGAGAAGACAACAAATACCATGTTGAAGACTAACAGATTATGTAAAAAGCAAATAAACATCAAAGGAGGCTGATACAAGGAAATAACACACCTTGACGTGTTTGATACCTTCTTTCTTCCAGTCATTGAGATTATAGTATCTACTTGAATTGGTCAAATCAATCACCAAGCCAATCTGGAGATGCATAGCAGAAAATTATAATTTTGGCATCCTTGGAAATTGGAATACAGGCAGAGAGTTGACTGCTTCTATTTCTTTAAAACCAGAATAGACATCCTATTTCTTATGGAATATAGAGAATAGATATTTCAATAAGAATATCAAATTATCAATAACTAAAATGCATTTAATCACCTTTCTATTTAAAACTCTCTGTTGATGAACCACCTGCTTGGATGAATATCTTTTACCAGGGAGAATATCTCCATTGAATGATTCACCTAGAGGAACTTTAGAAGGGATCAAGTATCCTAGTATCTCATTTCCATATGCAGGGCAATCTAACCAACCTGCAAGGGAAAGAAAAACTGTATTATTTAAAATCAATGAAGTAATGTTTCTAAAAGAACAGAAACATGTACAATTAAAAGGTTCTGTGAACACAGGAGAGGGAAAAAACAAAACAAAAAAAAGCTTCAAAGTGAACCTGTCACTTCTATTTTCTTTTGCACTGTGAAATACAATATCGATGACAGAATTTACAACCTCAAAGGTCCATTGAACAAAAAAGCATCTTTCAATCCAAGTTTGATGAGCAAAAGGTTATTAGACGATTAGCTCTTTTTACATGAGCAAAAGAGTAAATAGAGAATGTGGTCCATGAAATAAAAACAGGGAATATTAGTAAGAGCAATTTCTAATAGCACCCAACATATTGCTACTGTGCCCCATGACAAGTCCATTAAAACATAAGTGGCCAATACTTCACCTGGTGGAAGTCTACTATTAGGTCTCTGCCTTTTAGCTTGAAATCCATCATGACGCTGACTTGACTGATATCCATAAGTTGGTCTGTCATCAGGATGCTGCCTACGCATCTTTAATATCCTTTCCTCACGCTCCTGATGCAAAAGAAGAAACGCAGATATTATTTTCTTGGTTCTAGCCTTCTTGGAACTGTAAAAAGATATTTGTATATCAATATGCTTATCAAGAGCTCTTCTCATAGATTATTCACATATTTGTCTGCAGCAGTAGGTAACTAGAGGTTGGCCTAGAACTGTCTCATGACGTTCTCAACCCAACTCATATACCACTTAAATTGGCAAACAACTGAACCCTTGGGACCTTCTTCAAGGGAAGGCATACAAATTCAGTAAGGTAGATAAGTAGGGTAATCACAACAATCAGCTTTTAAGTATGTCGATTTGTATCCGGTATTCCAAGGACCAACAAAGTCAAGTCATGTAAGTTGGTTATGCATGCCAGCTCAATCTGATTTTTTTTCAGCTTTTCCAACATTATCTTATATAGTTATTTCTACTTTATGTGTAAGAAACTGAATTCAAGCTAAATTGAACACACCACACCAATGAGTCACGGAAGACTACCCCATTCAGTAACAAAATTTGAGAATCAAAGATGCAAGAACTAGCACTGAGACCATGACTGACAGCTAGGCAATGGAACTTCTATTCATAGCGTAATACATTGAATATTTGAATTTGCAGAGTTCTCCAGGAAATATTAGTTGCATTTATCAAATCCAATAACAGGCTTCACAATAACACTGCAATAATCAGAAAATATCTTGCTGGATGAAATAAGACAGTATGATACCCGGCGTGCGATCGAAGCACCACTCTCCTCATGGTCCACGTGTTCATTGTATTCTATTTGTTCTTCCTGCGCATTATCTTCTTCTGAGTGTGGTTCAGGAAAAACCTCATCCTCTTCTGGTTCAGGGGAAGCATTCAAGTCCATGCGTGCTGGCAATCATTCAAATTCCGATCATTCAAGTTCCGATCAGAAGCATTTTCCAAATGTGGCAAAGAAAATTATTTTTCTGCTTTTCTGTGAAATAATTATTTCCAACAATCGAAACAATATTGAGATACTAGCCTAACAGAAACTTAATGTGGATCAAAGTCAATGCCCTTGCTCCATTATTCTCATTTTAAATAATTTTGAGAAATTTTTATTACGCTATTAGTTAGTATTTTTGTGCCACAAAATACCTTGGGGAATGAAATAGTAAAAGCCAAAATGGAGGAAAATAGAATCAAATTCAAGAAAGAACGTAAAAACCAAATCAATGACTCAGTTTCCCTCCTTAAGTAACTGCTCTTTTAGAAAGGTTCTATCATCTTTAGCGCAAAAAGGAGTTCACCTCAAAACATATTAGAGATATGTATGATTTAATAAGTGATATACACCCAGTTCCTGTAAGAAAAGGTGAACATACAGAATTACAAATGTAGTCCTAACCAACTTATGTCGAGCATAACTTGTAGTAGTAGATTAATAGATAATGCTGGAATAACCCTTCTTGTCCCGACCAAAGCATGATATCTATAAAGCATTTGAGATCAAGACTGAGCAAATGACAGAAAAATATGGATAGCAAGCAACGTGAATGTCTGCTGCATACAACTTTAAATGCTGCCAGCACAATCCACCACTTCCAACTCTTATGTTATCGGAAAAAGACCATTACTTTGAACAACATAACAGCTAACAAAACCCATGAGCTTACAGCAAGCACAAAAATGAGCCTCAACCACCCGCCAAACAAAAAGAAAATCAGATGAAGAAAACAAGCTCCAACCTTTAGAGGGTAAGTACACCAAAAATCGAAACTAGGTAGCCGAAATTCTCTCCAGAAAGAAAGACAATGAATGAAATGGACCAGAAGTCCACCCCTCCCAGCTCCCGGCGCGACTAAAACCCTACAAATCGAGCAGAAATCAAATCGCGCTTCAAGTGCTCAAAACCCTAACATGAGAAACAAGAGAGATCGCGGAGGAGGGTGCAATTCAATCCATGAGGAAACAGGTAGAAGAATTTACTGAGAGAGGCGATGATGTGTATATATATATATATAAGGTGCAGTGCAGGTTGTATTCTATATATAAAGAGGTTAACTCTGCGCGACGAGTTATTTGTGGAAAGTGCAAAAAGGATAGAGTTGAAGGGTTGAAGTGCAATTACGAACAAATATTTAAGGAAGAAGGAGTTGTGCTGTAATTTCTAGGTCTGGATTTTTTACTTCCTTAAATTTATTAAATAATGAAAAGTAAATTAATTGGTGAGATAATATTTGATTATACTTGGTAATTAAATAAAACTAGAGTTGACAAAATAATAAGTTGGATTTAAAGCTTGAAACCAAATTAGGTTGGGTCGGATCGAGTTAAACCGACCCAACCCAACCCAAGTCCATGGGGATTGATATCATTTTGTACGGCCTGCCTAACTAATTTGTATATTTCAATTGGTCAAATTATGGTATGGTTGGATCCATTTTAGCACCTCTAATTAAGATATAAGTTTTGTAATTAATACTACTATATAGACGTAGTAGATATTATATGAACGAAAGGTATACCTAACTTGATTGATGCCTGTGGTTTGTGAAATTTCAATATAGAAATTAAGATGCATCCATTAAATATTTGGTTGGTTGATTAGAAAGAAAAAAAAGTGCGCATGATACTAAGCTAATATTGTGTTGCTAAAACTATTTACTTAAGATTATATTGGGTGTGGTTAGTGTGTCTCGATTAGGCATTGATAAAGCTATCAATGCTAATTTGTTAATTTGACACTATTATTGTCATTTTCGCTACATTTCCAATTTTCTAAAGAGAAAGAAAATGTCAATCACACTTCATATATGAGAGTTCCAAAAGTTCAAGAAATAAAAAAATATTTCAAATTTTCTGAAAAAGAACAAGAATGCATTTTTGTTGAACCAAAATGCTAACTTTTTATGCATTATAAAGACAATTAAACAATCAATATATGATCCTATCTTAAAATTGAATATTACAAACATCTATATTCCCACAACAGCAAAAAACACAAAATGAATTCAAGAAATCAATATGTTTGCAGGATAGGCCTTTTACCAAGCCTCTTCATCTCTCTATCCATGTTGCCAGTGAGCATGAGCCCAAACATCTTGAGATCACAAAGGAGAGACCAAAAGGGGTGCCTAAATGTTGGAGGAACATTCCCTTCGACAAAGAAATGGCTGTACCAACTGAAGCCATACCTCAACAAGGGCACAAAAATCAAGAACCACAGATTGAACATCAATGAGTATATCAAGCACACTATGCTGCAAACTGTGCCTGCAAAGTGCCAGCGCCTAGTAGCTGGTTTTGTGTGCTGGTTCATGTAAAATGGCCAGAATTCTTCCATGCTTCTGAAATTCATGCCTTACGAGATATATCTGAGGTGGGCCCAGATGGGGGTTATGGTAGAAAGATTGTTTCTAGATTGTTTCTGAGACAGATAAAGAGAGTCTTTCAGCTGATGTTCGTATCTTTGGAGCAAGACTTTTTTATCCCAGATCAGATTTTCCAAAAAAAAAAGGATTTTGATGGAGGAAACTATTAAATAGCTTCAATTGATGAGAACCCAGATCAGAGGAGTCAAATTTGGATTATTGATAGAAAGAAAAGATAGCAAATTTCACCTCAAATTCAAATCCTTAAAGCAAGCTGTTTTAGTGAAATTTGGACTCTTCAATGAAAAGGAAGACAATTTCACATTTGATTCGAATCTTTAGAGCAAAATAAGCTGGACCCAGATCAAAATTGAAGGGAAAACAATTTTTTCACCTAAAGTTCAAATTTTTAAAGCAAGACTCTTAATGAAAGAGGAAGCAATTTTCAAGTCTCTCAAGCAAATAAAAAACAGTTCTTGATCGAAAAGGGATGAACAGTTTCAAGAAAATTCTGATCGAATTCTCGAGGCTTGAAAACTCAAGAAAACAGCACAGAACCAAGAATTACAAAATGGAGTAAATTAAACAAAACAAAAACATAAAGGCACCTGTGAGTATTGGATATAGTTCAAAGAATCAAGATTTCTGCTTTTTGCAAAAGAATAATCAGAACGAAATGGAACTAAGAAGAAACTGAAGCCCAGCTAAAATTTGTTTTGACTTCAACTCTACCAGCAGAAATTGAAGAAGAATCGGAAAAGGGGCTGAATTAATGAAGGAACGAAAGGATATTAAAAGATGAATTAAATGCTTTCAACTTCTTGGGGGCTTTGTTTATGTGTTGTGCGTGTGAGAAAGGAGTAGAAGCGCTTGAAGAAATAAGAAATTAGCCAATCATATTTTCTTAGTTTTTGCAAATCACTGTCACTATTCCAGTTGTCTGTGTCTCTTCGCTATGGATTTGTCTTTTTTCTTCTTTTCTTTCCTTTTCTTTTCTTTTTTGTTGTCTGGTATTGTGGTCAATGATCGACATCAATTTAAATAGTTGGTCAATTTTAGTTTCAAGATAATAAAATAAATGGAAAAGAGAGTGCACTTATTATAGTTCTCTTGAATAAAATTACCTTCAAGAAAACTAACTCAGAAAATATTAAGTGCACTCTCAAAATTTTATAAAAGGAAAAGACTGATATTTTCTATTACAAATTTAAAGAATATGATACAACATAAGTATTATAGATTACTATCCTCTTATTAGAGATAATAGGGTGGCGTTTAGCAAAGCCCCTTTGTTGAGAAAGAGACTAATAATAATAAAATAAACAAAGAATAAAAACCTCACTCAATCCCCAACATTAGGAAATTCTTGGAGTCCACATTAAAATACTTGAAATTTGATGATGAATATCACAAAGAGTGTGCCAAAAGATAATGACATTGTTTATTTTAATAAGACTAATTAGTAAATGATTAATAAGTTGGTTACAAGAAGAAGATAACATAAAATCAATCTTAGGCCAAGACAAAAAGTTGTACTTTTCCCCACCATTTTATTTTATAACAAATTAAGAAATAAATAAATCAAATTGTAAGCCCTAGTTTTGCATTTTCGATCAAATTTCAGACCTGAGATATGCTATCTAATTAATTAATTAGCGTTTTCGCCAAGTAAAGAGGTAGACTAAATCCTGTTGGGCTACTGTCCAGCTTTTTTCCTTATTGGGCCCTTAAGTGGGCCGATTGGGTGAAGCCCAACCACAAAAGAAAATTGGGGATTTTGTATAGTATCTCTAGATTTTAAATTTTCTTCCAATAAGTTATAAGAGTAGTTCATTATAATATTTTAACATTTTTCATACTTATTTCAACAATGGTACTTTTACTTAAGTTGGAGTTATCAATAATACCCAATTGTAAGAAATACAATATTTCGTATAATGTTTATTTTTATCAACAACACTATATATATCCAAACTACTAAACACATAATTATTTAGTTTCAATCAAATGATTTCTTCAATAAACTTGCATATATAAAAACCATATCTCTCTCTCTCTCTAGCTCTTACACACCAAAGATCTAAGATCACTCACTATAAGAATATAGAATTTGTTGGAATGTTTGTGAATCCCCAAGAACTAGCTACTAGTATATGAATATATACCTATAGGTTTTGTCTGGCTTTAATGACATGCCAAAATCTTAATTCTTTATTGGGATTCCTTCACTCAATCTCTGCATATGCATGTTTTTGGAGATGAACAAAAGTTAATAACAGTACTCTACTTTGTTGGATTCTCTAATCAATATGATTTTAGGGATGCTGCATGCAAGTTTATTATATTGATACTCAGCCATAAATCAATATTTAATTACTGTATATTGTTGTTTATGGAAAACCTGCAATTCTGTCTGCCAAATTATCGCATGTGAAAATTTAGGATCTTGTCCATATATCAATGCATGCATGTTGATACGTGCTACACTTTATGATATTTCATATATATAAATATACTTGCCCTCTTTTGCTTGAGATCATTGATAATCTATTGTAATCGAAATTATCACATATATATATATATATATATCAAACAAAGTTTCAAGACTTTTAAAATACTAGACTTGACTCTACTTGGTTCAATTTAGTCACAACGATCAATCATGTACTAATTATATCAATTATACACCCACTTAAGTTAATGGAGATAGACATTGGAGTCAACCGCCTAGAAAAAAAACAGTTACAATTTATTAGTATAGAGAAAAAAATCAACTCTTTTCATTAAAAAATCATATACTCCGTGAAATGTGTGGAGTAATATATAAGAAGCAATTTTTTTAATATTTTTGCCTAGAGCTCATGAAATACTGTATATATGTGTAGGTGTATGCACATTTCCTAATAAGTTTCCATTTCTTATGAATAATTTTAAGTGTGAGTCCAAAAATTATGCAACACTGTGATACAAGTTCCCTTTTTGGGTATGCATGAAAAAAAGGTTTTAAACTGTACAATTTGGGTCCAAAATGAAGGCTTGGCTTCTTTTGTAGATGGTGGGATATATTTCATTCAACACATTCTTCTTTTCGAGACAAAATGTATTTTTGTGGGGAAAAAGGGACCAAATAAAGGGTCCAACATTTTATTGCAATAATGGAAGCCTCCATTATTCCCATTATATGCACATCTAGTTTAGTAATAATACTATTCGAGTCTAGCTATTATTATATTAACAGCATGTAATATCATTTACAACATATGTGATCAAATTACCCAATGTATATAAGACAACATTATTTGATGTATAATGGCGTTGGCGCACGCGTGCACGTGTTTGTGTGTGTGCGTGTTTGATTTCTTAATTATTTGATTCACATATTGGATTATGATTGCATTTTAATTTATTACAGTCTAGCTATAGGCGCATCATGTATAGACTATAGTAATTTGTACGTAGTTTATTTAAAATTTAATAGATTAGTCAACTAACCATCCCTATCTTAATCATATCCACTAATACTCACAAAATGTTCTTAATCTTATCTCTAATTAATTTAGTCATTTTATCTTTGTTTGTTTTGGAGTGAGTATAATTTCAGGTGGGCTCCATGCCATGCAACATAGAAGAGAATTTTTGTCTGAAATCTTTTTATGATCCAGGGAATCTTAATAAAATGCTACACTAAAAGAAAACTAAAAACAAATACTCCAACATGAAAAGACAGGCCCCATAGATAGAATTTAGAAAGACACTTATTAATTAATTTCTATTTGATTAAGAGGGAAGTAATATAGGAAAAAGTAAAAGCTAAAGACAGAGGCTCACTTTACGTCTAAATCTAATTCCATGCACATTCATATTCATATAAACACATGGGCATGGCATGGCATGGCATGGCATGGCATGGGGCTGTGTACTCGTATTAATCCTTTTGTTAATAATGTTATTACTCCTTATTCAATTTACTACTTTAATAATAAATATAGATTTTCTGAATAAATAAATATAATCAATGGGGCCATCACGTGAATTTTTCAACTAAAAAAGTAGTATATATTAAACTGATCAAACGAACTATATATGTATGAGGGAGCTGCTAGGGCTATGTAACTCGTGAGTCGGCGGCGAGTCACGGTCCATGTAATTCCTTTCTATTTTCAGTACCTATATATTAAAAAGTAGTATTTGGTTTTCTCTTAATAATGATGATGATGATCTATAGCTAGTTATGGTTGTAGGCTATGTAGGTTTTGTAGAGATAGGCTGCTTATTTTTAATTAATCAATGCCTAAATTTAATGAACGGGTATCGGTATTTGCATTATCAATGTGTATTAATTCATTAATTTACTCCATAAATGTTACTTTGTGTTATTGTTGCACCAACTTCAGCGGTATGTATTGAAAATACTTGGTACTTACTGTGAATTAGTAAATGTTTTAAGTTTAGGTCATTAATATATGAGTAGTGCTATTTGGACACACTGTGGTCGACCACACGTGGGTTATTTTAAGAAAATCGGACCGGTTCAATTAAAAATCGGACCAAACCATTTAATATTTTATTCTCCTAAAACCCTAAACCCTAAACCCTCTTGATTGCATCGATTTTTTTTAACTGAAAATTATATTGAAATTTGTTTCTTCATTTAATTGGTTACTGTTTGCTGTTTTCAATACAAAATTTGAAATTTAAATGATGAAATTTTAAAGAGGAGGTAAAAGGGTATCATTATAATTGCATTTGTGCATTAAAAAAGTGAACAAAATTACAATAATACCACTGTGTGTCCATCCACACTGTGGTCACATAGCATTTCCCTTAATATATTAGTGGTGCTTAGTACCTATGAATAAATCAATTTAGCAATAGCATGAATTTCCGGATTTTACACCTTTTTAATTTACGGCACAATTTATCAACTTGAAAAACCACCTCTTTCCATAAAAGCATGTAATTATTCATGCATCATTTCACTCTATATCTCCTTTTCAAACTTCCTTATCACAACACTAATCATCCTATACTAAATTTTTAGTCAATGACAAAATTAAAAGCTAGCTAGCTAGTATAATGTATTACTGGCAGTTCGATATAAGAGTACTCTTTCTTTTTTACCATATTGTATTGTATATATTAAATAAATAATCAGGAGAGGAGACTATATGCTTGCGACATGCATTAATTAAAATACCTAATTTAGATATATTCCTACTAATTACATATATAAGTACCATTAAATTCCTCCAATTGATTTTTTTTAAGCGTGACAGCATTTAGTACATCCATTCCATGCTGTATTAAAAGTTAGTTGGCAGTTGGAAAATAGTAAGTAACAAATATTGCTCTGTATATTTTAAATTATAACTCTACTAAACAAAATAAAATAATATCATCGAAATTACTAATATTCGAAAACGAGGTCACTAGTACCAAACGAAGTGAAATAAGTCATTGGATTTTCCACATTTAGGGCAACCACACATATGTTTCCACTGTAGGAACAGTGTTTGGTTTTATATATGCACATACAGATCATATACTCCAAATCAAAAGACTCAATTTATATTCTCATAAGTATGAGCGTATTATAATAATAAAATAGAGCTCTTAGGGTGAGACGGACTTAGGTATATATATAAACGAGAGGAGAGGAGGATGATAAATTATAAAATAAAAGAAAATATTGATTGATGGAAATTAAATTTTAAAAGCGAGGGAAAAGGAAAGTGGAAAAACAAAAAGAAACAGCAAAACTGAGAAAGGAAAAGCAAAGCAAAGAAAAGAGAAAGCAGAGAAGAAAGGGATTGGAGAATGCAACACATTCAGTATTCACAGACTCAGACACTCAGAGTGGGACGTAGCTTTTTCTTTTTCTTTTTTCCTCCGACATTAATCTTTTCAAATCCAACCTCATTCACTCATCACCTCCCCAATCCTAAATTATTATTTTTAATCAAAAAAACTAAATTAAATTAAATACAGAAGAGTTCGCAATATAAATTTTAAAAAAGGAGTTTTTGAATTACTTGGTTACAAAAAATATAAGAATGACAAACTTAATAAAATACATGACTCCATCGGGTTGAACATTTACTTTTTTCCTTCAAAATAATAATAAAATAAATAAATTAGATAATGTGTTTAAGTTATTTTTATTTACTCTAATCAAAACAGAAAATAGAACATTGTGGAACATAATTAAGTGGGGATGTTACGGACCTTTTAATAATAATAAAACTGCATATTTAATGCGGAAGCAAATTTAATTTTCCTCTTTTAAAAAATGGGTGGGTTAATTATATTAAATTTAAAATTCCGCGTTATAGATCTCACATGTATACATGTATTATCTTCTCTCTCTAAGTAACGCGTTGCATCTTCGTCTTAACGTTACTTACCTATTGTACTACCTTAGATGGTTCAACAAAATTTGAACATAGTTGCATTTATTCATATTGCAATTTCTACTCGTTATTTGTTGTATATACCTAAACAGAAGAGCAAATGATTACCACCATATCAATTGCCTAAATTGGATCCTCTTATCGTTATTCTCATGTCTCAAATTAATGAGAAAATGTGTGTCATCATAACCGATACTTAAATTGCACTATCGTATTATGATTCTCGTGACTCAAATCAACACGCATGTTATCATATCAATCAAGTAAGCAATACTAAATTTGAATTAAATTAATTAACACTTTTAAATCTCACCACCTTATTTAGGAGTAATAAATTTGGACAAATCTAAATAGGCACACGCACAATTGTGAACAAAGTGAGGATAGATGTTATATTAATTATAAGTTGTCCCCGTTTATAATCCATAAGATAATAAGTACGTATGATGCTGTAAAATAACCTAATGATTAAAACATACTGTATGATAAAATTAATTAGTTAATGACTGAAAAGGGACACGAACAGGCATCGTGATTTCAAGTAGAAAAGGGTAAAACAGTACTTTGGAGAGGTATGAAGGGGAAAGTGGAAAGCGGATTTAAAAGAGACAAGTAAAAAACCAAACATTTGGGGTTGGCTCTTCTTCCTTTAATTCCTGTCTCCTCGTATTCTCTCTCTCACACACACTCCGATGAAAGCACAGTGCGAAGCGCAATGCAGCGGACACTAACATGAACAGGGGACGGGCCGAGATAGCATGCTTCCAACGGTAATGAATCCCACTTCCACAGTCGACCCAACAGCGCCGCCTCCGCCGCGATCCTCATTCAGCTGCGACCGCCACCCCGCTGAGCAGTTCACCGGCTTCTGCCCCTCCTGCCTGTGCGAGCGCCTTACCACGCTCGATAACTCCTCCTCCAACACTCCATCCTCCTCCCGCCGCCCTTCCTCCGCCTCCGCTGCCATCAAGTCCCTATTCACGTCTAAACCCACCAGCTTCCCCCCTCCGCTGCCGCCCCCTAAACCCTCGGTGCCCTCCTCATCCTCTTTTCCCGAGCTGCGCCGCACCAAGTCGTTCTCCGCGTCAAAGAACGAAGCTTTGGGCCAATTCTTCGAGCCCCAGAGGAAATCTTGCGATGTTAGAGCGAGAAACACTCTTTCGTCTCTCTTCACGCTCGACGACGGTAGTAAGCCCTCCTCCGTTGGAGCCGCCGCTGCTTCTTCTTCATCCTCCCATCAGAACTTCCATAGCGGCAAAAAAGTCGCATCTTTCGATAAGCCCGTTTTCGAGGAGATCGAGAATGAGGAGGATTTCAGAGACCCAGAAAACGCAGAGGAAGACGTTTGCGAAGACGACGTTGACGCTGACAGAGTTGAAATAAGGTCTGTTTCAAAAAGTGCAGTACAATTCGAGGCAATCAGTAACGAAATAGTGGAAGAAGAGGCCGCTATCGTTCCCAATTTGAAAATAAAGGACCATCTTGATCTCGACACTGAAGAGAAGAAGAGCTCAGGAGGGGGATTCTGGGCCGCTGCCTCCGTCTTCAGCAAGAAATGGCACAAATGGAGGCGAAAGCAGAAGCTCAAGAAGCAAAACAATGGCGAAAGCTTCGCTGCATTGCCGGTGGAGAAGCCCATTTCTCGGCAGTATAGAGAGACGCAGTCTGAGATCGCCGATTACGGCTTCGGCCGGAGATCCTGCGACACCGAACCTCGGTTCTCGCTCGACGCTGGAAGAATGAGCTTTGATGATGCAAGATACTCTTTTGATGAGCCTCGAGCCTCATGGGATGGTTACATGATCGGCAGAAGCTTCCCAAGAATGGCCCCCATGGTCTCTGTATTGGAGGATGCTCCGCCACGGTCGGATATGCAGATTCCTGTGGAGGAAGACGCGGCGGTGAACTATGTGAATAAGGGCGGTGAGGATGTTCATGTTATTGTCCCTGGTGGAACTATGCAGACTAGGGAGTATTACTCAGATACCTCCTCGAAGAGGCGGAAGAGCCTGGATAAGTCTAGCTCGATTAGGAAGACTGCAGCCTCGGTCGTGGCTGAGATTGACGACCTTAAGATGTCATCGAATGCCAAGGTCTCACCAACAACTGCAGATTGTTTCCATGGTGCCAAAGTTGTGGGGGAAAGGGAGTTAAAGGACTCGAATTCTCAATCCTTGAGGGATAATCGTTCGGAGAGTAATGAATTGGGTAGCGGTTATAGGGAGTATAGCAATTCTTTGATAGGAAATGGTGAGAGGAAGGAGTCGAAGAAGTCGAGGAGATGGAGTTGGAGGATATGGGGGTTTATACACAGGCGTAGTAGTGGCGGTGGGGGGAGTAAAGACGAGGATGGTGATAAGTACAGTAGGGTAAACGGGGTAGGGGAAGAGAGGTCGGCATCTATATCATGGCAGGACTTGAGGAGCGTAGATAGTGGGGATACGGGTGCTCGTTTGAACATAAATATGTTTAGGAGCAACAGCAGTGTGAGCTGTAGAAATGGTGGATCGTTTGGGAGTATGAGGAAACCGGGAAGGAAGAGGGGAGACGAGTTTGTGTTGGAGAGGAATCGGAGCGCTAGGTATTCGCCTAGCCATGTCGATAATGGCCTACTGCGTTTCTACCTGACACCAATGAGGAGCGGCAGCCGTAGTAGGGGCGCCAGTCTTGGTAAAATCAAGACCAATAGCTCGAGCTCCGTAGCAAGAAGTGTGTTGAGGCTGTATTGATAATCAGGCTGTTGTTGTTTGATCTTAGATTTGCTGGTTAATATTGTTGTTTGCTATGCATTTGGATCTTTGATTGGTATACTGTCATTGGGATTTCAATAATAAGAAAAGAAATTATGAAGATTGTTGTCACTCGTTTCGTTTGATATCCATATGTTTCCCTGTTTCATTTACTACTAAAACAAACCTATATTAGGCCGAGATATTACTACTACATCATGTTTCTTTTCTTGAATTCTCGTACTTGTCTGTGTTTATTTGGTGAATAAACAAACCTACAAGAGAACATAGGAAGATCGTGATTTTAGCGTAAACTATGAATTACATATGCAGTTTTGTACATTCTTTTTGTTGCAGACCAAATTTTATTTGCATACTCCTACTATGTAAATTGTAGTAATAGGTTAATAAGTCGAGATTTCATGGCCCAAGCCCATGCAATGCTAGTCTAGTTGCATGTTTGAAGATATATATCAAACATTTGTATATGGTTAAAGATCATTTTAAATGGTGAAAGGTAATTGTAGTAGTAGTGTATAATATTTTGATTTCGCTCTATATAGGTATTAAGTATTATTACTATGCATGATTCGCGACTTCTCAATATAGCAGCCGTAAATGTATCGAGCTATTCACAAACTATTTGAGAAAAAAGCTTTTTCAAAACTTGACTTGATAATAAACGAGTCAAATTTTGAACTTGATAATTTATTGAGCCGAATTTGTATGTGATAGTGTTCAACTTATTGAGTTCGTGAATATTGTGGTGCAATATGATTATGTGACAAGAGATGAAATAGTATTTATAAATAGAATTAATTATTTGGTAAAATGACAAAATTAATAATTACCCAACTCAAAGTCGATAGGTAGATGAATTGGAGTAATTCCACATTATGAAGCAATACATTAACATATATAAAAATAGGCATCCCCATGAATACATTTTAGTATATATAAATAGACAATCCAACCATTATGATTTTGATACAATATTGGAAACATCCACTAACTTTATTTGCGAAATTGACTTATTAAAATAGGATATATCAATTTCCGGAAAATAGCTTATATATATATATATATAACTATTTTTGGAAATTCTGTTTCGTAGAATATATACACACACAAAATTTCCACTATGTCTATGTATTTGATAAGTGATTTTTAAAAAAAAATTCTATAGCAGTTAGGGAAAGTGAATGGAATCTTAAGAACAATTGTTCATATTATTTATAAAATAGGATAAGGCCTAAAATTTTATTTAATAATGATATATACGATCCTTCACAGATCAGTCTCCATATCAAGAAGATGGGTAAACTTATATGAGATGCTCTATTAATTGAATAGTGAAATTAAATACTTTTAGGTCTTACAAAATAAAATAAAATTTTAGAACATACTTGTTTGCTTCTAAAAATAAATCAATGTGGTATAAATACTTTTAATTAATATATAGTTACACGGAATTCAAACAATCGAAATAACAAAATTCCCACCTGTATTTTCAATATTAATGTTGGGAATTATGGCAAAAGAAATTCTCTGAATCCAATTTCAATAGTTGATTAAGGAAGATAGGATAATGCAATTATATTTATATATACAGATTCCATAAAATTTGAAGGCGGCATGCATGTGATACGCTCACACACATACATCATAGTATATATATAGATGTAAGTTCAATTCCAAATTAATAGTAATATTAAATTAAAGGTATGATTAGTATTATTCTAGAATGTGGCGACTGTTGAACAAAGAATGAGCAGAAATGCAATGTTTGCAGATGAAGAGAGAGACTGTTTTCCTATATTATATATAATAATAAAAGAAATGGAGTAACTAAGAGTGATGAGTAGTTGAATTCGTTACCCAAAATGGAGCACTATGTATCAATCTTAACTTTCAATCAATTCCTTTAATTAATTAATTGGTGGCGTTTAGCTGTTGAAATATACTTACTTGAAAGCCCTCTTCCACCTACGCTTTCTTCTAACTCAAACTTTAATATACCACTAAATTAATATGTGCAATTAATCATTTAATTACTACGAGTGCATGCACGAGTCAAACTCAATGTTAAAGGTGGAGTGGAGTTGGAGGCAAATTAGATAAAGAGAGTATGGTAGTTTGTTGCAGCAAAGCATGTACTTACAAGTATAGTATAATGGGGGGGTGTGTGTTGGGAGAGGTAGGTTTAATTTAATGAATTAATAAGGGAAAAGAAAGGTAGCTAGGCAGGCTTATGAGTGAAGGATTTACGGTTAAATTTCACCTAACCAAGTAACAACGACCTCATGGCTACAACGGAGCTATATATATTTATATATTCATTAGTGGAGTATTTCTTAATTTCCTCCAAAAAATTATAATCAACTCGATTAGCTCACTCACCATAGCATGAATACTAGTGCTGCTGCTTTGATCATCATAGCATGCTTGTTTCCAATGTTAGTCCAATGCAGAGTTCGTCATTACAAGTTCAATGTAAGTCTCCATCCATGAAGCTAACTAATATATAGAGATATATCGATCGACTTGTTAATTAATTCACTGGCAGGTGGTCATGAAAAACACAAAACGCTTGTGCTCCACCAAACCTATAGTTACTATAAATGGAAAGTTTCCAGGACCGACCATTTATGCAAGAGAAGACGACACTGTGCTTGTGAAGGTTGTCAACCATGTCAACTACAATGTCTCCATCCATTGGTAACCTAGCTAGCTACTTGTATATACTAGCTTCGTCTCTTGCACTGCATGTATCATAACTAGTCTTATATATATATATATTTATCAGGCATGGAATCCGGCAGCTTCGCACCGGGTGGGCCGACGGCCCCGCATATATCACCCAATGCCCGATTCAGCCAGGTCGAAACTACGTGTACAACTTCACAATCACAGGCCAAAGAGGCACGCTCCTTTGGCACGCTCACATTTTGTGGCTGAGGGCTACGGTGCATGGTGCCATCGTCATCTTGCCTAAGCTCCGCGTTCCTTACCCTTTCCCCAAACCCCACCACGAACGTGTCGTGCTCCTAGGTTACCCACCACTCTACCTTAATTAATTTGTATATGTTGTTATAATATTTTATACATGATCCAGACGAGATGAAACAAATTAATAAATGTGTTGTGTTGTGTTGTGTTGTGTTGTGTGCTTTCAGCTGAATGGTGGAAATCGGACACAGAAGCTGTGATAAACGAGGCCTTGAGGTCCGGCCTCGCCCCCAATGTCTCCGACGCTCACACCATCAACGGCTATCCCGGCCCAAACCCTAACTGCTCCTCCCCAGGTCATATTCAACTACATCCATCGATAAACACCACATAATTATAATAACTATTTAACTAAAAAGAAATACAATAAATATATATATAGGCGGATACCAACTAGATGTCACACCGGGCAAATCATACCTACTCCGGCTGATCAACGCCGCACTCAATGAAGAGCTCTTCTTCCGAATTGCCGGCCACAATTTCACCGTCGTCGAAGTCGACGCCACCTATGTCAAACCCTTCAAGACCGACACTGTGGTCATCGCCCCCGGTCAAACCACCAACGTCATCCTCACGGCGGCCAAAGCCGGCGGGAAGTTCGCCATGGCTGCATCCACCTTCATGGACACCCCGGTGGTGGCGATCGACAATGTATCAGCCACCGCCACGCTCCACTACTCCGGCACGCTCTCCGCAGCCCCCACCACACTCACGGCGACACCGGCACGCAACGCCACCCCGGTGGCCGACAGCTTCACCAACTCCCTCCGCAGCCTCAACTCCAAAACCTACCCGGCGAAGTTCCCACAGACGGTGGACCGCTCGCTGCTCTTCGCAGTGGGACTCGGGGTGAACCCGTGCCCGACGTGCAAGGCGGCGAACGGGAGCCGAGTGGTGGCTAGCGTCAACAACATCACGTTCGTGATGCCGACCACCGCCCTCCTACAAGCGCATTTCTTCAACATGAAAGGAGTCTACACCACCGACTTCCCCGGGAACCCGCCTACGCCCTTCAACTACACCGGCACTCCACCGCAAGGCTTAGCCACCACCACCGCCACGAAAGTTTACCGGCTTCCGTACAACGCCAGCGTGCAAGTGGTTTTGCAGGACACCGGGATCATCGCCGCGGAGAACCACCCCGTTCACCTCCACGGATTCAATTTCTTCGTGGTAGGCAGAGGATTGGGGAACTTCAACTCCAAGACGGACCCCAAAAGCTTCAACCTCGTCGATCCGGTGGAGAGGAACACGGTGGCGGTGCCCTCCGGCGGCTGGGTGGCCATCAGATTCACTGCTGATAATCCCGGTAAATATTTGAATTAATTTCTTGTGATACACATGTTATTTTCCTTTAATTTGTATATTGATGGAAGTGAAATTGAAGGAGTGTGGTTCATGCATTGCCATTTGGAAGTGCACACGAGTTGGGGTTTGAAAATGGCGTTCCAAGTCGATGATGGGAAGGGCCCACAGCAGTCACTTTTGCCACCGCCTAAAGATTTACCCAACTGCTGAATATAACATAACGGAGATCTAGGTGATTTTAATAAGGCAGTAAATGTAAAACAAAGTCAAAACTTGGAGAGAATGTCTCGATATGTATTTGTTTCTTGACTCAAATGCTGGACCTACCTTCAATAATTATAGTCTTTTTTCATATAAGAGAAAGAGATCGATCGATTGTCTTCAGATTAAATAAATGATAACAAATGAGCTGAAGTAATTATATTTGAATTTAGAACATTAATTGTGAATTACATTTCCCATAGTTACATGTAACTGCATATTATACAGTTAAGTTTCTTCTCCTACAAAGCATAAATATCTTACAGCAATCCTCATACAAAAACCCGACCCAATTAAGTAGGCCCTATATAGTTTTGGGCCGGTCCAGTCCAATTATATGAATTCTCCATCTGGCCTTTGGGCTCAAATTGAACCAAATAATTAAAGGACAGGACTTGTAAAAAAAAGAGATCGACTAGTTTACTTTTTCACTGACTAAACTGCAATGGCATAATGAAGGTGCAGTTATGATCATGTTCAAGTAAATGTTTAATGTGGCCAGAGCACTGCAGCAGATTTCCAGTCAAAAAGGAAAGTTCCCATTCAAACAAAACACAAGACATTAATATCAATGCCTGCAGAGGTTTCTTTAATGCTTTTTGATACTACAATGTAGACAAAGGTAACAAAAGATGAAAAATTGGGCACACATAAAGTTGCAAATTCATGGTCAAAATTCAGAAATTGGGGCCATCACTAGAAATTCTGATTCCTCACACCAACAAATTAAAGGGTCCAACCAAAATGAGAGAGAAGAAAAAGAATGGTATTTGTTGGCCTTCTCCAAATTAAACCCCATATCCCTCATCACCTTTTGCCCTCTCGTGTTGGTAATTTGTGAAATAAAGCTAACATACTAAATGCATTGTTCCTCTCAAGGGCCCCTCCCAATTCTCCTTTCTTTTGACCAAAAATATAACTATAGAGTAGTAACATTTGATGGATATATAAATTGTAGGTAAGAAACTAGCTTATGTAAGAAATTAAACCTAGCTAGCACCAAAGTAGGTAAAATAAATAAACAATTTTAACATGGAGTTACTTGTACTCTTAATCCTAATCATATGCTAATGACTAAAGTAAAACCCCTTCTATCCTTCATATACTATATCTTACTTCAAATTTTGAAGTGAAATTCATACAAACGCTAGCTGTAGACTACAAGTATCAAAAATATAACTTGAAATACTTTTCAACTTATGATAATCAACAACTTTAGTTCCATCTTGTCTTTTTCTTTTTCTCAAACCTACCCAATTTCTCCCATCACTTCTTTCCTCCCAATAAATACCCCCTCTACTATTTCATCACTACCTTCTCCCTCCCTCTCTCTCTCTCTCTCTCAAACGCACACACACAGAATAAAGATCGAGCAGATGATGATGATGAGTAAACGAGTGTGTTTCAGTCCCGAAGCAAGCAAAGTTGCAGGTCATGACCAGAAGGAGACGAAGAAGAATAATAATAATAAGAGGGTGAAGACGATCAAAGTATGGATGTTGAAGCTCCCAAAAGGGTCGAGGATTTCGGTGGGGGGTTTCTTCAAGAACATCGGAGACAAGATGGCGAGGGCTCTGCCGCCCAGAAACTCCTGCAAAGTGTCGTCGTCGGCGAGCTTGGGAAGATCACGATCCTATGCAGAAACCCTTGATTCTCAGAGGGCCGAAGCCATTGAAGACTGCATCGAGTTCTTCAACTCTTCCTCTTCTTTGCACAGATCCAATTCTCTTTCCTCCTCCTCTTGCTAGAAATTTCATTACAATTTAATACTTAATTCCCTGTAAAAATAGGAAACAAAAAATTAAAAAAAAAATATTTATATTTTTGCGTAGGTTGTAATAATTAAGATGATGATATTCGATATCATGTTCTGTAAGAATTAGTCATGAAACTAGTCCTCTTTTTATTTATTTTTTAAAAGCAAGAACTAGCGGAAGTTGACTGTGATTTTAAATTTTAATGCATGAAGACTGACAAAAAAAAGGATAATATCGAGTTAATTTTGAGATATATAAAATAAATATTATTTCGTGATCATATTTTGGACTTGCGTGTTGAAACTATTGACTTAGTGAAAGTTTCATTGAATTTTGGAATGAATGGTTCCAAATATTTATTGTTTGGGACCGAATTTCAAATAATCAACATGCAAGAGGTCCTAATTCTACTAATCAATTTAATGGTTGATTTGATTTTTAAGTTGACGTAAACTTATACATTTAATTTAGACCACCTTCTTTTTGTAAATATTAATAAAGGGCACGTAAATAAATGGACCAAGGATTTTCATATTTCAAAGTAATGAGACACTGTCAGAATGTGAGTAGAAAAACAACAATCTTTATGTAAGAACTTGAATAATTTCTGAGGATTAAGTGAGTTTTTCAGAACCCTCAACTCCATGACTTGAAGCTTTCTTCAACTCTAAAGCTCGCTTGTACGGTGGTGCAATAGGAGGTTGTACCGGCTCTAAGCTTTGGTACGATCCGTCCGCACGTTTGGTAAGTGGATACGAACGATCAGAGTCGAATCCGTTGAGGTCGCCACACGCCAGAAACGGAATATACACCTTGTTAGGACCTTCGAGCCACCCACTGCTGCAATCTGTCATAATATACGTTGTCAAAGGAACACAAGTTAAAGCACACACAAGTTTAAGAAACACAGAAAGATGGCATCGGCATTTTACCTAGATCATCAGCACCGGAAGGACTACCAATTTTCTCCAGGAGACGATGCAAATCTTTGTGGTTAAACCCGTCGGGAGGCGAGTAGTTCTCACAGACCACGAACGCCTCTGCACAACGAAAAGAAAAGGAGATTCAAATAACATGATGCATGACAGAAACTTTAATATTATCACCCTCATTTCATCATCTTGCTAACTACACAGAAACAAATTATAGTCGCATGATTATTTAATATTAAGTGAAGGAATGAAAAAGATATATAATTACTTACCTATGCTTGAATTACGACTGCTTTTCGGCTTCGCAAATGTTACTTCTGTGAAGAACAATTTCAACTGCCAGAAAGAGGCA
This sequence comes from Leonotis leonurus, assembly GCA_026898415.1. Classification (NCBI taxonomy): domain Eukaryota; kingdom Viridiplantae; phylum Streptophyta; class Magnoliopsida; order Lamiales; family Lamiaceae; genus Leonotis; species Leonotis leonurus. The sequence continues at coordinate 6,189,815 of JAPKLX010000007.1, forward strand.
AGACAAATTAAGACCACTAACCTTAAAGCCTATCAAGTCATTGCATAGAAATCCATTATTCAAACAAATTCTCAAACAAAGAGTTTCATTGTGCCAGTACATAGGAAGGTCATAACAAGGCAGGCAAGTACAGAAAGAGAATCCTTTAGCATCCACCATTGTTTAATGGCCAAACCCAAAAGAAACTCGTACAGTATTTGATAATCCGCATGCCATTAAAGAAGTAGGAGCACAGAATTGCGAGGAAGACCAGCTATAACAGACCTGACAGTAGAGGAGACTGGTATCTTTCCCTCGAAATACTTTAGCAATAAACTTTCCACCGCTTTTAAGTATGTGTGTCACTATTGTCAGTGCCTGCAAGTATGGTTCACAATCCTCTGATATCAGCGTGAGGTTTAAAAATATAAGACTATATGCAGATACATATTGAGGAGGACTAAAAACAAGACATTCAGAATTAAAAAAATTGCAAACATCACATTCTTCGTTATCTATCTTTTGCCCTGATATCAAGGAAAGAGGTCAAACACTGGTTAAAACTCAGAATACATCATTTTTCATTATCTTCATAATTATATCAAACTAGTGTGAGCTTTTATCACAAAAAACTATTCGGTTTTGGCAGCACCGAAATTCCTAGCTGCCATATTATCTCATAAAGATGGCAAAGAAATTTCAAAATAAATAAAATCGAACTAATCCCTTGTGAAAAGTAATGTGATGCTCAAACCTCTAGAATTAGCAAATAAAGAAAATAATACTAACCGCCAATATGAGTTGGGACTGAACAAATTCATCCATGTCATGGAGGCCAGTCACTGAAATATGCACAGGAAACAGGTTTAGATATTAAATGGACAATATACAGAATATGCCTGCAATATAATACAAGGTCATCTAATTTAACATCATTTAACTGACCATCCGGTGCACCATCACACACCACAAGATCAGCCTTGCCTCCATCAAAATGTCTGATGACCTGATATTGAGAAACAACTAAATATTAGAATGAATTCACAAAAGGACATAATGTGGTATGAGAAATTACGAAGCTAAATTTCTGAAATGCTAAAATGAAAAATGAGCCATAAAAGCAACAAATATGTGAATTATACTTGCATGGGGGCAAGTTTGCTATGAGTACATTGATTAGTAGTTCCTATGTTGTTCCTACCAGCTAGAATAAGGTCCTGCATATACTTGTGTTTCCCCAAATTCTAAATTGAATTTTCTCTTTGAGAAAGCACAATTTGAATTCAAATCCCATAATTGTGTATGACTTCAAAGTTAGGATTAACCTAGGGATGAAATTCTAATGAGTTGTCTCAGAGAGATCCTCAATGGCTGAAAGGTCAATGCAGCTTTTCCAGACAATCTAAGCACAAAAGAGACAGTTTTTTTCAATTTGAAGTGGAGAAAGAACAAACGTATAATTAAAAATAATTACACACACATGTTCAAGAACACATACACATATTGATGGATCGGGAAGATAATACACACCGTTTCGGCAGTGCGAGAATTTGTGATATCCCCTTGAACTTGAATAACACCTTCTATAGGTGCCATAGGTTGGAGATCGATAGCCACTATAAGTGGTGGATCACTATCACTACACAGTTATAATGACGAAAACATGGTTCAGACACCAGAAGTTAAAACCGGTTTACTTGGGTACTGCAATGCAAGTTTCTCGAAATACAGAAGAGGAGTCTTATGAGCATATTCACTAAACATCATTATGAGAGAATATAAATCAAAATCATGGCATGACCAAAATAAGACATAGTGAAAATAAAATCCACTAAATAAACTCACTTTGAATCAGGTGCTAGCTTTGCTGGGAGATAAAGTTTTCTACTCAAAACCTGGATGGAAGAAAAGGCAGACAATGTCCATTGAAAGAAATACAAGAGAAACTAAGGATACTAAATCAAATTTATAATTTATAACTGAGAATGAACAGATATGCAATAGCTAAATCGCAAGGCATTGATAGGTGATGCTTAGCTTTGTAAAATTCTGAAATTATTTTATATCCTTGAGAAGATGTGAAAAGGGGAATCTTTTAGATTCTTTATTACAAATTAGACAAGTACAAAAATACCGCATCAGCTAACTTAAGTCCTAATATCATATCGATTAAAGGGATACTAAAGAACTTACATATGATATCAAATAATGGGGAAAACATTGAAGAATTTACAACAAATGCCCATGCACTCAATTTCTACAGAAAAGCATTACCATTCAGAGTGGACTCCTCCGTTATGTTATAGAGTTTGAAAACAAATAGTTTAAACTTTTTCCCTTGAAACGGCTACACATGCGACAGCATCATAAGATAGCGCATGCACAAAGTACTACTGATTTTCTTTGACATAGAAACTCATTTATCCAATCAACATCTAAAGCTAAATACAGTCATTTCTGAACTATAGATACCTGACTCCAGCTTCCGGGTGCTGCGCATAAATCAACTACTCGCTTCACCCCTATATATTAACATCACACCATCATTTATCTACGAACAACAATTAATGGAACTGCACCAATCTATAAAATAGAGGCAGAGATGACCAATTCATCCACTGAGGCAGCTCAAGATACACATAACACATCAGATATAATAAAAGATCATATCTTTTAAGACAAACCTTCAAATATATTAAATTCCTCATCAATTTGAAGCAGTTTGAAGGCACTCCGAGCACGCCATCCTTCCTCCTTGGCTTTCCTATAGTATATATCCTGCAAACATACCCATCGAATAACATCTCAAATGGGAAGAACTCAGTAGCAAAAAGGTTATCGCAAGAAAAGGTAGCAGATCCGAGTTTACCCTTTTATCTCTCGATGCTTTTCCCATTGGTTTTAGCTAAACCCTTTCCGAGTTGCAGAACTTCCACTAGCAAAAGCTTCAAACTTTATTAATGGAACTGTTGAATTTGTTCCATGATCCTAATTCTTTTATTTCTTCGTTGAGAGTTTTAATATTTAAAATTTATTCAACATTTGTAACAACATTGATTGTTCGATTTGCTCGTTCTAAGCTTAAATTAGGGTTTAAGACCACCACTGAAATCCTCAATTTCCTCTTCCTTTTCTAGCTTTCTCTGGTTGGAAAAGAAGTAAAAAAAAAATGTAATTCTTGAAATAAGGTTGACATTAAATATTTTGTGGCCCAAGCCCAATAGAAAGTGAAACATAGGGCCCAATATTAAGAATCCATGACCTCCCTCCTAGTCCATGATGTATAGTTTTTAATGTTCCTAAAAATATTAAAAAGAAAAAGAAAAGGAAAAAACTTTGATGTATAGTTGGTTATACAGCTCACAAGATTGGTTGGGGCTCATGAATTCAAGTATTGAACATTAATTGTAAGAAGCTTTAAGGCTGGAAAAGAAAAATAAATGTGTATGGCTTAGAATACATACTGATAGACTTGCATGCTGGATTCATTAATATTTCCCTTTTTTACGAGATTCTTCTTACTTAATTTAATAATAAAAAAAAATCACACTTACTGTTGTAACTTAATCGATTTATTATGCTATATGAATTATTGTATTTTTTTCATACATAATGCCACGTCTAGTCTAATTGAATAGTCAATAGCCTATAGTTTTCGGCATCTACCTCAGTCGTACCAATTTCCTAGCTATGATTTATTAATTATATATAGTTTAATTGAAGAGTGGTCACTGTTGTGAAATAAATACCGAAACCTAACAAACACCTATATTCTTCTATATACAAATACAATGACAGATAGCTTAGTTTTCCCAATTTCATGTTAGTATGTATAATTCATGTATTAAGTAGAAGAACCGAAAATGTTGGTAGGTAGGTACGTGAGATCTAGTCTAGTACATGCATGTCCAAATCTCACTTGCATTTTTAGAATTGTTTTAAGAACTCTTGTAAGAGTACTTATGATCTATATAAATATTTGTCACGAAAACGATCTCTAGCTACTGCAGGACAAATGGATGATCGAGTAGATATAAATTATCAGTACAACCTATCTTCAATAAATATGACAATGTTGATTCTTAATTGTAGCAAAATTGCTAGGGGATTATTAAGCGTAGTAAAATACAAGATAAATTAGTTATTAGGTCATATGATATGACATTAATTAATTCGCTCTCAAATTAAAGAGAAATTAAGAAATGTTTTGCTCAAATATACACAATTGAAACAAATAGAAGAGGGTTTGTACGTAGAGATATTTTAGCTTACGAGAAATATATTGCATATATATATAGTTAAGAAAGCAATGGTAGCTGTTATTTAAATATAACAAACATGCATGTACATTGTACACTACTAAATATAATATTACTAAAATAAATAATTGAATACAAATTACAATAGGAAATCCATACCACATTCATTCACCAATAGTCGTGATTCTTTGGTTGAATTGGATCGATCGAATTATTACACATATATATTTTAGTCACATAGTTAGTGACTCCACCAATGACTAATTACGAGTCATCAATCGTTGGTACCATTCACTTCACTTGTCTTTAATGTCTTCTTTATCGGATCGGATCGGACCCTCCCATCCGTTCCCGCCATCATCAAATACTTATCCTTTCGGGTTAAATTGGTGCACTCAAACCCCAGGGCACCACCCAGAACCCTTTGAATATAATTTGCAACCTCAATCGTCGATCTGCCGCCTCTAACCGTGAACTCTGAGGGGAGTTGATTCATAAATGTGATCTCATAAACGGGTCTCGGGTTCATGTATACAAAATACGGGTCAAGTAATTTGAATCCACGCGTTGTCGTCCCATAAAACACGCTTTGCTTGACATTTATGGCCACGGGCACGATCCGATCACTGAGTTCTGCAAAAAGTGCACTGAACCGCAGCAAAAACGGCTCACGGCAAGTAGTCCCCTCGGGGCAAATCACCAAATCACCCTCTTGAAGCAAACGCTTTATGTTTTCCGCATCCTTTTCACGCTCCCGCGATAGCGCCACTGCTTTGATGGGTGAAATCAACTCGGAGAACTTGCTTATGCTATAAGTAACACAACTGATTTTACGACGAAGCGCTACTGCAGTCACCACCGGATCAAGGATGGTCCGGTGGTTGCAGACAAAGAGGACCCCACCACCATTGCCAGATTCGGGCGGGGGAGGTGGGGACCCCTTAACTATGAGTTTGATTCCAAGAAGCTTGTATTTATACCACACGATCTTTTCAGGGAGAGGGATGGTGAGGTACACTCTTACGAGGGATAAAATGAAGCCGATTGGCAACCATAGAAACGTGATAAGGGCGACGAGTGGCGTCGGTCGTCGCACGAGGCGGCCCTCGTGAAAAATGATGGGAGATAGTAGCTTGTTTCTTGGTAATGCTTCGGTTCTTTCCCTAGGCACCATGTATGCTTCCTACAAGATCCGTATAAATTTAGCAATTAACATAAATATATAATTCATAGTACCACATTTTTCATTCATTCTATTTTTGCTATATGTTTTATGTTTTGCTTTTCTATTCTTCTTCTTTTTTTTATGACAACACTTGGTTTTTTTAAAAGTGAATTGAATGCACAATAATATGCTATAAAAGTGTTTCGAATTAAATATAGACAGAGTGGCATTGGTCCATATATGATATTTACTCACTAGTAGGAAACAAGTATTAAATATTCTTGGTGTCTATTGTTTATTATAGGCCAAAATATATATAAATACATTGATATGTTATCACCACTACTCACATATAATTCACATGAGTTAAAGACGAATTTAGACAGAAATAATTATCAGTCACTTTAATTTTTCCAGCAAATAGCGTAACTGTCCCATTACTCCTACAATTAATTAATTCTTGAATAAATTAAGCATTCAAATATATATTTATAGCAAACCGGCCATCACTTATTCTGCAATTAAACATGCATAAAACACATTACTAACATACATATATACTCATAAAAAAATAAATCGATTAATTAAAGTTGATTAAATGAGCAAGGAGACGTAATAGTTTGCAATAGAGATATGGAATGAAGATATGGTCACCTTGCACATGGACATGAAATCATGATCACTCGTTCTGTCTCCAATTCCCAAATCAGGCAAATTGGACCCAAATTCTTTAACAAGAGCGATTCTTTTATAATTCCCAACAACAACTCCTGGTTTCTTAACAAATCCAGTGGCACGACCATGTTTTGTCACATCCAACTCTGTCCCTACAACCTTATCTGCCCCAAGATAGTTGTTGCAGAAGTGTTGAACCATGATTCTTGGAGTGGATGTAACAATGTACCTCTTCCCAAAGGAATTGAACACCTCCCACGCCTCCGGATGGACGTCCTCCGAGTAGAACTTGGGGAGGACGGACCTGGCAACGAGCTCGATATCACGGATCTTGAGGCCCGCGAAGGAGATGAATATGAGAATGTGGATGGAGAGGGATTCGGAGAGGCATGAGTTGGTGAAGAAGATGATGGGGAAGGATATGAGGAGGATTAGGGCACGGAGTAGGCTCCCGGCCTCGAGGGCCACGAGCATGAAGTAAGGGAAGGCACTCCTAGAGCGCATGAGAGTGCCGTCTAGGTTTGCTACCACGGTATGTTCTGATCCGGATCCCTCCTTCCTCGTGTATCTTGATATCGGGTCGAAATGCCCATGACCGCACATTCTTTCTTATTTTGAGGGGGTGGGTTGGGTTTGGATCAATGTGTGTGTTGGTAGTGAAGGGTTTAAAAAGAAATGAGGAAGATGGAGGCTCATTAAGAAGTTGGTTGCATTAAGGCAATAGGTATATAGTGGAGTAGTACAATATTGGTATGTGGTTGAGAGAGTAATAATTTAATTAATTAGCTACAATTCATTTTTGTATGCATACTTACATTATTTACTTCTTTTAACTCTTTTTTGAGTTGTAGTTGACTTGCGAACAATTAAGATGTATCGTTGGGAAAACTTTTAAATTTGAATATTTGATTCATCAGAATTAAAAACAATTTACCTATCTATATATGTCACTATATGTAAATAATTTAAGTATTAAACTTTATGAGGGCATTTAAGGACTTTTGCTAGCTAATGTCAATTTTAGATGGGCTAGCAGTACTGCAATTCAAACAAATAAAATTAAATATACAGAAAAAAAAAATAATAAAATTGGCAGTCGTGGATGGATCCATAAATGAGATGTTGCAATGTGACAGCTAGCACATATATAGTGTCTCCTCCATTCAAATACAAATAAAGAACTTCACCAAAAAAGAATGGTTATTCTGACAAGTCATGAAAAATATATTTAATTAACAGTGGAGTCGTGCATACAATTACAATACAAGGTAAATTATACCGTGTGTGTGTGTGTAACATGTTCAAATATATAATGGATGGGGCCACTCTTCTCATCATCTAATCAACTCTTCATCTACCCTTTGTTTGCATACACATTAATAATAAAGAAAGAAACATCTCACTATTGTTGTTTTTTCTTTTCACACAATATTAATAAAAATGTGACATTTCATGGAAATTGTCTGCTATTTTTCATGATTTTGTACCCCATTTCATTTGTACGATTAACACTAGTATTATATAAAATAGATTGATATGTAGCATTAAATGGAAGTTCACTCTGTCAAGTGAAATTCTTATTTGCAAGTGCGATTTGATATTCATTAATTAATTTGAGGTTCAATTGTAAACGATTTTTGTAATAAAATTAATTTAAAATAATAGCTATTAGTTATGTACGTATATTGTGGAATGTGACGCCTAGCTATGTTAATAGACGTATCACAACATAATTGAGTTAGCTTCTTTACTCTCTCTTTTTGGCTTAGTTTGGATTATTTAACACTTATATATATGATACTCATTTTAGAATTAACTTATAGTATTTGATTGGGATAATTTTATACATATGCATCATCAAATAGATATATAATTGCTTATATTGTTGATGTATTTGACAAATTCATGTTAGTATTATTGATTTGATCGGATCCTCCAAACCCAGGCCCAGCCTATCGATAAATTATATATTGACATTAATGAAATGGGTCATTTAAAATGATATTGGGCTTGGGCTGGGCCCTCGCTGGAGACATATTAAGACCTGCTCTGCTTCTCGTGTAAATCATAGTAAGAATTATATTGATATGGTATTATTATTATAGAGTTACATTATATGTTATTTAATTGTGTGAGTGAATTTCGGATAAAATTTTGTGATGTTGATTGACATTTGATTCTTAATTCACATCACAGTATAGAGAAAGGGATCCAATTTCTTTTACCGATGATTGAAATAAATACATACCCTACACCTTTACATACTCCACACTCTTTAGTAGAGTAATACTAATTACTATATAACATTATTTTATATATATAATTAATCATTTAATTTATTAGTCCATAATTTTCATTGACATATGATATGATATGACTCCTCCTACCGGAACCTATCTCTTCACACTTTCCTAATTCAGTCAACAGGAGACAGGCATTGCATTGCATATATTCTTGTTGTTAATTACGTAATCAATCAAATATTGTATTTATACATCAAATGATACGAAACGTGATATCTTTGATTATACCAACATTGGTCAATTGATCATAATTGCTGATGTCATCATCATGAATATTTAAATTGACCTAGCTATCAATATGATAAATTACATAATTTGGATTATAGTACTAATTAAAAGTCTCTGTATATCGAATAAAGATCGACCAACTCACCATGATTCCTCGTATCTTATATCTCACCTCCAATCCAGCTTCATTTCAAACTATATCTATTATTATTATTTCTATCGTATTCAATACCTAAATAATTCCAACTATCCATAATTGCTGGCTATTTGCTGATACTATATAATTAATGTCCACATAAATTCACTGAACATTATTTTAAAATAATCCGGTTAGTCATGACACGATTTTTAAAATTAAATATATATTGTGAATCAGTAAATACACTAGTTTTTTTTCAAAGCAAGTTGTGCATGTTATAATACTACAAAATCCCCACCAAATTTATCAGATATGCTGAAATTTCGTTATATTCATTTTAATTAATATATTGTACAATACATGATATTTAAATATTTCAAATATTATATTGTTTTCTAAAATAGATCAATCAAGGGCTGAAAATGAATCGAAACGAGTCTATCTAAATCGAGAATCGGAAGTGAAATTTGATTCCATCAACAATTATGAAGAATAATATTAAAGAAGAGAATAAATTTCAGAAATTTATGCCTTGGATTTGGAGAGTGAAGAAATTATTGGCACCAAATTTGCATGTAGCAATTTTATAGCTTGACTTATAAGGATTCTAAATAGTAGGGTCCGGATTTAAAGATTCGGATCCGCATGGAAGGTCCATTTCATATATGGGTGGTCCAAATCCACCACTCACACTCGCACCAAATCTTTTATTGGACTTGTCATTTTTCGCCAAATAATTGGACTCTAATATATTCTTTCGCCATAATTTAAAAAAATATTTGAAACAGTAAATATATAATTATGCCAAATGTGTATCGAAAACTTTTAAAATTCAAAAGTTGTTCTAATAACACGAGATTTTATCAATATTCAATTAAATAATAATACATATATCGAGTTGGAAATTTAAAAAAAACAGAGGATAAATAAATAATAACTAATGGGAAACGACGAGAAATCGATAATAAGAAAATAGAATAACTAAGTAAGAAATTTAGGCGGTAAGTAACTCTATATTATACATATAATTAATATTGTGGAGTATATGATTGAAATACAAATATTAATTGTCTATAACATGTGCACGTTGATGCCATAAATCGATAAAGGGGAAAAATAAAATAAAAAAGCAATCCCCATAAAGAAAGCAATTTGCATATAATGAGTTTCTTTTGTGATGGTTAATCATTGATTTTGATTATTGCTTTGAGCTTCATAATTTAGATGCTGTGCTAATCATACTTGAGCATCCAAATAAATAAAAAAACTTAGAGATAAATATTGGGATATATGGTTTGATTTTGTCTATTATTTCCAATCACATCAAATTAAAATTTTCATTGAAAAAAATTTCAAACTAATCGAAATGTTTTATTTGGTAATTGGTAATTTGGTTGTTAAATACTAGATGATGTTATAATAGTAATGATATATATAGCCAGCTTAAGCAGAAAATGAAGCAGGTGATGTGGAATAAGAATAAAAGACTTTTGACAAATTATATCTCAAGTGTTTGGATAGAATTATTTGCAGGTGCACTTTAAAATAATAAGCACATATGTTGCCCAAACCTAATAATTGAGAAGAAGCATAAAATGTTCCATTTAAGATAAGTGTACCATGTTGAGTTGTTGTCCAAGAATACTTGGATTATATTTATTCTCTGTCCTGACAAAACAAATCATACATACTTGTTGCAACTTAATAGCAAAATTAATAAATATATTTAGGAATACAGATTCTGTATGTTAAAAGCTGAAATGAATACTCGAACTTTGAATTGGAGTCCAAATATAATGAATCGATCTATTGAAACTGAGGTGGTGAAATATCTAATTAATTAATGAATATGCAACCACTGCTTTGTAATATGAAATTAATTTGAAATACATTGAGAAGAAAATAGTATACAAGTAAGAAGAGTAGAAGAGTGGGAGGCATTATGATAAGTTAGAAGATGGAAGTGAAAGTGATAAGATAATATTGGGAATGGGTGGGTCCCATTAGAGGAGCAACTAAGGAAACACATTTCCGAAATTTGATCCACCCTCTGTTTCATTCATTTCCTTAAAATCATTACACTCCCCACTAATAACGACTAATAATCTTATTCAAATCAAATTACTCCACACAATACATAATTATTATGAATTCCACACGTTTCTTTTCAGTGTGATTGGATGCTGTGCTATAATACGATCACATTTCGGCAGACATTTTCAGTCCCAAGATTCTTTCCACCCTCCACGGTGGCGCCGCCGCCACTATCACCACCACACCTGCCCCTCATCACTCTTAGCTACTCTCTACGTATATATAAAACTTTATTAATTTTTGAATTCGTCTCATCATTTATTTATTGCAATTTCTGTAGGCTACAAAATACACGCCATCCAAATTTTTCAATACTTTTATACAATATAATTAATTACCATACAAAATTAAAGATAAAATATTGCTCCACTGTATATTAAATTGAAACCCAGTGGAGCGGCTGGATTCTCGACTTCGTGTGTGTTTAATCAATTCTTATTTTGCTAAAATCGATGGTACAGATGTTAGAATATTGTTTCGAATACAATTGAATATCGACTGAGAGTATACTCTACTATAATTGAACAACCAAATACAGAGTTTTGTTTCTCTTTACTTTTCTTACTCTATCGTGTTTGCCTAAAATTGCTATTCGAATACATTTTTTTGGGATATGACACGAATTCAATAATAAGTAGCTACTGTCTATTCTATTTCGGATTTGCTAATAATTTCAACTTCCTTTGCATCATCCCTATTTAAATAATTTTCATTTCAGAGGGCATAATTTATCTTCTACAAAAAAAAAAAAAAAACTTATGATAACTTTTCAAATCAAAAACTTTTAATCACACACTGACACGCACACATATATAATAGTAGTTAGTATACTTGGAAAAGTATATTTTTCATGCAAAATTTTCGGAAAAGAAAAGATCGACATAAACAAAAAAAAAAAAGTGACGAAAGTAGCTATATATGATTATCCACATTCCACAGGCAGCAATATTTGCATGCTCTCTAACAAACTAAAGTTTGTTTGCGTGTGTGGAGTGGCGAATATAGTGTCCGTTGCAACAAATTTCGAACATCACTACTCATTTTAATAATTTGCTCAAACTTTTCTTGTGAATCAGTAATTCAATGCTGTTATTCCATATTCTCGTTGAACTCAAAATAACAAACAAATTCAAATTCTGATATATATAAATTTTATTAACGGTTAAAATTAATATTTGGTGAAATTTTTGGATAATATATACGGTATAGGACTATAGGAGCTATTAATCCAAAATAATGTCTCGCCTGTATTAACCAAAACTTAGGAAATCCGGTTGAAATAAAAAAAACACACCAATTTCGCTGCAAAAATTGTTTCATTTTCTCTTTTAAAGGCCATTCAAGCATCCAATAGTACTAGTAATTAAAACTCCGAACGAATTTCTTGTCCAATTCTCACAACTACGTACAAGTATAAAATACCAAATTGTGACATCAAAACCTCGAATTAGTAGAACATCCAACCGTAATTAGGAACGCAATGAGAATCTTTCTTGCTGTCAAACAAAAGAAAAGCAAGTTAAAGAAAAATTCAAAGTATTTTTTCCCGAAATTAACCCAAGGGCAAGAGAATTTAGGTAGTAAATGACGAGGATTGCAATAAACGACATAATATGCTTTCTCTTTTTCCACCATTGTTACTATTGCCTCCCAACATTTAAGACAAAACTCTCATGTAAGTTGCATAATCATTTAGACAAATTCAATGATAACGAAGCCATGTTTGTTCCTCATGAGGTGAAACTATATATCAGAACGTTGACCATTCATCGCATTCTTACATGCATGTCTCTTCTTTACTCGACTTTCTATCATTATCTTTCTTTTTTGTTTCACTCTGAAAGACAAGTAGTAACTTTTTGGAGGTTAATTTGCATTTTCACAATTTTGAACCACGTTGCTTAAATTGCTACAATCATGATTCAAAAAATATGATATAATCTAATTAGATTTGAAACAGATTTGTGGAATTGATTGGATCATCCAATTGGATCGGATGGTAAAATAGACTATTTACATCCTCATATTTTAAATAAATCTAAAGTCGAACTAAGCGACCATCCATCATATTGGTCAAAATTTGACCACTCAAATAATAGTAAGAAAAGAGGTTTATGTCATTTCAAGTTATAATGGATAATGGTAATTAATCAGTAAATTTCAAGTGTAGCTTGAAAATTTTAAGAATAAATAAATAATATATAGAAAATGCAATTTTATTTTATTTGTTGTAAAAGAAGGAGTGGGCCCCATTTTTGGAGTGAAATAAATAACCCAAAGCCAAAATAGAAAATACAACGATTCTCACACTCACTCTGCATGAATCGAATCCTTAAACAGTGAAGAAGAATATATAGAAACAAAATTTCAACCACTCCCTCTCTCAACTCTCAAGATACAAAATCTTTTAATTCCCTTTTCACATCATTGTATTAACATTTTCATTATTTTACTCTTAAGTTGCAAGGAAGGAGTATCTCCTTTTCTAGCATGTAATAGAACCATTAAGTTACTTGAAAATCGGTGTAATTACATTCAACTATATATATTCCTCATTTTCTACCAAATATATTAATGCAGTAGTTTAATAGTTTTGTAGTATATACAACAACCTTATTAATACTCTCCAAACGACTCTCACCATCAACGTTTTTCTTCTTCCTTTTTTTCAAGGGAAATCACCATTAATGCTTACTATCAACATGGAGTATATAAAAATACATCTATTAAATTTTAAATTATTAAATATGTCACATATTATTTTTATATTAATGCAGTAATTAATTTTATACCTGCACTAGGTTATTGCCCGTCGAAATTCGACGGGATTAAATTTTATAAAATTATTTGACATCATTTCGTTTATTACTATTTGTTGTCATATGTATATATGTGTGTGTAAACTACTTATTCATATACTAAATATATATAGTAAAAACTGTTAATTATGTGAATTTGCTTATCATAAACTTGCAATCATTACAAAATTAATTAAAAAATAAATTTACAACTTGATATATATATATATATATATATATATATATATTGAATCCTCGTAAACTTGTCTATTAGTAGACTCGTACTAACAACTTAATATATATATTTTTGAATATATTAATTTGAATTTAAATTGTATATTCATTATCATTAGAGGTGTTCAAAAAAATCGTAATTGGCGGTTTTGGGAACCGAACTGTGAAAGATTATTAAAATTCTGAATTGCAACTGTATATGAAGCAGTTCGGTTTCAAATGTTCATAATTGTGAACCAATTTTTCATTAATACATTTGTTTCTATCACTATTTTTATTAATTATTTATAATTAGAAAATTTACATTATAATATGTAAATTATTGTAAAAATATATTTTTTGTCCATTTCATTCTCTAATGATGATATACGAAGAAAAATTATCAATTTGCTTGAATTCTCTTATAGGTATTGAAATAAAGTCATTAAATATTCGTATAATAATGAAAATGATATTTAAATATGAAATAATATGTAATCTAATATAAGATATATGAATAAATAAATAAGAAGATTATATACTATTTGATTGAATTCTCAATTTTTATCATTTATATTGAAAAATATATAAGGATCGTGAGAATAATACAAATATATTATAATAATCATATGTGATAAATTACAAAATTTATTATTTTTTAAAATAATGTGAATCTAGATATTTTCATTAAATTTGAAGAAGTTATATATAATTTATATAAATTATTATTAAATCGGTTATCAATATATATTATATATGTGTATTACTATATATAAATATATATATGAAAATTATACTTAAATATGAAGTAATATATAATAAATTATATGATATACATAGAAATAAAATTTAAACATTTTCATATAATTTATTAATTTTTATTAATTTTTAAAATATACATATAATTTATTAATTAGAAATTTTTATATAATTTATTTTTATTAAATTTGAATACATGTAATTTAATATAAAAATCTAGATATTTTCATATAGTTTTTACATAATCTATATAAATTATAGTAAATAAATATAGATTGCGTATTGTAATAAAAAAGACCAAATACTCGTAACTGCCATCAAACTAAACTAAAAAAAGTGAAAAAGAAAAGGGAATTTTTAGAAAAAGTAAAGAAAAGAAAGAAATTAAAAAGAAAAGAAAATCGGTAAAGTAATTCTTACAGACAGAGTACTGACACACTCTCCAAGCAGAGTTGTTTAACACACTTATAAATATGTGCTGCTTTATTAATTAGAAGTAGCAGAAAGTCTTCTTTCCCTCTTCCTAGTCCCTCCCTTCTCTCTCTCTCCCTACCTCTCTTGTTTTTATGAGCTAGAAATTGTTGCTGCTTTTGAGGTAATTCTCGCCGCCTTCAGCCGCTGCAGAAAATCCTGAATAAGCGCATTTTTGATATATAGCATAGGCTCAGAGCAATAATTTCTGGGTTTCTCATTAATTATTATATACGTCCATTCTTGAAATGAACAATTCTTGAACTGTCATTCTTTGTTTCTCAGCTGCATAAATACAAGCAATCGTTTCCCAGTTTCGAGTCGTTGAAATATTCTAAGTTCGAATTCAAGAAAAAGACTGATCACAACAAGGTGTCATTTTTTCTTTCCCTCTTTTTCTTTTGTTCTCTCTGTTTGTTTATTGGCGTTTTTATTTTGTGTCACCTTTCTTTCTTTCTTTCTTTTTCGGATCTGAGGATTTATTTTTGTTTCGTTTTCTTTGTCGTGATCGTTTGTTTTGTTTCTTCAGATCTGTTCGAACCCCTTCTGGAAGTGGTAGAAATCGAGAAGCAATGTCGGGGCAGAAGCAAGCAGAGGAAGCCATTGTCTCCACCTTCAACGAGACTGAAAATGACGGCGGTGGCGGAGCCGGGAGGGAGGCGGCGGAGGAGGAGCCCATTTTCAGCATGAAGAACGCCCTATGGCACGGTGGCTCCGCCTGGGACGCTTGGTTCAGCTGTTCTTCAAACCAAGTACGTTACTTATAATTAAAGCCCATTATTTTTTACGATTAGAAAAGTAATTTGATATATTTAACTTTTTTATTTGATTTTGTTTATGGAAGGTTGCTCAAGTGTTGCTTACGCTTCCATACTCCTTTTCGCAACTTGGGATGCTTTCTGGAATAATCTTTCAAGTGTTCTATGGGTTGATTGGGAGCTGGACTGCTTATTTAATAAGTGTTTTATACATAGAGTATCGAAGCAGAAAGGAAAAGGAAGGTGTGAGCTTCAAGAATCATGTCATCCAGGTCTGTTAATATTATAAAAATATATAATAACCCCATTTTTAAGGTTCGTGTTTTGTCTTTTTATTAATATTAAATTTATTGAAAAAAACAATCAGTGGTTTGAAGTGCTGGATGGATTGCTTGGTCCGTACTGGAAAGCCGTGGGACTAGCCTTTAACTGCACTTTCCTGCTCTTTGGATCTGTCATCCAACTTATTGGTTGCGCGAGGTAATTTTATCTAACAAGATCCTCTATTTTATTATACATCACGCTTTGCAATCAAGGGCTTCTGATGGGAATAGAATTGATGAATAGACCATTATGTTATTGGAAATAAAAGATTGAATCTTGATGATAAAAATTACCACTGTTTCAAATCGTGCCCTCATTTTCTTGGGTGGGCCACACTTCGCAATGAAGGGACTTTCATGGGAATATAATAAATGAATAAGCCTTCATTTTCTTTAAAAAAGGATTTAATCTTGATTATCAAACGTCTAGTTTAATCTAGTTCCATATCTTATTTATAAACAGAGCACAATTTGCAATGAAGGCCTTTTAATGGCTATTAAAGATTGAATCTTTACTATAGAACTTACTACATACACATATCTTGTTTTGAATTTATTACAGCAACATATACTACATTAATGACCATTTGGACAAGAGGACTTGGACATACATATTTGGAGCCTGCTGTGCTACTACAGTTTTCATTCCCTCCTTTCACAACTACCGAATTTGGTCATTTTTAGGACTTGGGATGACCACTTACACTGCCTGGTACATGACCATTGCAGCCATTGTTCATGGCCAGGTAATCAAATAAACGCATCGTCGACCTTTGATTTTTAGGTCAAGATACTATGATCAAACCCGAATTGACTGTGGTTAAAATTTTACCTTTACTTACAAGTGATGCTTTATTATTACAACATTATAGTACTAACATGGGATTATTGAAATAGGCTGAGGATGTTCAGCACTCCGGTCCACAGAAGCTTGTGCTTTACTTCACCGGCGCCACTAATATACTGTACACCTTTGGTGGCCATGCTGTTACTGTGTAAGCTTTTTTTCATCTCTCTTGCAGTCTTGCTCCCCCTCCTGTATGTATATGATTGTATGTTAATGCTTATGCTTTTTTTCAGTGTGTGTGTGTATTTATTGGTGGAGCTGCTGCTAGCTTCTTCTGTCTTCTATTAAGCAGCTTTTGCCGGCCGTCTCGTGCTTTATGAAAACCAGACATTATTATTCAATTACTTTATAGATCTATTACTATTTTTTAGTAGGAAGAAAAGAGAAGAAAAATTACAAGAAAGCAAACATTAGTATTATGCTCAAGTAGCACTTTATCACAGAAAATAGTTCAAGTTTCTGCCAAAAATACCCATCCTTTCAAAGTACTTTTGCATCACACAATTATTGCACCACAAATTATTCTATTTTTTGCAAGGAATAGAATACTGTACCAGTTAAGAATCTTGCTTCTCTGTTGTGTGATTTTCTGTTGAGTCTCCTATTAACTTGAATCTCAGTATTAGTAAAGTGAAATATGAGACCTAATGCTATGATTATGTAGCTACATGTTTGTGTTGGATAATGATCTTTTTTCGGTTCAACAGGGAAATTATGCATGCGATGTGGAAACCTCAAAAATTCAAGTACATTTACTTGTTTGCCACATTATATGTCTTCACCCTGACCCTACCGTCAGCCTCTGCCGTGTACTGGGCATTCGGCGACAAGCTTTTGAATCACTCTAACGCCTTCTCCCTCCTCCCGAAAAACGCGTGGCGTGATGCAGCCGTCGTACTCATGCTCATCCACCAGGTCTCGATCTAGTCAATTTTATCAACATAATTTGAAGCTCGTGTAGTATGATTCATACATCTCGTTATGTGCTAACTATTGTGGTAATTTGTCAGTTCATCACATTCGGGTTTGCATGCACACCGCTCTATTTCGTGTGGGAGAAGGTGATAGGGATGCACGATACTAAGAGCATATGCCTTAGGGCACTTGCTAGGCTGCCGGTAGTGATCCCGATATGGTTCTTGGCCATCATCTTCCCTTTCTTCGGCCCGATCAACTCAGCCGTTGGAGCTCTCCTCGTCAGCTTCACTGTCTACATCATCCCCGCCGTCGCTCATATGCTCACTTATCGGAAAGCCTCGGCTCGTCAGGTACGTAAATACGATTATTATGATATCAATACATGTCAGGCGTATAATATTGTTAAGTATTAAGAAATAAAATATGAAATGTCAACCTCATAAAGTGGGAAGACTAAAGAGTAGTGAGTAGTGACAAAGGACTAGATAGAGAACCAATAAATATAAGCAAATGGCATTAAATGCATATATTTGGAAATTTGCACATACAGCACCAAGAATATATACAGGTGAGGTGGCAAGTCATTTTCTATTTTGTTATATACTACAGACTACAGTCTCGATGTTGTGTTATGTCTCATAACATGAGTTGGCCTTGTACTTGTTTTTACTTTTCAACTTCAAATTTACCCAATTTTCTCACCAAAATCTACATATATACACTAGCTTAGATTGTAAATTTGACATTATGATTGTATATCGATACATTGTATAATTGACGATGCAGAACGCGGCTGAGAAGCCACCACCCTTCTTGCCGAGCTGGGCGGCCATGTACGGCATCAACACCTTCATAGTACTGTGGATATTGGTGGTGGGTTTCGGATTTGGAGGATGGGCTAGCGTGACCAATTTTGTTCGACAAGTCGACACATTCGGGCTCTTTGCTAAGTGTTACCAATGCAAGCCGCCGGTTCCTCCGCCCGGACCACAACTCCACCATTGATGAAGAAAAGGAACCCCCACCCCTGCACCCCCTAGCTACCATCATATTTTGTAATATACATGGGGTGATTGCCTACAATTGAACTGCAAGTGACTGTGTGCCCTTTTTTTCTTTTGGTTTAATTTTTTATTTCATCAATATCTTTAGTTAAATTTGGAAGAAATGGTAGGCGAGATAGTGTGGTTGAATTGTGATGTGATGATTGCTTGTGCAAGCATAGGCTGATTAAATGAAGTATAAAGTTTTATATTTAATCAATGGTATTTTCTTTCTTGGAATATAAAAATGAATTTATATATGTGAGCTTGATTTGGAGAGCAACATCAACATGTGAAAGAAAAGTTTTAATATGTATGAAAAATTCAAGATTCTCTCGGATAAGGTAAGTGGGCCGCGGCCCAACACACTCACATGGCTTGCACGTGCCATCTCTCTCCACATAATCACATGCATGAACCTAAATCCTGTCTTCACTATGGCTTTAATTTTAGTTTCAACCAAATCTTGTAGGAAATCAATGTGTGTGGGGATAGTAAAATAAATGTCTGGTGTCTACAGATTATCGAGTAACTTCATGAATGAATCATCTATTGTATGTTATTCAAAGTGTATGCTACATATGGTGCTATTAAATAAAAATGCAATTTAGTAGGGAATGTACGTGACCAATGATTATATATCACATACTAGTATATATGTGTGATGTTAATTGATTCAAACTCCAAGGTATTAGGATTTTCAGCCAGCTTAGCTTACGTATACTATCCATAAATTGAATTATTTTAGAAATTAATAATATATGATACCAATGTGAAATAGTAGAAAATGAACTAATTTATAAAAAGTATGTATATATATATAATGGGACTTATAAATGTATGTATTGACGTAAATGGGCTGAATAGCGTTACCGAAAAGGTTTATATAATTGGGCCTTAACAACCGTCATACGTTTATATAATTGGACCTTAACAACCGTCATACACCATTCCACACTTAAATTTGGGATAAAAGTTAAAATATTCATTTTAATAGAAATAAAATAAAAATAATGACCTAAAAATAAAATATAAAATATCCATTTTAATAGAAAAAAAATAAAAAATATCCATCAAAAAATAAAATATAAAAATTACCTTAAATGAGAGCACACGAGTAATTTCCTCATCTTATCATAAAAATAACACATGAGAAAATTTAGGTAGTTTTTATATATTTTTTATCATTACTTTTTAAAATTCAAGTATTACCCCACTTAAAACTTTTTGAAATTCACGTATTACCCACTTAAACTTTTCTATTTTGAGTTGGCTCTCCTCTCTCTTCTCTCCATATAAATACTCCTATTAAATCAATCACCGGATTTACTTCCCCAATTCGAATAGGGCTTGCCGCGCCACCGTCTTCCGGTACCCATCCCGGCCAAGTGACACATTATTTCATTGAACTAGCCGCTTTCGATCCAGTTGACCGACACAGGAGCTATGGCTTGCGTCTATATACCAGTGCAGAATTCGGAGGAAGAGGTGAGGGTGGCTCTCGATCAGCTGCCGCGCGACGCTACCGATATCCTCGACATTCTCAAGGCCGAGCAAGCGCCGCTTGATCTTTGGCTCATAATCGCGGTATGTTTATTGTTTTTCTTTTTTTGGGTTGTTTTTACGAGTTTATGCGAGTGTGAGCTTGCAGTGATAGCAGCTGCTACTATCTGGATGTGCTTCGAAGATGCAATTCGTTTGATTTCATATGATTTGAACCTTTTGAGCTGAACTTTTTGAGTTCGGAGCTTTCTTTTAGCAATCGGTTATCAATGAAGTTTATGATGAATTGACTTCTCTAATGCTAATCATGGGTTAATTTAAGGAACTTGACTCCCTGCATTGGTAATTGATGAAATCAGTCTACACAGTCAAAAAGTTATATTTGAATTGCAGAGAATGTATTTTTACATGTCATGTTACAAGCTTGGAGATAGAAACTGAAAGGTTTAACCTTAACTAGAGGAATCAACTAATTTTTACATAGATGACTCTAAACCAGCTGGAATGAATTGAACTTGTTACCTATCCTCCAAATAAAATGGACCCTAAATGATTATTGAATGTTTCAGAAAAAAATATGGATGCCCTTAATCTTATAGATGGGAAACTCAGCTTAAGATAGTGTGGACTGTGTATAGAAAACCACTAGATGACCCAGTGTTTAGAATATGATTAGCTCAAGTTAGAATATGAATAGGAGACCTAAAATACTTAGAAAGAAACATAAAAAAAGATGTAATAATTCGTCATAGATAGATATGTCCCACATTCCAGACCCTTCTTATTCAGATGTTTCCTTTTTTCCTTTTTGGTTGTTGTTGGTGGGATGATTTATTTTTCTAATATTTGTATTTTGATTGACTCGGGGCAGAGGGAGTACTTCAAACAAGGAAAGGTTGATCAGTTTAAACAAATATTGGAAGAAGGATCCAGTCCTGGTAATAAACGTTTTTCAATTGAAACTTTAGATGAAATGACAAGTATATTGTATTTTGATCAACCTGATTTGTCATTTTATGATCATGGAGTTGATCACTAATGGCCAAGTCTCTATGGTTTGCAGAAATCGATGAATATTATGCGGATGTAAGGTATGAGAGAATTGCAATTCTTAATGCTTTAGGGGCATATTACAGCTATCTTGGCAAAAGTGAGACCAAAAATAGAGAAAAGGAAGACTACTTCATACAGGCCACAAAATATTATAACAAGGCATCAAGGATTGACATGCATGAACCTTCAACCTGGATTGGTAAAGGTAAATCCTGTATGCAGAACAACTTATGTAGTATGAATGTAACACTGACTGTTTTTTTAATTGGCAATAGATTATTTATCTCATGCAGAAACAGTAGCTACTTTTTTGTGTGAAAAAATAATCCAAAACAAGTATGCTGAGATTAATATTTCGGAGAGATGTGTACTGTACCATAAAAGGTGTTGATCTCCAAGGTATTTGAGACCTTTATGTGTGGATATCCCATAAGTTGAGTTTTTTCTTTGAACTTTTATATTCACCAACGTATACAGATTTAGTTACTTCTTCTGCATACCTGTTCATCCATGATGATGTTATATTTAGTTTATTTGTCACTTACCAATGAGAGACCTTATATCAAGAATGCCGGCTCACAACACCTACTTAGCGTAGGAACATAACTATGTCACCATGATGTGTCATGTGATTGTGTTTAATTCTGAAGACCATTACAATTTTTCAGGTGAAGTAGTTTGTTGGTTGCTTTAATGATGAATGCAACCATTTTTCCTATCATATACCACATTATACTTTCTGACGATTTAGCTTTGTTGCCTTTGGCATTGTTCCACTAGTCCATCTTTCTCGAACTGATTATTGGAATAGTTGATGTTCATGGGTGTTTTGACTCCATGTAGGTCAGCTATTACTGGCTAAGGGAGATACTGAACAGGCATCGAGTGCTTTCAAGATAGTATTAGATGGAGATCGTGATAATGTTCCTGCACTTCTCGGCCAGGTACTCGAATGTAGCATACATGGTTTACGATTGGCTTATGAGAGCTCTGTTTGTCATCATTGTTTTTCTAGGTTTTTACTTTAACATCATAATTTCTACTGATTTTGTTAGTTAATTCTATGTTTTCATATACCTATTTGCTTTATCTAGTCCTTTGAAGTCTCCACAGTTGACTTCTGAAAGTGGATTTTCTTACCCTAAAAGGAAAAAAAGTGATGAGGCCTTTATCTGATCCAATTATTTTTTAGATTTACGATACCATATGTATTAAATGGAATCTTAAGCTAAGTTGTTCATTTTGAGTCTGCAGATCATGCAGAGGTCATATTCATTTTACATTGTAGTGTGGATGTGAAAGCATCTACTATATTGCAATGCTCATCGAATGTCATCTTTATGACTGTCTCATTAGCACGATTTCTTTTCATGTATTCAGGCTTGTGTTCACTTCAATAAGGGTCGATATTCTGAAGCGCTTGAGTTATACAAGGTTCACCTTTTCTCCTCTCTATCCCAATCAAGATGTTTCTTCAAAATTCTTGAGTTGCTAACATTTCGAACATGTGATTTATTTATTTGTCAGAGAGCATTACAAGTCTATCCATGGGTTTCCTCCGTAAGAGTCGGAATAGCTCTTTGCCATTATAAACTGGGTCGTCTTCAAAAGGCAAAGCAAGTATTTCACCGTGTTCTACAGGTGAGTGGCTATTGAGAGAATCCACTCAACTGATTCAGTGTATTCTGTTGACTTTTTGTTGGTTGTGGTTGGTTTTACAACATCTCTCTAAATGCAGTTAGACCCAGATAATGTTGAAGCACTTGTTGCACTTGGAATATCAGATTTGCAAACTAATGAAGGTTAGCGATCAATATACGATGTTCAGATTTCTTACAAATTGTGAGAATTTTTAATAATGATGATCAATGGATGTTTATAGATTTTATATCTTGCGAATCATGGTATTGCCATGAGTAAAAATGTCGAGGTTCCATTTGTTTTCATAAAACTGTCGACTTCGAAAACTGATTGCATACCATCTGTGATGAATTCATCCATACAAAGACTTTCTAGTGTCCTGGAGGGTGGATATGCATCCATATGGACAGACTTTCCTCCTGCAATGTCTATTAAGACAATACATTTCATATATATTTTTCGTGATCAGTAATGTGACAAAAGTGAACTATCATATGCATTTTGAAAAATCGTGTAATATGGTCATATATATTTCCTAAAATAGGGATCTACCTATATATAAAATCTGACAAGCGTCTCTGAACATCTAACAACTTTATGATCTCTTGAGTTTCAGTTCTTCTGTACATTGTGAAATCTTACTTCTTATTTCTTATTGAATGTTTGCAGCTGTTGATATTAGGCATGGGATGGAAAAGATGCAGCAAGCTTTTGAGATCTATCCCTACTGTGCCATGTCATTAAACTATCTTGCTAATCATTTCTTTTTCACGGGTCAACATTTCCTTGTTGAGCAATTGACAGAAACTGCTCTTGCTGTCACTATGCACGGCCCAACAAAGGCACATTCTTACTACAATCTGGCCCGCTCTTACCACAGCAAGGTTGGGTTCCTTAATCATGCTAACATTCTCCTATCAAAAGAGGGAATGCCAATACTCATCTCTTCTTTCTCTATAAGCTTTTGTTCAGCCATACTAGCAATTGTTTTGTTTTTCAGGGGGACTATGAAAAGGCAGGAATGTATTATATGGCCTCTGTTAAGGAAAGCAATAGTGCACATGAATTTGTATTACCTTATTATGGTATGTAGGCTATTGAACTCGTGTTCTATTGGCTTGTCTTTCTATGACACCGTCAGCTCTAGTTTTCTACTTATTTTTGCTCAACCTTAGTTAATCTTGAGCTGTTTGAAATAGGTTTGGGGCAGGTCCAACTCAAATTAGGTGATCTAAAAAGTGCTTTGACAAATTTTGAAAAGGTCTTGGAGGTTCAACCGGAAAACTGTGATACATTGAAAGTAAGTGTAGGTTTTTATTATGACTCCAGGATTTGTTAAGAGAACTAATTTCTTTCTTTTGGGGTAGGCTCTTGGGCACATTCATGTTCAGCTTGATCAGACCGAGAAAGCCCAAGAACTCTACAGGAAAGCCACCAAATTTGATCCACGTGATCCTGAGGTAATCATGTTTATGTTTTTCTTATTGATTGTTCCATAGTTTCTAATTGAATTTGAGGACATCACTACATGAAGGTTTTGTCATTTGTCTAGATATGTGAGTGTCCTTGTATTTGAACTTCGAACTGTATACTATAAATAGATTGTGTGATATTTGCTTCTGATTCATACATTCTCACATAATTTCAGGCATTTCTTGATCTTGGCGATCTCTTAATTCCTACAGATATTAATGCTGCTTTGGACACCTTTAAAACCGTAAGTGACTTCCAAGTCTACTATAGTCAGCTTACTATAAGAGAACATTCACTGTTGTCTTCTTTGTATGCTTCCCATTTCCTTGCTCAATATGGTTTCCTTTTGATCACTTGGTATTTATCCCATGTTCAAGCAAATATCTCCAGGAAACCTTAATTTTGATTGGTGATGATATTGTATCTATCATGCATTTTTATATATCTTAGGATTTCAGGTCATATAAAATATTCTCTCTTCATTTGGAAAGCAGATCTATAGGTTAGATCATACTACTTTGGTTTATTGCCGAAATCTGCTGCTTTTTACAGGCTCGTAATCTACTGAAAAAAGGGAATGAGGAAGTACCTATAGAGTTGCTCAACAATATTGGTGTTCTCCATTTTGAAAGGGGAGAATTTGAGGTTGGTATAGTCTTGGATAATCCAGTTTGATACACTTTGTCTATGGTAGGATGTACCAAGTCATTAATGTTTGGGTTAAATGCATTACCTTTTGCAGCTTGCCAGTGAGGCATTTAGGGAAGCTCTTGGAGAGGGCATATGGTGCAACTTCTTTGATGCTGAAAGAGAATCCATTTTGAGCAAGAGACAGACAAATGGTGAACCCCAAAGTCATGATGAGCAACTGAGTCCTAATCGTAGAGCCAGAGCTAATTTAATAAATAGCACACGGTACCCTGTTGATGCTAGCTCAGTTATTCGTCAATTCAAAGACTTGCAATTGTTTCAACGGCTTGAGGAACAAGGCTTATCTGTTGAACTTCCGTGGGATAAAGTCTCAGCACTATTTAATCTAGCTCGGGTGCTGGAGCAGCTCCATAACACTGAAGCAGCCAGCATCTTCTACCGCCTGATTACATATAAGGTATCAGCTATTTCTGGTCACTGCATAGTCTGCACTTACTAATTAATGTTGGAACACATTTTCTGTACTGCTTATGATTTTCTCATTTTCAACATATTTTTGATATCAAATGAATACCACAGTGGGTCAAAGCTCTGCTCCTTTAGTTTGATAGTTTCCCTCCTGATATTTTATTATCTTTTTCTAAAGTATTTCAATTTCTTTCAGTATCCAGAGTATACGGATGCTTATCTGAGGCTTGCTGCCATTGCAAAAGCTCGAAACAATGTTCAAATCAGCCTTGAACTGGTTGTTATACTCCGCAAACCTTTCTTTAGTATTCTTATGTATTTACTTGCTTTATCCTTGTTCCAATTCTTCTATTATAAGATGCTCTTTTTCATAGATCGGTGACGCACTAAAGGTGGATGAGAAGTGCCAAGATGCTCTACTAATGCTTGGCGACTTGGAACTTAAAAATGATGACTGGGTCAAGGCAAAAGAAACATTCCGAACTGCGAAGGACTTGACCGATGCTAAAGATTCATATGCTGCAGTTTGTCTGGTACATATTTATAATGATGTGATTATTTCAAGCCATAACAGAATAGTTATGCTCAAAGCTATTACTCAGATAATCATTGAGGACTTTGTCATCATGCCCCTCCCCTTTTCCCTTGATATAACATGAGTGAGACCTAGACATTCCCCTAACGGGAGTAAGACCTTCCTGGTCCCCTGCTGATGCCTTCTATATACCAGTCCCTAAGCTATTCATTTTCTTCATTATTACCCTAAACCATCTCAAATAAGAACTGCATCTAACATATCAAGAGAATATTTCAGTAGAACTTAGTAAAACATGGTATAGTTACTTTAAACTCTCCTTTTTTAAATCCTTGTCAATCTGTAGTACGGCAAACTGTAATATATTTCATTCTTCATTTACTTGTATTCATGCTATCTCCTTTCTTACTTTATTAGAGAGATCTAGTTTTGTATTTGTTCGCAGCATTAATCATTATCAATGAGTAGTAACAACTTGTCTCTTAACTTGTTATGTTTCAGGGAAACTGGAACTACTTTGCAGCAAACCGGAATGAGAAAAGAGCTCCCAAGTTGGAAGCTACTCATTATGAAAAGTCCAAGGAACTATACACAAAGGTATGCTTTCTATCTATGCGTATTTAGTTAATATGCAGAGTATTTCAATCCTTCTGACTTCATGCATATGATTCTGCCAGGTTCTTCTGCAACAATCTGCTAACCTCTATGCAGCAAATGGTGCTGGTATGGTTTTCGCTGAAAAAGGTCAATTTGATATAGCCAAGGATCTTTTCACACAGGTTAGCATCATTTTCGTCAAATACGTGTGACCAAAAGAAAAATACATACGCATTTGTCTCCACTCTCATTTTCGGCAGGTTCAAGAAGCTGCAAGTGGAAGTTTCAATGTCCAAATGCCAGATGTGTGGATTAATGTGGCTCATGTTCACTTTGCTCAAGGCAATTTTGCATTGGCTGTTAAAATGGTAAATCAGAAAGTTCACTTATATATATATATATTTCAAGATAAAGTAAGGTGACTTTATCTTTCTGCACCGGTTAATAAATCTTGTTCATTTATGCAGTATCAAAATTGCCTGCGGAAGTTCTTCTACAATACTGACAGTCAAGTTCTTCTCTACTTAGCACGTACACATTATGAAGCTGAACAGTGGCAAGAGTGTAAGAAGACATTACTACGAGCAATCCACATAGCGCCTTCAAATTATACGTTGAGGTTCGATGTTGGAGTTACTCTCCAGAAGTTCTCAGCATCAACACTTCAAAAGAATAAAAGGACCGTGGATGAGGTTAATCTTCTACAGCTTTGCAGATCAGTTGTAGTCTGTGTGTCATCCGTGTCATACTCATGTATGGATTTATTACTCCGTTGTGCTAGGTTCGAGCTACTGTGGCAGAGCTGAAGAACGCTGTTCGTGTATTCAGCTTGCTGTCTGCCGCTTCAAACCTCCACTCTCATGGTTTTGATGAGAAGAAAATTGAGACTCATGTTGCATACTGCAAGCACTTGCTTGAAGCAGCAAATGTCCATTGCGAGCTTGCTGAGCGTGAAGAAATGCAGAACATACAAAGGTTGGAAGTCATGCGTCAGATGGAGTTGGCTGACGAATCCCGCAGAAAGGCAGAAGAACAGAGAAAAGTTCAGGTGAAATTGGAAGTCTGAGATGCTTAATGTCTAGAGAAGCGATCTTCTTTTAATTTGTACTCCATGTTTCTAACTTATAATAAATACAGTTGGAGAAGAGAAAACAGGAGGATGAGTTGAAGCAAGTTATGCAACAAGAGAAGCATTTGGAGCGCATTAAGGTAATGGAACGTTGCTCAGTTTTTAGCTTTCTCTGAAATGCTATTAAAATCTTATTTATTATTGCCATCAAACTAAATATTTTTACTAAAAACACCGTTCTGTTGAAGTCGATCTTCAGAGAAATATGAATTACACTACACGTCTTTATAAGTTTATACTTTATTCAACTTCTTGATCATAAGTCTATATGATGCAATCTGAAAAGCATAAGAAGTGGACTGAAACATGCCTTTTTGTTTGATCATCTTTAGCATAATCTAAATCAATTTTATTCTGAGAGAAGAAAAAAGAACTGCTGCAAGATAAATTATTCCTCCAATAATTAATATTTATGACATCATTAACAATAATTGATGTTCACAAACTTTTCCGCTAAGGAGTTTTGTGTTTATTTTCTTGAAGGAACAATGGAAGAGTTCTTCATCAAAGCGGAAAGAGAAACCGGCTGAAGATGAGGAGGGAGGGCAAAGGAGGCGGAAAGGGGGGAAGCGGAGAAGGAAGGATAAGAAGTCACGCTATGAATCTGAGGAAGCAGAACCTGAGGCAGATGATCAAGAGGAAATGGAGTATGATAACAACAACACGAGCTACAGAGAGCAATATAATCAGAAAAATGATGTTGAGGATAAAGAAGATGATGCTCCTCAGGATCTTCTTGCAGCAGCCGGGCTAGAAGATTCTGATGTCGATGATGAACAAGTAAGAGTTATCTCTCTCTCTCTCTATCTATATATATATATCTCGAACTTTTCAATTCCTGTGTTATTTTCTTACATATGAGAGCTCAGGCTGCACCTTCAAGCGTAAATCGGCGGAGAAGGGCATTGTCGGAATCAGATGAAGATGACGAGCCATTGCAGAGGCAGGATGAGCCGGAGCCTGATCAGACGGCCGATATGCAGATGAGCGATGGAGAAGCAAATGTAGGCGATGATGAGGATTGAGATGCCCTCTCGAATTGAATAATATTTAATGAAGTTGACGTTTTTGTAGTAGTAAACCACAAAGAGATCTGCTTTTAATGGAATGGTAGGTTGTTTCCTTTCTATTACATTATTTTCATCGGTGTTTATACTTGATGTAGATTTGTGTATATAATCAAATTCAATTTCTAATTATTTATCTAACTAGTAAATGTACAACACTAGTTTTTTGTACAACTTAGTATCATTAAACTTTTAATACAGTAGGGTCTTCGTTCCCTCCCAATTTAAATTTACATGTAAAATAAGAAACTCAAAATATTAACTCAATCATAAAAGAAAATTGTGAATATTCCATGTTTTGTAGCTTCTATGGCTTTGAAATTCTCTTTTTGACTGTAAGTGGCGTGCGCACACACATACACATATTAAATATATGTCACATTATTTTTATTTTTTTGAGAAATCATTATCATGATATAAGCTACTGTTATACAAGTTTATCTAAACAATTAATAAGACGATGCCCAGGCCACAACCTTGTCATCATCTACAACTTCTTGCATTGCCGGCCGTAGTTTCCATTTCTTGTGACATTCATTGGCAACCAACATTTTCTTGACATTATTCTTCAATCTATTCTATTCTATTAGATCCACCATAAAAAAAAATCATTCAAAAAAAAATGGTATCTGAAATAGAAATTGAAGATGAAAATCCAGCTCCCAATATTCTCCAAAAGGAAGTTGAAAAAATCAGAATAAGGCAGATTATAAACTACCAAAAATCCCTCTACCTCTCTTCTTCATCATCAGCTTCTTCGTCTTCAGCTTCAGCTTCATCATTGAAAAGTAACAGGCGCAGCTTGTTAGAGCTAATGAGAGAGG
This sequence comes from Leonotis leonurus, assembly GCA_026898415.1. NCBI lineage: Eukaryota > Viridiplantae > Streptophyta > Magnoliopsida > Lamiales > Lamiaceae > Leonotis > Leonotis leonurus. The sequence continues at coordinate 6,219,728 of JAPKLX010000007.1, forward strand.
GAAGCGCTCCTTTGAAAAGACTGTTGGAGATGGAGCACACCAGTTTGCAAAAATATTTCAAAGATTATAGCGCTTCCCCTCTCATTAGGCCTATTCTTCTTTGGGGGAGCAACAGCGACGATGATCATGATGATCCGTGGGCGGGGTTTAGCCAAACTCGGAGTGATTTTGGATCTAGATTTGGAGATCATGCATGGAAGCAAGAAAGTAGTTGTGACGTTAATATTGAAGAAGTAGTTGAGCAAGGGAAAAAACGGGGAAGAAGAAGAAGAAGGCAGCTTTATCGAACAAATTCTTACAAGAGATTGCCAGGAATTGGGTTTTGGAGATGTGGGAGGTTGAGGTTTAAGCTGAGATTCGTGAAAAGGCTAAGAGTTTTGATTAGAGGAAGACTACTACTGTTTTGATAGAGTATTACTATATTATACAATATTGTTTTGGTTTTTGCTATATAGCTTAGCTGGTAAATCAATAAAGTTCCTCTTAAAAAATATAGATGAGGCTTTTCTTGGTCGCCTTATTTTACAAGTGAAGGAAGATATTCATATTAACACCTCCAAGTCCTCAAATGGAAAATAGAGAGATGGATGAGAACAACAATATCAATATTGTGGTATGATATTAATTAATTTTCATAATTGAAACTGTAAATTATGGTATGTGTTGCAGTATTTAATATTTAATATGATATTAATTATGAAATATTTTTATTTATTGTTATTGTTGAGTTGTACCGGTCAGTCTCTTATACATCCAAACCATAATTTCTACCTCATTTGCATCCCCTAATGATCCATCTCGGGACTTGTTTAGATTTGTATGGAGTATTATTAGAGTGGTACGTATTTTTGGTTTTTAAAATTTTATTTTATTTATTTTGTATTTTCAATCTCTTAATTATACGAATTCATTGAATTTAGATTATGAACTCGGACTGTGTTGATCTTTATCTATGATGAGAAGGTATTAGAGAAAAAGAAGTTGTGGTCCACATAAAATTAAGCCATGGGCCGAAACTTATGTTTTTTAATAAGACAATATGCCCATTACCTATTTCTAGAGAGTTTTAGAAGTTCCGTATAATTATACTAACTCTATTTCTACTACATTTAAAATATAATGAAAATTTATAGATTGTATTAAAAATTTAAAGAAAAACTTGTCGAGTCGGCTCCACTCATTGCTGTGGCCCGGCTAGTGTATAACCACCTCACCATTGCCCGGAAGCAACATGAGGGCGCGGCAATAATCTTCACCTTCTTGGCGAGAGAGAGAGAGCATGAGAGGATCACTTTCGGTAGCGAGCACGACTCCTCGTGCATCATATATGATTAAACTTAATGCAACACGCGCTTGTGTGTGGTGTGGTGGCCGGCCGGCGGCGTTAGCGCCATATCCGCCCTAGGTAGAGGCTCTTATGGAGTATCAACCATTATGATTCGATTTTGTTTAAATGAGCTCCTAAAGTCGATAAGTTGTTGCAACTTAACCCTCCATTCTAACGGTCGTTCAACGTCGTTAAGTAAATTAATTTCCCATATTTTAAATATGACGTATATTACTCCCTCCGTCCACGAATTTCCTTCCTAATTTGCCATTTTAGTCCGTCCACAAAAAAGCTTCCTAATTCAACTTTCCATTTATGGAAAGTGGACCCACCACACTCTCTACACACAACTCAATTTAATATAATACATTAAGTGAGACCCAACATCCACTAACTACACACAACACAATTTAAAACACTATATTAAGTGGGACCCAAACTCCACTCACTACATATCATCACACAAAGTCAAAGCACTACATAAAAACCCGCACCGGGTCAAACTAGGAAGGAAATTCGTGGACGGAGGGAGTATATCATATGTTCATTTTCACTTAAAATAAAATTTTTATTTTTAGAATGGAGGGTTAAGTTGCAACAAACCCATTTGAACAAAAACGGATATGCTACTTTTCCCTTTAATTTAATTTAAGCTTATTGTTCTTTACGAATTTGAGGCTAAGTTTATTAGCCAGCCCAGCCCAATTAGTTATTTAATTTAAACCACCGATCCGTCACGTTTTCGGTCAGCCCATTAAATCATCCAAGCCCAACCCAACCCAATAGTCATTATTCGTCACGTTTTCAGAGCTTTCGTTTCTACAGATTTCATTTCGATAGCTTTGTTCTCTCTCCTCTCTCTCAACTGCTCTGTTAATGTCAATCGAACAGTTCCAGGGCGCACTTCTCTCTCAAAATGGCAATGGCAGCAATCCTTCTTCGGAGATCTCTTCCTCCGTCAATGTTAATCGAACTCGACCTCTCATCCATTCCTCCGTCAATGTTAAGTATTCTATAACTTAAGTATAATATTCTACGTTAATTTTTACTTTTTGATCATTTAAGAAGTTTTATATTGTGCTTTTGAATATGAATTCAGCGGCGTTGTATAGTTTGCTTGTCGTTTGCGTTTTGCTTTGATGCATTTGTAAACCTGTTTTAATAGCGATTCTCTTTAGTGTTTGTGTAAATTTGTTTGCATTCATTAATTTGCATTAGTTCTTTTGTAAATCTGTTTTAGTTACGTTCCGTGATACTGTGAGTTGTGGTATGTGTTGAGTTACCGGTGAGTGCCGTGTACATCCAAACTAGAATTTCTACCTCACTTCCATATCCTCGTAGTCCAACAATAATTAAACATATTTCATGTTATATATATTACTTTTTTAATGTTAACCAACAATTTCTGAAAAAAAAAATCACATAATTAAACATATTTTACTATTAAATATTCTCAATTTACAATAAAAATATAAATCAAAAATTAATTTATCACATATTAATTTATTAATTCAATCTCAAGTTCATAAATAAAAATAAGTGTGAAAAATATTTTATATATTTCTTATTAAATATATATAAAAATATTACGTATATTTATTATTAAAAATAAAAAATATATTTTTTATTTGTATGGGTCGGTTCTGGGTCTAACGGGTCTGAACAGGTCAAAACCCGAACCAACCCGTTACTTCATCGATCCTAAAAAAAGACCCAACCAGACCGTTGCAACTGATGGGTCGGTCCAGACCCGGACCGAACCACTGGTCCGGGTCGGTTTTACGGGTTTTTATCCCATCTTAGTTCACTTCACTCTCAATTTTGCTAACTTAATCTCCATACTGTTAATAGGTCCAGTTGGAGATTTAGTCTTCAACAGGCGACATCCAGCCTCGACTGGTCCCCAACCGTGGTTAGCGCATGCCCTTCCTCGAAAGGAAGGAGCTGCCAAATGGGGCTCTCTTGAGCTCATTCAAATCAATGTAACGACCCTCGATAATCGTATCGCACAAATGGGGCTGTTGAGGTCCAAATGCGGAAACTAATCCAAAATGTCCGGTTTGAGTCTCACACCTATAGATGATCAAGAAATTTCCTCAACTTGATAAAATGTTCTTTGCAAAGATTGTTTGATTAAGCGTCCAATAGTTCTTTTATAAGTTTGATTAGATAGGCAACAACAACATATTTGGAGGTCAATCTTAGTGATCAAGAAATTTCCTCAACTTGATAAAATGATATTTGGAAAGATCGTTTGATTAAGTGTCTGGTAGTTCTTTTATAAGTTTGATTATATAGGCAACAACAACATATTTGGATAGTTATTCTAACCTGGGAAGCAGATTAAAGTGAGTCAAAGATTGGTTTTAAAAAAAATTATATTCTTTAACCTTTGTTTTGTTTATTTTTATTTTAGATGATCAAGAAATTTTCTCAATTTGCTTGATAAAATAATATTTGAAAAGATCATTTGATTAAGCGTCCGGTAGTTTTTTTATAAGTTTGATGACATAGGCATCAACAGCAGATTTGGATAGTTTATCTAATCAAGCAAGCATCTTTCATCATTATAGATGAAGATCAACACAGTTTGAGTTCATAATCTAAATTCAATGAATTCTTTGTATGACTAAGAAATTGAAAATACAAAATAAATAAAATTTAAAAAACCAAAAATACTACCACTCTAATAATACTCCATACGAATCTAAACAAGTCCCGATAATTTGCGACATTTATACGGCGAGGAGATACATGATGATTCATATGAACAGTGACTGAGATAATGAATATGCAATGGAGATGGACTACGAGGGGATTGAAGTGAGGTAGAAATTCTGGTTTGGATGTGTAGGGGACTGACTGGTTTCGGTCTTGACTACAACTCAACACATACCACAACTCACAATTTTAGTTATAAAAAATAATTAATATCATACCACAACAAAATACACATATCAATTATATGTGAGTGTATGAACTTTCACTTTCAAAACACTCCACTAACCTAAAAACTTAAATGATTAGGCCATTCTAAAAAAGATTTACACAGATCACATAGCCCAACTAAAACAGATTTACAAATGAACTAATGCAAATTAATGAACGCAAGCATAACTTAAACTAAACTGAAAACTTAAACGATCAGGATATTTTAAACCAGATTTACACAGACATTAAAGCAAACTACAGAATCGCAATTAAAACAGATTTACAAAGGCATCAAAGCAAATTAGTGAACGCAAACGACAAGCAAACTATAGTACGTCGTTGAGTTCATATTCAAAAGCACAGCAGAAATGATCCTTTAACGTATAAGATTATACTTAAGTTATGAAATATTTACAGAGTAAAAGGATCTTCGAAAAAGGATTGCTCCCATTGAATATGTATGGTATAATTTATATATAAATATATCATATTTATTATATTATATATTATATATTATATTCTCTTTGTATTAAGTAACTCACTTTATTATTATAATAATATATTTAATTGAATAAAATAGAAGTTAATACAAACAGACGGGAGAGAATTTCATATTTAATTTCAATATTACTTTTATTAATATAAATAATATTATATTAACATGATGCGTATATTTTTTATATCCATATAAATATTCTAGCAAATCTATAATTTTTTTGGCCAATCTAAATACTATATAATCTTATTCTATAATAACATATCAATATAATTCGTACCATGATTTATAAGATAACGAGACGGAATCATTATTGGACTTTTACTTATGTTCACACATATTGATATATAGGCTTAGGCTAGATTTGGAGGACTGTGGTAGTTAAATTGTAAAATCTCAATATTTTTTTCAATTTTAAATACTGTTCTTTCGATCCTAAGAAATTTTTTTTTTTAAATTTCATGAACAAAATATTTTAAAATAATTGTAGTGTGTAAAGCTTTAAAAATAACATATCAGTTTTAAATACACCCTTCATTTCAAGTTTAGTGTTATATTTACTTTTGGTTACGAAATTTAAAGGGAATTGAAAAAGTAGTAATTCATCCGGTGTGAGTAATATATATAGTTGTTTTGGGAACCGTAATCGTACCCATGTGAGTAATATATATAGTTGTGTGAGTAATATATATGGAAACGTAAAATTTGTGTTGGGAACCCAAAAAAGAGAAATGTAATAATTAGTTTGAGACAGAGGGAGTAATAAATAGAGGTGTTCAAAGGAACCGAAATCGAACCGTGATTGGCAGTTTTGGGAACCGTAACCGTACTCGACGGTTCGATTTCGAACCGTAACCGTGTAGACGACGGTTCAGTTACAGTTCAAAAATTTTAGAACCATGAACCGGCAGTTCGGAACCGTAACCGTCAATTTGGAACCGTATCACAATTTTATTATTAAATTTAATTTATTTCTTATTTTTATAAAGAGTCATTTTTTATAATAATCTTTTTATAATTCATAATAACACATTACAACTTATGAATACATTAATAATTAAATAAAATAAAACTTAACTAGATGAGAACCTAATTAAACTATAACATTATAAATTAAAATAATTAATTTTTTATTATTGTTCATCTTATATTGTTATATTTATAAAGATTAACATTTTATTTTATTTTATTTCATTTCATTAATGTATTTGTGTTTAATGTGTTATTCAATTTAAGTATTCATGACATAATAACACATCAAAATATTTTTTTTTATTTCATTATTATTATATGGATATATTTACCTAGTAATTATAGTATTACATTAAAAAGGTAATTATGTGATACAAAATTAAATGATGATATGCATTGGTATATAATTAAAATATATTAGCGTTAATTTTTTAGATGGTTCAAAACCGTAACCGGCGGTTTAGAACCGGAACCGGAACCGTCCTACACGATTCGGTTCCAAACCGTGAACTGCCACAACTACAGTTTAATTCCGGTTCCAAAAATTCGGAATCGTGAACCGACAGTTCGGTTACGGTTTGGTTTCGAACCGTAACCGTGAACACCTCTAGTAATAAATAATGGAAAATTTGTTTAAAATCAAATCATCATGAATATATCTTAACAAAAATAAAATAAAACTTGATATAAGTAAAATAAAAACGATGTAATACATGCCTGCTGCCACCACACCACTGTCGCACACTTAGCATACAAAAATTTAATATAATAAGAGATGCGTATATCATTTTTTAATAAACTTTAAAACAAATATGAATATATAAAATTAAAACAAGTTCAAAAAGAAAAATTAAGTAGGACGCTATTAATAGATAGTCTATAAAGATTTGGTATTACACAAGTCTAATAATTAAACAAGATTATCATATTCGTTTGATTATAAACGAATAATTTTTTATATGATCGTATTGTAATATTATTTTTATAATTAATTTGGAGATAATTGAAATTTTATCATAAACAAGTCTATATAATTCACAACTTTTATTATAAACATTTAATATATGAGAATACTTCATATGTCCCTAATAATGAATAATAATAAATAAAATAAAGTTAAATAATTTTATAAAATATCTAATTCAGTCACCATCTAGTCGAAAGAATAAGATTGAGGTAGTGAAATAATAGTAGCTCCAAAAAAAAATATAATTTTGTACTTATAATTTAATCTTATTTTGTTAAATATATATAAAAAATTAAAAACACATTGGGCACAAATACTAAAGAGTTAATTATAGAGAATAGCCAAACAAGATAACAAAAGATAAATAGTAGTCATCAACTTAACACTATATAAATTCTAGCCATTTTAAATTTTTTAGGACAAATAAACCCTTTTAATAATTTTTTTTTTCAATTACAATTATTAATTTTTTTATAAAATATTTTGCTACCATAATTTACCTTAACCGACGCCGCATCCTATTCCCCATTGAAGTCGCATCACTCCCCCGCCGTCTTCACCTCCGGCCATCGCCCCCACACATCCCCCCTCCCACAGCCGCTTCATCTTCTCCCTGCGCTCTCTGCAACATTCTTTTCCCCCAGCCGTTAAGTTATTCGCCGCATGTTCCCAGCGTCTCATCTGAAAAAGAATTTATAAATATTCAGATATTGTGTATGAATGGTATTCCCTCCGTCCCACTAAGCTTGACACTTTTTTTTTCGGTACGATTATTAAGGAGGGTGTATAAAGTAGTGTAAAATGTATAAAGGTGGTAGAGTCCACACCTTTATGAAGAGATAACTTTTGCTCTTTTTGGAATGTGTCAAACTTAGTAAGACGTTTCTAAAAGGAAAACGTGTGAAGCTTAGTGGGACGGAGGGAGTATAATTTTAGTGAGTCATACTTGAATTGTGTAAATAATACTACATAAGTATGAAAAGTATGAATCATACATAGCAAGTGAAATTTATACTTAGAATGCTAGAAACGTAAAACATGTCAGTATGAATGGTATGATTTTAGTGATTGGTACCATTCATATGTGAATTTTATTAATATTAGTATATGAATACGAAGAATATGAGTCATATCTAGCAAATGAGATTCATGCTCAAAATGTTAGAAACGTAAAACATGTCAGTATGAATGGTATGCTTTTAGTGATTCATACCATTCATACGTGAATTGTATTAATATTACTATATGGGTACGAATAGTATGAATCATACATAGCAAACGAGATTCATACTCAAAATGCTAGAAACGTAAAATATGTCAGCTAAAGATATTTTATATTAATAAAATATTTTTTTACTAAAAGAGTTTTATGACAATTTATAATAAAAATGGCTAGAATTTATATAGTATTATGCTGGTGGCTATTATTTATCTATTTTTGATTTCGCCTCAACAATATAATATGTCACATTATCAGAGAATAGATGATGTTATTCGGAAAGCATGAATATATGGATCAATTCTCTAATAAATGGAGCAATCTATTAATATATGAAAACAAGGTTTTCATAACCAACTTTTAGCGCCAAATTATATATATATATACACATAGCAGTTATTTTTAAAAGAACGTGGAATCTCTCTATAGTAATGCGGTAATTATAGTTTTCTTAACACATATAAATCTATTAATAATATAATTTATTGTTTTAAAACTATTATAATATTAAATATATTTAAATATAATTAATTTTCTCTTTCCTCTATAATTTTGTTTTGATAAAATAATTGAATTTCGTTCGTGTAACCACATGCAATATGCATCTTAAATTAAAGATCTTGACAAGAGCTTTAATTTGATATATGATATAAAATAAACAAATTTAATATGAAAAAATTACGATCATTTAAAAAACTTTACTATGTAAATTTATTATACATGTATTAAAATAGGAAATATTTTTATTTACTTACCACAAACAACTCAATTATTATCTATAAATCAAGATGTATCAAAATTCATCGGTATATAATCCTACACTTTAATCAAATTATTTTTAATGCACTTTATTCATCTTAATTATTGCATAAAAAATATACATGATTTTATTCTGGTAAATACTCAAATATATAATTTTAAATACTATCGTTATCGTCGATATATATTATTTTTATTTATTTAAATTGTCATTATTTTACCAACCACTAATTGTTATATTATTCACATATCTATTAATTTTCATCATATTTTATATTATTTATTAATAAATTAATAAATTTTAGTTTACTTACGATACACATATTTAATTAATAAACAATATAACACTTGTATACCACTAACAATACACTCAACTCATCTATTAAAATACATGTTTAGAGCCGTAAAAAAAAGATTCAGACGGTTTGAAAATTGACAGTTATGGATTGTGAAGATAAATACACGATTACTTTTCAGGCTGACCCGATCTAATCCAAAATGACATAAGCGTGATGAGATAGTTCAGTACAATCTGATTATTTTATCCTAAAAATTATGTTTTAAACATGTATGAATTGTGCATCACAATACATATTTTTTGATTGAAAATATATCGATTATCTATTAATTCACCGTGCATCGCACGGGGACATATACTAGTAATTAAATACAGAGAGCAATGTTGGGCCCATGGCCCAATAATAGTAACAGAATTGGGCCCACTAAACATACTGTGAAAATCTAGTAAGTATTTAAATGTCAGCGAAGGGATTTGACTGTGTATTAGTATGAGGAGAAGAAGAGTGAAAGCATAAGCAATTAAGCATGGACTACTACTGCATACTTGAAGTGGAGCGCTCCGCTAACGACGACGACCTCAAGAGAGCCTACCGCAAACTTGCTCTCAAATGGCACCCTGACAAAAACACTACCAACAAAAAACAAGCAGAGTCCAAATTCAAGGCAATCTCCCAGGCGTACCAAGTATGTTATACTCCTTTATTCTTCGTTTTTTGATTTTTCACGTTAATTATTTAATTAATTAATTGGCGATTGTGATTGTGCAGGTACTAAAAGATCCGCAGCAGAGGGCGATTTACGATCTCCAGCAACAGATGCCGATGCCGACGCCGACGCCGCCGTCCGATGATGCTGGCGCGGGTGAGGGCGGCGGAGACTCGCGCAACTCGGAGGAGTTATTCAATGAGTTTTTCGGATTTTCGAGCAACGTGTTTGGTGATGATAGGTTTTCGAAGAGTCTATTTGGGGATGATAGGTTTTCCAAGAGCCTATTTGGTGATGATATATTTTCGAGGACTACTCCACCCTTTTAACACTAATCATCTCTATCAAACCCCCTATTATGTACTGTAGTAATTATGAAACCATTAATTCCATTATCAAGAATTTTGCACTTTTGTACATTGTAATATGTCGATCTAATCGTTTTCCCAAATAAATGGCTACCAATTGATTCAATTCCCAGTCCTAATTCATGGTCTGGATTATAATGTAATTGGGAAAACGTATCTTTCGGAGTAATTGATTCTGGAAACCCAATCGGTACTTGTTTCAAATTATCGCTGCTGCAAATTTTAGAATTATAATCTAGGGAACGTGAACCTATACAGATATATCAAAATAGAAAAGAAATAATAGCAAAAGGAAAATGTGACAAGAGTATTAGGCAATGGGCACAATTGTAAATACACAAACGTGAAATCGGACATTCATTTTACGAGTACATGTTTTTTTAGTAATAGATGTCAGAACTCATATCAAAAGTAAACTGTAAATCTGGAAAGGCTCAAACAACCGAAAACGGAAGGAAATCGAGGAACAAGGAAGAGGAAGAAGAGCAAGTGGAACAAGTGGAGGTGGTTGATAGAGAGAAAGCATGGGTGTCGACTACTACAAGATACTTCAGGTGGACCGTTCTGCTAAAGACGATGACCTTAAGAAAGCCTACCGGAAGCTCGCCATGAAATGGCACCCCGACAAAAACCCTAACAATAAGAAAGAGGCCGAAGCCAAATTCAAGACTATCTCTGAAGCCTACGATGTAATTACTTCTCTCTTTTCTTCTTCTTCTCCTTCTCCTTCTTATATTTGTATCTTCCATTTCCCCTTATTTTTTGGTATGTAATTTGACAAATTCGAAATTTTGGTTGATGAATTGATGATGGCGATTGTAATTTGAATTTTTTTTTTATCAATGAAGGTATTGAGTGATCCGCAGAAGAGGGCGGTTTATGACCAGTACGGCGAGGAGGGTTTGAAGGGGCAGATGCCGCCGCCCGATGCGGGCGGATTTTCCGGCGGGATGAGGGATGGAGGTGGGGCCTCATTTCGGTTCAATCCTCGCAGCGCTGATGATATATTCTCGGAGTTTTTCGGGTTTTCAAGTCCCTTTGGGGGAATGGGAGATATGGGAGGCGGGTCGAGGGGGGGACCTTCGGGGTTTTCGAGGAGTGTGTTTGGGGACGATATATTTACGTCTTTTAGGAATGCAAGTGGGGAAGGTGGCTCTGGTGGAATGCCGAGGAAGGCGGCTGCGATTGAACGGATGTTGCCATGTAGTTTGGAGGATCTGTACAAGGGGACTACTAAAAAGATGAAAATTTCGCGGGATGTGATGGACGCCAGCGGGTAAATATCAATCTTTTCTAACTTTTTCTTGTTTTGTTGATTGGGTTGTTTGTGATTGGAATCAGTGAATTGGAATTAGTATATGCAATTGTATATTACTGTAAATTGTTTTAGCTGCAAAGTTGGGAGCTTGGTGTTTGTGATTTCTTTATTGATTTGGTTGTTGATCTAGCTTTGTGCTAGATAATACTATTGGCACATTTCACCTGGTGTGATTTTTGTTCAAGGTTCTATTGTTAACACCTCTCTAGTCATGTGTGTGGTTGTGGTGACTTGGTTTATTGAATTATCATCTTTAGAATTGAATATATCTGTTGATTAACTCTGCTGTTTCTTTTAGATAGATTGTCTGTAAACGGATATTGTTGACATGATTGGGATTGAGTGATTTTGGTGCATGATGCTATTAACATCTCTCAGCAGTCAACACATGTCCATCTTGGTATAACAACGACCTAGCTTGTTGTGACGTAGTTGTATGAATATAGACTCTCTTTTTGATAACATTTTATGTATATGCAATAGATACAATGGAATAGCACATGAATCTACCATACTTATTGACATTTGTATGTATAATAGGATTGTGGTAAATTGGACTTGATGGTGAATTGAGGCTTGTAAATAATTAGTCTTGGTTGAGTGCAAGATGCTATTGTTTACAATTTTACATGTGTCAAGCATGTGTGGTGATGGTTATGCCTTAGCATATCGGGACATTGTCATTCTAACTTTTTTTAGGATTGACGTTATTTATCGAAGGTAGATGATCTGCAACCAGATATAAAAGGAGGATCAGGAGTAACTGCTTGACCATGAAACCATTTAAAATACTTACAACTCTTGAACCCTTACTAGAATACTTCCAACCTAACAACGTGCTCTGCCCTTGTCACTTGTTTCCCACTGGAGACATCCAAACTTTTCCTGATTTGCCATCTGTCTTCTTGTGCCATGTGACAATAATATCAATTGTTCAGAAAGGAAGCTCTGTTCCAAAATTATGAATCAAAAGATAAGTCCATGACTGATGGAAAGCATACATTTTATGCTCTTATATATGTATGAAAGAGTTCTGCACAAATCCGGGAGTTACTTGAGCTCCTTCGGAATTTCTAGGCACCTGCCGAGCCTAGAGAAAAAGGGAGAGATTTGTGGAATCTCACTCAAACACGTTAGTCTTGTTTTTCTATTAGATTCATCGGTCTTTGCCACAGTTTCTTAAGCTGCTTTCCTGAAATTGCACCTGTTGTTAGCTGCTGGGTGCAGACGTGCAGTATTGGAAGAAAACCTTTGATAATAAGCTTTAAATGGAGAATTTTTAGGCTATAAGGTTAGGTTATAGAGAAGGCCATGTTAGAATACCCAAAAAGGCATCTGATAAAAATCTTTGTTCATTTTCTTCTTTCACTCTTTTCAGGGATGTGATTATTTCTATCACGGAAGTGTAATGTCATGATTTGAGGCAGAGACATATAATCTCATGAAATTTTCATTTTCCTGAATTACGTCATTCTGAATTTTCCTATGGAAACATTATTCTTTTTTTTGATGAATCACCTTCGTGGAATGAGTTTGGAGTTGTGTTGCTCAGTTCTCTGTTGATTTTTCTGCGTAAATTTGTTTGCTTCCCTGAATTGTTTTACTTGGGTAAAATAAAATGTCTGCATATTTTCTGTTGAGCATTACCTCTTTGCTTTCTTCTCTTTGTCAGTAAGTTGGCAATCCCCGACGTTGCTGAAAACAACTTAGTTCAGACTTTGTTTTGACAATTGTCAATCAATGTATCTAATCTAAAGAGGTTCATCTGGATTATATTCCTAGTTAATGAGCACTTTAAGTAGTTGGTATGAGAATTATTGTGTCCATATTTTAGAAGAAATCAGTAATTCAATCAGCCTCAATCCCAACAGTGCATGATAACAACTTTTGTGCGGTTTAATATGTTAAATCGGGATATGAGCATATACAGTATACTATTGCTGACCTAGTTATTTTATATATGATGTCCTATTTGGAGTACACACATTTGAAAATTCGGATCTCCTGCAGTAAAGGCCCTGAGCTGTAGGGTTGTGTTATCCATCTCTCTTTATGGTTAGAACAGATAAATTAGTTGAATAGCTAAAGTTTTTCATCTAATTAATGTGCTCTTCAAATTATCTACCCTACTACTAGTAATAGTGCTTATGGCTCCACGTTGAAAGCAGGAGGCCCTCTACTATGGAGGAAATTCTTACAATTGAAATCAAGCCCGGGTGGAAGAAGGGAACAAAAATAACCTTTCCAGAGAAGGGAAATGAACAACGGGGCGTCATACCATCTGACTTGGTCTTTATTATTGATGAAAAGCCACATGGCGTGTTCAAAAGGGATGGGAACGATCTTGTAGCTACCCAGAAGATCTCCTTGGTTGAAGCTCTTACCGGCTACACTGCCCAAGTGACAACCCTAGATGGCCGAACTCTAACCGTACCCATCAATAGCATTGTTAGCCCAACATATGAAGAAGTTGTTAAAGGAGAAGGGATGCCAATCCCTAAAGAACCCGGAAGAAAGGGCAATCTACGGATCAAGTTCAACATCAAGTTCCCTAGCCGGCTTACTCCGGAGCAGAAAACAGGAATTAAGAGGCTATTAACGTCCTCATGAACGCTGCTGTGGTGGAGCTATCCATCATCCTCTTGTAAGCTTGCCTTTGTTGTTCTTCAACTTTCTTCTTTGGGTTTGTGTTTGTTTTATCATGGCTTGGATATTTGAAGGATGGGTTCTTTTGGACACAGTTGTTTAGGTTCCCATAATTTTTAGATGTTTCCTTTCTAATATATTTGATCATTTTTACAATCACCAAGTATTTACCCTATTGAACCTTTTATGCTTTATTGATGGAAGCTTAGCTGCATATTCATACATCTATGTATCTCACTGCTGTATTTGTTGGATGTTTCTCGTGAAAGAATAGTTGGCTTCATGTTGTATGTGGAGCCATTTTTAACTGTTTCTTGGTCATTGTAACCAAACATAGAATCTACAGTATGGTTGTTGTATGTACAGTTCGCAATCCAATTATTTTTTTCTCAATTTTAGTTAATTTACATTATATATATTTCGATGATGAAAAAGTGAAGAATGAATCATTCCTCAAGTTCAAGTATGTGAACTTACTAAATTAGCGATATCAATGGATTACAGTATACATGTACGAAATTAAAAATAATCTTTCTTTATAAGTTAATACAGCCAATTTATTTTTAGGATTATGCTGAAATTAGCTTTAAAATCTAAAGTGATTTGCAAGTCAACTTATACTTGTGTTAAAAAGTAAAATATTAATGACATGGGAATCTATATTCATCTTATATGATATATACTACTCCCTCCGCTCCGCTAAAAGGTAAAATTGTTTCTTTTTTAGGAAAGTGGCCATTTTTAATGGGACAACCCAAAAAGGAAACGTAGTCACTTTTAGCGGGACGGAGGAGTAATAAGCGGGACGGAGGAGTAATAAATAATCCATATAATTGTGGGAAAAAGGAGAGTAAATAAATAAAAAAAACGACAAAGAGTGAAGAGAAAAAAAAGAAAAAAAGAAGACAATTAATTAAACGGCGTCGTCTTGAAGTGTAGCCCTTTTCTATTCTACCTCTGTTTCTGATTGTGGCTTTCGTTACATGCACACTCCAACTCTTCTCTGTCTCTATTCTCTCCGCAATTTCATATACTCCCTATTCTTTTCAAATTTCTTCATGTCAATTATACTCATTCATTTCCTTAATAGTTTTTTCTAATGGCTCCACTTTCTTCGAGTCCTCGAACTGTAGAGGAGATCTTCAAAGATTACAGTGCTCGTCGCGCCGGAGTTCTTCGTGCTTTAACTTATGGTACTTTTTCTCTGCACCTAGGTTTTGTACAAACGGCATAACTTTTGCAATTTTTTCATACAACTGTTAAACGAACACGTATGATGATATCTTATGGGGCCATTTCTTTTTTCAGATGTGGATGAATTTTACGGACAGTGCGATCCAGGTAATTTGTTCTGACTTTACTTTTAGCTAAAGTTTTGAGTTTTTGGTCTTCTTGTATAAATAAAAGCTGGGTCTTTTTTGCAAATTAATTAATGGAATGGGAATTTGAGTAATTTTGATACTGCTAATTAGTTAGAGGGTTAATTTGCTTCTTTATTAGGTAAGTAGAGATGAAGTTGGCAGCAAATTGTTGATATAGTGTCTCTGCTTGTGCATGCTTAATTTCTGTGAGGCGGATAATTAGGAGTCTGCTCTTATTGTGCTACGTTTTCACGACCGTTGCAGGATTTTCAGCTTCATTCGAGTTTTCTTGCTTTGTCCAATGGGATGATTTTTACCCTTTCAGTTTAAGGAAATGAGTTACTGGGCATCTAACCTCATTATTTAGCTTCGAAGTATTGACATATGCTGCTTATAGTTATAGGAGATAACCATTACTCCCTCCGTCCCACCAGATTAGAGGCATTTTATATTCAAATGGGTGTAGTATTTTAATCAAATGCCTCTAATCTGGTGGGACAGAGGGAGTACAATGTATTGCCTTCTTGTTGAACAAGAACCTCTCAAGAAAGTAATGTACTGGCCGTGTGAATTTACATGCAAATTCACTGTCTTGTTATATGCTTATTAAGTTATTTTTGTATGTTTTGTTTCTCCAGTTGATCATGTTTGGTTTCTCGATTTTACTTACTAGAGAAGGAGAATTTGTGTCTGTATGGACACTCAAATGAAACTTGGGAAGTAAATCTCCCAGCTGAGGAGGTTCCCCCAGAGCTCCCTGAACCTGCCCTTGGTATCAACTTTGCCAGGGATGGGATGAACAGAAGAGATTGGCTTTCTCTAATTGCTGTTCACAGTGACTGTTGGTTGCTCTCTGTTGCTTATTACCTTGGAGCTAGGCTGAATTGTAACGAGAGGTAGAAATCACACCGTTAGTCTTCAAAACCACATTTTGGTTGCATTGACTAGCCCCTCATATTTCCTTATAAGTTACATATATTTTTTTGAGGGAAATTTTCTGAGTGCGTTCTATGTTATCTGGACTTTCAGGAAGCGCCTCTTTAGCATGATCAATGATTTCCCTACAGTTTTTGAAGTGGTAACAGAAAGAAAGCCTGTAAAAGATAACCCCGCTACAGATAGTGGAACCAAAGCTCGTGTTGACACAAAGGTATTACACCTCACAATTAAAATGTTTGGTAGTAATGTTTCAATTATTGAAGTTTCACATTTCTTTCTGGGATAATGATATGATCCGTACTTGAAACATTTTGGTTATATCTCCCTCTAATGTTATGTGGAGATCCAAGCATGTATCAATAATTATTCTATAGATATATTCATAATTGGAAGGGTTTTATTTTTCTTTCATTTGATTTCATCATTTGATCGTGCTTGTTACTGAATATTATCTCACTCTGCAGAGATCTGGTGATGTTCAAGTCAAAACTAACCCAAAGCTGTCCAAGGAAGGTTTTGAAGAAGAGGAAGATGAACATAGTGAAACACTGTGTGGAAGCTGTGGTGGAAACTACAATGCAGATGAATTCTGGATTGGTTGTGATATCTGCGAGCGATGGTTCCATGGGAAATGTGTGAAGATAACTCCTGCTAAAGCTGAGAACATTAAGCAATACAACTGCCCTTCCTGTATGAAGCGCAGCAGGCAGTAGTTATAATTGGATAAACTAAAGATTGATAGTGTTCACTCGGTGCCTGACAAATTAGTATAGCAATATGTGTTTCGACTATTTGTAGCTGACCGCTGTTTATTCTGAATGGGATAAAGCCCATCTCGTTGCCTACTAGGTGATCTGTTTCAATGTTATAGCTTTTTATACAGGAATCTGGTTCATTCTGATGCTACAGTATTTTATGGATTCTATACCTTGTTCATGATGTATCATTAATTTACAGAGGTTTGAGTTTTTTTTATCTTTCGTCTCTTTCCCCTCGGAAGTGGAATACTCTTGATGCTCTTGATGTTGGTGTATTTTAATTGCATAACTGTAATTGCAAGAATACATCTCCTTGTTTTGTCTTGTAATAGCTATTTTCCCCTATATTTGGTTCTTGCTAACTTCCTTTGGCAGGTAGTTGTCTCTTTTGATTCACTTTGGTTATTGCAAGCCGCAAGGGTGTTCTCCATTAGCTGTTGTGTATTAGTACATCCCTCCTGTTGTACTTTTAGGTTTCTTCACCAGGTGATACAAACAAGAGAAACCTGATGTTGAGTTTGGGGGGATTGAAACTCTCTTTTTATCTTTACTTGGATTGCTTGCAGCCATTTTTAGGTATCTTTGCATATCTACATCACTCCACCTTAGTTGAGACAGCCTGTAATTTTCTCGGCAATTGCTGTGGCAACCCTTTATAACTGACTACTATTAGCTCATAAACCATTGCCTGGCAGGGTTGCAAGGTTGCCTGGCGGCAAAGATGGGCTCCGATCATGCTAATAGCTTGTCGAAGGAGAGGCTGAAGTGGACTAAGGAATTGCATGATTTGTTTGAGAAGGCAGTTAATCAGATCGGAGGTCCAGATAGTAAGTGAAGACTGTTCATCAGTTCATAAAACACGTAATTCTATGTATGTTTGTTGATTTCTGGGCTTGCTTTGTGTTGCCTCATTTTGTTAGGAGCAACTCCTAAAGGTATTCTGAAGGCTATGGCTATTCCAGGACTGACCATCTTCCATGTCAAGAGTCACTTGCAGGTCTCTCTTTCTCTCTCTCTGTCTCTCACTTTGTTGTTGATCCTAGTTGTCTTATTCTTGTATTTTCCTTTCTTTGCAGAAGTACAGGATGTCGGTATTCACTAGAGAAGAAGACTTCACAAGTAAATAAGCTATCTACTTTCTTACCATTTCCTTGTAGTGATCATCTGTTCTAAATTAAGACAACATGCAGAAGGCAAGCTTGAAAGACGAAGCGTGTCGGAGATGCTTCCCAATTTCTGTGCTATCTCGTGAGTTGCTCGACTTCTTATACATGTTAAATTGATCTGTACCACGCTAACTACTCTGCACCTATGTGAAAAATATAGGGGCGCACAGCTAAACGAAGCGCTGCTGATACAGATGGAAGCACAAAGAAGACTGAGCGATCAGCTTGAGGTGAGTTCTGTTCATACAAATTCTTGATCATATATTTTTCATGAGTCGAAGAGGTGAAAAACAACATAAGAAAACGTTGTTTGCAGGTGCAGAAAAACTTAAAGATGAAAATCGAAGCACAGGGAAGGTTTATTGACAAGACCATGGAGGAGTACAAGAATCGGGCACCTGATAGAGCTAAGGCGATCAAGCCATACTCTCCAATTCAGTCGCTGCCTTCTCTGAGCGAATCGGACCAGACGAATGAAAAGGAGTTCGAAGAGTTCGAATCAGACATAGAAGATATCAGCGAGATTGAGATTACATCGAGAGAAGAGTTTCGGGCTCCAAAGAGGATCAAGATTCAAGAAAATGTTCTTCTACAGATGCAGAAAATGCCATCATTCAATCTTAATTCACAAAACTTGAACTCTTGATGGGATTAGTAAGAATCTCTACGAGGAGCAAGAAATCAGGTTCCCGTGGGGGGCGCCTATGCCGCCACTGCTGCCGGGCACGTACAACCATCTCAATCAGTAAGAATAAAACTGAAAATAAAATTTAATGGGTGACAAATTTTAGGATGTGTTGGTGGATTGAAATTAATGGCCACTGTTGAGTTGTATTTGAAATATGGCCAGTAGCATAATGATTAATAATTAAGCTCGTTGCCATTGTGTACTTGACTTGATGATAGATTGATAGACAATATGCATATGCTCTATGTTTCGTGATAAAATATAATCTTTATTTGATTATCTCTTTATTTATATATATTTGTGAAATGATTCTTGTTCCGGTTATTCAAAAATTTAGTTTTACTCGTGCTGCTACAAATAGAAACAGTTAATCATTTTCCCTTGCTGGCATCCACAAGCTATATTGGAGGATTGGAGATTGCGCAACTTTTTATTTATTAATTAAGTAAAAAATTAGAACTAACTGTGAGAGAGAGTAAATCAAAAATTAAATTGTAGAAGATCGTTTTCACATTGAAAATCAACCCAGAAATTAAACATACATACCCCAACCAATATCACATTCACATGCCTCCTTTCAGAGAAAGAAAAAAACGAACAAGAAAAGCTAATCTCTCTCCGATCAAATATTTACTACTACATTGTTCACGACGACAGATTTCATATCACACACACAAATGGATTTTTGGAGGGTCAGATTGGGATTGGCCTGGCCGATTTAAGGAGAGCTAATAATTAAGATGTCATGTAGTTGCCCAGAGACCATCAACCAATCAACACACCAATTTAATACAAAGCAGGCCTCAAATAATCATCATGAAGATCAGCTCTATTCATAGACGGGACACGTCAACTCATACTAGTGAAAGAACACGCAACTAATGTATATTTACTCACCCAAGTTTATAGAACCGTCCTTCATCAACTTTATGCTCAAACTATTGAATCTTCCTCTTGAGTAATGTCGGGAAGCCTTTCTCCAATCTGTCCCAGTTTTCATCATGGCAACGAATTCCTCATAGCCGATGCGGCCATCCTGTATTTAACATGAAATACAATGAACAAAAGACTAGATAGCACATCTCTTTGTGTGTGTATATATATATATATACACACATTATTCAAATTTTACCTTGTCCGTGTCAACCTCCTGGAAAATATCATTTGCCACATTTGTACAATCATCAACTCCGTCTTCCATCAAGGCATCTCGAAGCTCCTCATGCTCAATATAACCATCCCCGTCTTTGTCAAAATAGGAGAAAGCCTTGTGGAGATGTTCATCATTGGCCATCTTCTGCAGATGGAGTGAAATTGCAAGGAATTCACCATAGTCCAAGGTCCCTTTACCATTTGTATCAACCTATTTAAGATAAAGATACGAACTTAGTCCTTAGAAGTTGCATAAAGAGCAGTTTATTGAAGCAATGTGTTCTCAGCAACAAGACTGCAATCCCAAGCACAAAACGTTAAAGATGTTTCCCATATTATTAACAATTGACCAACATTAACTACAACAAAAGATTTATGTATAGACTACATTACTAGTTACTACTATGCGAAATCTGGTAACAATAAACTATGCACGAATAATTGGAACAAAAAGTACAAAGTAATTGCTATGATAAGGTGTTTCAGCTTTTCTCAACCAGCTTATAGCGATGAACTTACAGCTTCAATGAGCATCTGTACTTCAGCTTCAACCATTTGCCCATTGAATTTCAATAGCCCAGCCTTCAATTCTTCAATTGAAACGATACCATCATTGTCTGTGTCTATCTTAGTGAATATCTCTCTGATACCTTCAACTTCTTCATTGGACAAGAATTCAGCGATCACCTGAGCAAAGGCAGGTGCACATCTTTAGCAACCTATAAGTACTGAAGTCTGAAGATACAGTGACAAAAGATATAAGCATCAACAAACCCTAAGAGCCTTCCTCTTGAATCTATTCATCATTGAGAACTGCTTCAGTCTTGATTTCACAACATCCCCAAGGGGAACATTTGGAGCCTTCTTTGCATTTTGAAGCCAAGTGTGTTCTGCAAATGCAAATATCCAGGGGGAGAAAAGTTGAAGTATGCATATATTGAACACAAATCCATTCGAATATGCTCCATAATAACAGCACAAACAACAGTTCCTAATAACCTATTGAAACAAATCGAATAGAAGAGCACTAGAGCATTAACGGAAAAAGTGCAAGCAAACATAAAATAAGTGATACTGTTGGGACAATAGATCCAGGGACCAACAAATTGTACTCATTTTTTATGAAAAAAAAATGCTTCTAATCAAGAACAATATAATTAGAGCAAGTTTCAGCCATAGCACATGTACTTATTACATTTTCCAACCTGGATGTCAATCAGATGGTGGAAGCCCTAAATAATGTAGAGTGATACTGTGCAGTTCCAAAGCATTATCCACCCAAAGGATGTGTAAGGTCGATTCATACGCATATATGGAAAGTAATTAGATCATAGATGGCACGTGAGTATACAGAAAACTTATCAGAGGGAAGAAGTCAAAATAAAATTTTGTCATCAAGTGCATTTCATCAAGCCATTTCAAGGAAATACCAGAGTACATAGTGTAACTAACCAAGAACTTGCTTTGCAGTCAGCCGAAGCTTCGGATCTGGTTCCAACATCAATTTTACAAGGCTCTTGGCACTATCTGAAATACTTGGCCATGGTTCACGCTCAAAGTCTATTTTCCCACGTATGATGGCCTGGGCAACACCTTGTTCAGATTCTGTGTAAAAAAGTTGCTTAAGATAATGACCAGATAATAGATTATACATGAATATTGGCATTCTGTTGACACGGCTTCATAGATGAAATAGAACTAGAGATCTCTTAAGAAGGAGTCTAAATTACCAGCCCAGAAAGGAGGAACTCCACATAACAATATATAGAGAATCACTCCAGCACTCCATATATCTATCTCTGGGCCATAATTTCGCTTCAGCACCTCTGGAGCCATGTAGTAAGGGCTCCCCACAATTTCAGAAAAACTCTCACCTATAAATCATAGATGAGAAGAATGAAAAGTCTGCATGATAAATATAATATACATACATCTATATACAACTTGAGCAAACCTTGGAAAAAAAAGTTATCCGCACTCTGCAACATGGCATCAAATGCCAAAGGCAAAAAGATTGCAAGGTATTCAGAAAGACGCAAATAGCAAAACATATACTAATGCACAAGCAAGTTCATCACTTTATGGCCCTTGGTAATCGGTATACACATATGCACAAGCAAGTTCATCACTTTATGGTCCTTGGTGATCGGTATAACATGCTTTATTCAGAAATTTCAATCATTCCCATAGATGTCAAGCTTCAGTTCAAATTAATATGCTTTAGAAGTTCACGTCTATCAGAAATGAAAAGCTGATAAATAGGGTAGCCGAGGCCCAATAGCAATGAGCGTTTACCACAGAGCTACCTTCATGGGGCTCATAATGACAAAACGAATTTGGGATCACTTCAGCATTGTGGTCTTGTTGATCATGATGTCGTGCCAAATATTATAACCCCTCTATTAGGACTATTGTGCACACTAAACTCCATGATGTAAAAGATATTAACGGAATGGATATAAGCAATATTTTACATATTTTGTAAGATAAGTGAAAGTTTGTCATGTGACAGTCAGAGTAGAGTAATTGAAACATTGGTTACGCACCTAGTTTAAATGGGATTTACAGTCTTCAGCTTTAAAAGAACTGTATCTATTTTCTTAATTATCAATTAGACATTATATTGCATGGTGTATGAATCAAGTCAAACTCTCAAACAGTCTGTCTGAAGTCAAGGTATTATTTTGGGGCCATTATTTTTATATTTTGTCATTAGATAGAAGCGCCTATAAACAGAATCTACTACACAGCGAGCCTGCAAAATTCAAGTACAAAAGATTTATAATTGAGATGATTCCCTATTCAAATCTGCCAAAAAGCATGCATTTCCGTAGGCACCACATCATCCACGGACTTTAATTAATAGCAAGTAATCGATCAAGAAAAACATATTGCGCAACTGATTTGACTACTTACCAGGCTTGAAAAAGATCGACAAGCCAAAATCGATTGCTTTAAGCGGCGAGTTCTCCTTCTTATTTGCGAACAAGAAGTTTTCCGGCTTCAAATCCCGATGGATCACCCCGTGTTTGTGGCAGAGCTGCACGACCTCTACAATAGTCCTCATGACCGCAGCCGCAGCCCGCTCCGTGTAGTGCCCACGCGCCACGATCCTATCGAACAGCTCCCCGCCCTCGCACAGCTCCATGACCAAATGCACGGCATTGTCATCTTCGCACGCCTCCTTGAAGCTCACTATGCTGGAGTTGGTGGGAAGATGCTTCATTATTGCTACCTCCCGCCGCACATCGTCGACGTCGACCGCCGTCCGCAGCTTGCGCTTGGATATGGACTTGCAGGCTAGCAGCTCCTTGGTCTCCCGATGAATGCAGAGATAAGTGACTCCAAATTCGCCGCGACCGAGCTCCCTGTCGATTAAGTACTTGTCATCGATGTTCTCCTTGCTCAAATCGGAGAGGACGGTGATTGCTTTCTTGAGGTTGGCCGAAGACTTGTCCTTCCGGGCGTGATCGTGGGCGGAGAAATTGGAAGATTTGACGTCTTCTCTGGCGACGGAGGCCGGAGATCTGCAGCAGTTGCCCATCGGAATCGGATTTGAGAGCGGTGAAGTAAAAAAATCAAAGTCCAAGCGCAGTAAGTAAGCTCTCACGTGGCTTGAGAGTGGAAGAGTAGGCTCATTGGGAGCGGAGTAGATAAAATGCGGGTGATTTCTCACAAAGAAATGGCAGAAGTTGTGTGTGTGTGAAAGGGGAAAGGGGAAAGGGCAAAAGGAAGGGGGCGGGGTTTCACTCTGCAATTAGTGGTGTGGTGTGGTGTGTGTACGGTAACGGCACACACAACACAACACATATGCTTTTCTACTTTCTACTTCTTCTGCACTTCTACTTCTACTTCTACTAGTAAGCTAGTTACTCAGTCAATTCAGTCAGAGATCATCATCCCATCCCAACCCTTTTCAACTTTTTATTCCATTAATCTAATAGGAATAAAGCGATTATTATTTCATTACCCAATCTATACAAACTCTAAATATTAAACCCTATTTCAATCGTTTTTAATCAATAAATAATGACTCGATTATTTGGCTGTTGATGTTAAATAAGGGATAAGACAAGACTGAATATATATTACTGTACTGTATATTTCTTGAGTTCATTTGGCTACCTGAGTAAAAAAGATCCTCCTCATATATGTGTGTGTATATATATTATGAACTTAAAATAACTAACCCGATCAAACAGAAAAAATATAAAGTATTTTTACAGAACGTGTGTAAACTTTTTGTTTTTTCTGCAAAACTGAATCGAAACCACCCAAAAGACTATAAAGTGAAGGGTGGTTATATATACGTAGATAATATAATGGGTAAAAATTAAAAATACCCAATTTACAATATATGTATGTTAAAAATAGACAAAACATACATCTTCATGTATAAATTACCCACTTTTGCAAAAAGTGGTCAAAAAGTAAAAATAATATTCTGTGGGACCCACACTTTGACCCAACCCTACATTGTATTTTGTGTAGCAACTCTCTCTCTCTCCCACACCATCTCTTCTTCAACACCACCACCGTTAGCAACTCCCTCCCACCACCGATTGCAATCTCCCTCCCACCGGCAGGTATACTTTCACCATCCACGCATCAATCGAGCACTGAGCACCTCGTTGGAGACGTTCTCTGCACAGCACCTCCCTAACCTCCGTTGGCAGCTTTCACCGGTGGAGAATAGCCGTCACAACCGCCGGATCCTCCATTATTTGCACAACACCTATCTAACTTATCCATGGCCAACTCCGATGACGAAATTCCCCAACATATTCAGGTAATCCTCAACACAATTCATTTTGATTTGTTGGAAAACAATGCATCTAGAACCGGTGAAACTTCCTACGTGAAAATATTTTTTTTTTCTCCAATATGCAACTGTGTTATCGTATGCATGCTCTAAGTTGAATATTTTGATCCTTTGTTTACATAATTTAGTTTGAAATCATGTTTAGCTCGTGTTTATGCCACAACCGGTGGCACAACTCTAACCACCGGTGGTGAGCACACCACCGGTGGTTACGTTTTAGAACATTTGTGCCACCGGTTGTAGCACTTTTATATAGTATAATATATTATAAGTTTAATTATGTGCCAACCGGTGGCACAACTCTAACCACCGGTGGTGAGCACACCACCGGTGGTTATGTTTTAGAACAATTGTGCCACCGGTTGTAGCACTTTTATATAGTATAATACATTATGAGTGTAATTATGTGCCAACCGGTGGCTAAATATGAACGGAGAGCATCCACCGGCGGTTGAACCCAACCACCGGTGGATGCTCTCCGTTCATATTTAGCCACCGGTTGTTGGATTATTCAGTGTATTAAATTTTTTTTTAAAGTTCAATAATGTGTCTCGTGTCTCGTGCCTAATTAAACGTTTAAATTTTGTAGGAATCGGAGCGTCCGTGGTACCGTCGGCCCGAGTCATTGAATCGGGTGTCGCAGGTGAACACCTACTACAGGGTTGGCTTGCTAGAGATTGTCAGGGACACACTTATCGAGGTCGGGGGCCACGAGCTGCTCGAGAGGTTTCAGAACGGGCCGTTTGGCCATTTTATCGGCTGGGCACCGGGCACGCTGTCTTCGCAGGCGATACACAACCTCACTTGCCGCGCTATATGGTCAGTTAGGGGAATCTGGTTCCACATCAACGGGTCTGACGTGCAGTACACGGCGCGGGACCACGCACTGATCACGGGTTTGAGATTCGGGGCCTCGAACTTCGACAGTACGGCCCCCTGCGATCCGAGCGATGTACGTCTATTTCGGATTGCGTGTGGCGGCGATCTACGTATGACCGCTGCGGACCTGGTGAACCGCTTCAAGGGCGGAAGACGGATCCCCGGCGCCGATGACGATATCTACATCGGCATAGCCCACGTGCTCGTCGCATATATCTTCGTGTTCGGGCAAGACGGCCAGAGGATAGTTTTTCCGTGGCTTTGGGCTCTAGCCGGCGACATGGAGAGATTCTACCGGTATCCTTGGGGTGCGTACTCGTACAAGATCCTACGGAACTATTTGAGGAAGATGCCGGACAACAAGAAGTACCACTTTTACGGCCCCGCATGGGCCTTGATGATATGGGGATTCGAGGTGATTCCCGGGCTAGGAGAGTTCGCCGGTAGAGCCCGTGGAGGCGAAGGTTTGTATCCGAGATGCCTTCGGTGGAATTTTCGGAAGAACCCGGATACTGCGGACTTGCACGCTTACTTCGAGGATTTGGAGGTATTTTTATAATTAGATGCGTATTAATTTAAATTTCGTATTGGTATTTGTTAATTAATATACTTACAATTCTTGTGTTTTGTTTGATGCAGGTATATGATATGAACAATTTAGAGATCGAGCAGGACGAGATGGAGCTACCGTGGACCGTGTCTGTCCGGTGCCCGAATCCGCTCACGGTGCAGTATGCTCCGCTGACGAGCCTTACTGCGAGGGATCCGGCCGAGGTGCGTCGTGCTAGACATCCGCTGCCACCTGTAGTGATCGAGGAGGTTCAGGGTCCTCGATCTACGCGGAGATCGGGACCTTCAGTGGTCGAGGAGATACCTGAGCAGTCAGAGAGACCACCCCGACGACGTCGTTCACGACTGCCTCCCACTGATTCTTCATCGAGCAGCAGTGGAGGTCGTCCTCCGAGACGTTCCACTGATGATGCAGGCCGCATCAGTCGGTCTGAGCTTGCAGCCTTAGAGAGGCGGATGCAGAGGCATATCGATACCCGGATGGATCAGGTGCAGAGGAACATCGATTCCCGGTTTGACCAGATGAAGAAGTGGATGACAAGTCTGGTTGACAAGATGATGTGTGGCACGTCACGACGGAGTTCTCCAGTGATCGATACTCGGAGACGCAGCCCGCCGATCACTGACTCGGCGCGTCAGTCGGATGCTGCAGCTGGCGATGATCATGCTCGATATTCTACCGCCTCGTTGCCTGAGCACTTGAGTACGATACCCGAGACATCAGGCTCATATCCGGAGCACTTGTCTGGACAGATCGGATCGATGGCCCCGCCGATATACACAGAGTCTGTCATACCCCCTAGCTCGGGTACGATCTTCACTTCATCTGCGGAGGACTTGGCGAGAGCTTTTGGATTAGATATCCCCCAGTCCAGCTCTTATCCGCCGTCCAGCTCTGACGTTCCGTCCAGCTCTTACGTGCCGTACAGCTCTTATCCGCCGTCCAGCTCTTATCCCCAGTCCAACTCCTTCGATCCATCGGCGATCGATGCTCCATATGTGACGATGCGGGATTCCACATCTTCTTTTCAACCCCAACAGGTAATTTTATTTTGTTTTCGCTTTATTTCACCTATTATCTAGTTTCACTTTTCTAAGTTTTTGCATTAATTTTAAGTTACCCGCGATGGGGCACATTGATAGTGACTTTGTGCCCGTGGAGGAGTTCATTCAGGAGGAGGTTCAGTACGAGCCTCCACAGGAGCCTACTTATCCAGATGAGGTCACATGCCAAAAATTCAAACGTTTTAGGGGGATGTCTCGGAAGAAGTCAGTGATTACCATCGAGACTGAGTATCCTCTGACAGTTGGATGGTTCAAGAAGATGATCGACTTCGAGGAAAATTATTTTTGTGAGGTAAAAAACTGACAAAGTCGAGTTTTCATGTGTTTTACATTACATTTCATAGCTTAACGACATTTTTGCTACAGACGGTCGACCTGTATATGATGGCACTTCAATCGAGATTGATACGGGGCGACCACGTTTATCCCGGTCAAATGAAGGGGAGAACAATCATTTGCACAACCGAGTATTTCGTAAGTTATTAATATGCATGTTTTACAGTTATTTAATTATGAATATTCATGTTTTATAGTTTGTAGTTGTATTTATTTAAATGATATTGATTTTGCAGAGGAAACTAGAGCATGGGTACGAGACTTGCCTCGCGGATATGACGAATCAAGGGGTCCAGTTCGAGCGATGGCATTTCACCGAGAGTTGGATAGACCTCAACTGGAAGCCAGCAACTGGGTTGTTGGATGTCATTCATGGCAAAAGATCGGGATCCACGGCCATGGAGTGGTGGAACGCGACAGAAGTATGTTTTAAAGTTTTTTAATTTATATGTGATATACGCATGTTTTATAGTTTTATAATTATGAATATGCATGTTAGCATGTTTTATAGTTTTTTAAATTATGAATATGCATGTTAGCATGAATATGCATGTTAGCATGATTTTTAGTTTTTAAATATATATGTGATATATGAATGTTTTATAATTGTAGGTGATTTTTCCTATATTTGTTCAAGAGCACTTTGTCGTTGTAGTTGCGGATTTACAGAGTCGTACACTGACGTTGTACGACTCTAATAATCATCCTCTAACTGAGGGCAATTAGAACTAGAATGATCGGTCATCCCACAATGACGACATCCTCGACTTCTTCTTCTCGATGTCTCACCTCCTGATCTACGTCTACTAAGTCTCGGTCGACCAGGCATTCTTATAGCTTTATTCGGCAACACTTGCACATTAGCCACATCGACCGGTAGATCCCAAGTACTCCTATGAGGTACACGTACAATCTGTACTCTATAGGTTGCTGCCCACGCTTCTCGGCTGTAGAATTTCGCAATAAATTGAGGTATTGGCAGTCCGGCACAACTGAATAAAAAAAATAATGATAAGAAACAGATTATGAAAAACTAAATTAAAATTCGCTATAAAGAAAATTAGTACGTACTTTATCGCCGCGATCGCATGGGAACAAGGAATTATATCAAACTGAAACTCCATGCACTCACATGTCAATGCCTTCAGATCAACCGTAACCGGCCTACTACTTGTCACAACCTTAAATGTATTACGGTCCACACGATTTACCGTGTATGCACGTGATCTCTCAATCTGCACTTGCAACTTTCGTCTGACCTCTGCAGGAAATTCATGAAATTCCTGAGCTATTTTCTGACGCCTTACATCAAACCATTCTTCCATGATAAGTCTCACTGCCTCCACGCATGAGCAGATAGGAAGTCGTCGGGCCCACAATAAATTTTTGTTGAAGCTTTCGGCTGCATTAGAAGTTAGAAAACTATACCTCCGGACAGGGCACATCGATCGAGCCCACTTGGCAGGCCCAACACTCATCAGATAGTCGTATGCATTAGGCTTTGATGCCTGTATCGCGCTCATTGCTCTATTGTATTCATGTTGCCTGTATGTGTATGCGGCTTTTTGAAACAAACCAACAGTGTTCTTACTGAATCGTTTAATCTTGCCGCTAAGATGATAGTAGCACAAACAGTGTTTCGCTTCAGGAAACACGATGCCGACGGCATGCTCAATCGACACGTGTGCATCAGATACAATCACGGTGTTCGGCGTGCTACCATACGCGCTCTTCACTCTAGAAAGAAACCATAACCAAGACTCGTGATTCTCTATCGGCCCAATACCAAATGCCAATGGGAACACATGCTCGTTTGCATCCTTCGTTACTGCAACAAATAGGATGCCATTGTTCTTGCCCTTTAGGTGAGTGCCATCCACGACTATCACATGCCTCATGCACAAAGCAAATACTGCTCTACAAGCTCCAAGAGCGACAAATAAATGTCTAAATCTACCATCATGCCCGACATCGAGATCAGTGAGTGTACCTTGATTCATCACTTTAAGCATATGCAGATACCCAGGCAACAGCTGGAATGACTCCTGATACTTGCCGTAAATCATCTCCAAAGCTTGATTCCTCCCCCTGAGCGCTACATCGTAACTCACAGCCATGCCGAAACACCTCCTAAGCTCCTCCTGAATAGCCTTCGGTCTCATGATCTCATTTGCATTGCGCATCTTCTTTGCAAAATAAGCACCTATCACCTTCGAGTGAACCTTTCTCGGAGCAATATTAGCTATGTCATCCACACATGTGTGATGTGCGCAAAACTGCGACACGGCCCACATACCTCCATGACAATGAGCACGCAACATGAACGAGCAGTCAGAAGACGATTTGCAGACCCAGTGCAGTCGATATGTGTCTGATCTAATGACTCGGTACTCAGCTCGTCTCTCCAGGTTCCACATTCCAACAGCAATATTCAAGTCTTCCTTGTCGTTGTAGATCGCCCCCTCCGCTAATTCTTCAAGTGTAGGGTTTTCCTCGACCAACACGTCACATGTCGATGTCAGAGCATTAGGAGGGATCATTGGAACCATCCAATTACTTAAACAACCTTCTGTGTTAGGATTGTACTCCACATCACCATCGACATCCGGATACATCATCTCAAGTACTCTTCTCATACCTCCTGCCTCGTGCATCCATGCTGCGAAGTCGGCGAATGTAGCACTATTCAAAGCACCGAGTCGTTCTTCTTCGGAAACGGACGAAGAACGCTCAGAACTGCCTTCAGAAGCTACATAATCATCATCTTCATCATCGTCATCATCACCATCTGCACAGGTGTTCAGATCAGGAATTCCAGTTGGCTGGTGAAACCATTCGGAAGATGCCGCGACCCTTCTGATGTCGTCGAGATCATCCATCCAGTCACTATTTCGCGATGTCCCGCCAACTTCATAAGACGACACAGCGAAATCGGCATACACTATAGGAGACGGGTGGTTCCTACACAAAACTTGGAGTTCTTCATCGGTGGTCAGTCGAAATTTGATAAGCCGACCATTCCTCGATCTAGACAAATAGGAGATCTCGTATTGTGTGCCAAGTGAACTCCACATGTACTCAATGCAGCCTCTCAAACATGATATCGTGATGTTATTCATCGGGAGAGGTGCTATCCTATCCTCACCATCCGTGTACGTGCACCCGACCCAAGTTCCCCCAGTTTTCACGGTCACGTACATGTATTCCTCCATCTGCATCGACATTTATAAGAAATTAGCAACTACATAGATTGAAAGAGCTGTAAAACATGCTGTATCCACCAGTGGATGCTTGATTTCAACCGTTTGTCGTTGATTAAGGTTATAAACATACTTTAAAAGATGAAACAACGACAACCGGTGGCTGGAGGTGAATAACATTCAACAACCGGTGGCCAAGGACCACCGGTTGGTGGTACTTGTGCCACCGGTTGTGGTGTAAAATAGGTGGAAACATGGTTTCCACCTATGTTACACCACAACCGGTGGTTAGAGGACAATATTAAGCAACAACCGGTGGCCAAGGACCACCGGTTGGTGATACTTGTGCGACCGGTTGTGGCTTAAAATAGGTGGAAACCATGTTTCCACCTATTTTACCCCACAACCGGTGGTAAAGAGCCAAAATTAGGCAACAACCGGTGGTCCTATGGCCACCGGTGGTTGCACTTTTGCCACCGGTTGTGCATTTTTACCGAATAAAATAGAGTTTAATGAGTGAATACCTGGTTTTTTGGCAGAAATCTCTTCACATGGATGAGCTCGAGCTTGAATCCGAAGGTGTATCAATTATGCTAGAGAGAATATTTACTTGGGAGTTGGGAGAATGGTTGGTCAAATTGCAATTATGAGGTTATCATTCAAATTTAACTAACTTACTTTTGTGGAAATCAATACAAAATGAGAGAAACTTTTCTTGTTTTTAACAAAAGTGGGTATTTTGTGCATGTAAGTTTAGGTTTGGGTAATTTATACATGAGCAATTTCAAAATTGGGTACTTTTACCCATTCTCATTAATATAATTACACAGATAGTTTAACACGAATACATGAATACTAATTTGCATGAAACATTGAGTAATAGTAATTTGCAAGAAAAGAAAGGCTAATTAAATTAATGAGCAAGCGCGGCGGTCAACGCGGGGTGTTGATAGCATCGATGAAACGGCTGTCCAGAATCGCGGTTCCAGAATAGTGATCGCCACTACTCATTGCCAATGGCACCGCATATAAATCTGAATGCTCACTGATCAATGGAACTTCTTCTTCCTCCTCTTCAACTTGTTCTTGATCAGCCCATGGGTGTAGTTTGCTCAGCTTCCTCAAACCTTCCAGTTCCATCGCTACTTCCTTCATAGTCGGCCTATTCTCACTGTTCATCTTCACGCATCTCTTCACCAACTCCGCCACCTCTTTGATTTGCTTCATGCTTCCTTCCCTCAGCACCCGAGGATCCATTATCTGAAACAACCGATCTTCCTTTAATGCCATCACCAAGCATGTAGCCAGGCTCTTTTCTCTGTCCTTGTCTGCGCTGGTACAAAGGGGCTTCCTGGCTGTCATCAGTTCCGCCAACACAACACCGAAGCTGTACACATCGCTCTTTTCTGTCAACTGTCCCGTGTGGAAGTACTCCGGGTCCAAGTAACCTAAGGTGCCTTGGACTAGAGTGGTAACCATTGTTTGATCAAGAGGAACTAATCTTGATGCTCCAAAATCTGCTATTTTTGCAGTGTAGTATTCATCCAATAGAATGTTAGGGGATTTCACATCTCTGTGGATAATTGGCATTGCTGCTGCTGAGTGAAGATACGCCAATGCACCGGCAGCCTCCGTTGCAATTCTCAGACGACTGTCCCATGAAAACCAGGGCATTCCTCCGCTGTTATGAATATGGTGGAACAGAGTACCATTTGAAACAAATTCATACACCAGCAGAGGCACTTCTGTTTCAAGGCAACATCCAAGCAATTTCACAACATTTCTGTGGTTGACTTGAGTCAAGATGATCACCTCGTTGATGAATTGCTCGATTTGAGTTTGATCCATAATCTTCGACTTTTTGATCGCAACAACTTGATGATCGAGGAGGATTCCTTTGTAGACTGTGCCGTAACCGCCCTTTCCTAGTATGCGATCATCTGCATAGTTGTTGGTGGCCTTTTCGAGTTCTTGAGCAGTGAAGATCTTGGTGGAATTCACAGTGCTTTCACTTGAGGAAAGCTGCTGATTCAAGAGCATCCCTCCATTCTGGTTGAAGAATTTCTCTCTTTCTTTGATAACCTTTCTTTTCTTCATGCCAAGAACTAGGACTACTATTCCAACTATTAAAGTCAGAAAACCAAAGCCAATACCTGCAGAATAATCATCACATGCACTAAGTAGTTAGTACAAGTTGAACTCAAATCTAGCAAATGGAATGATACCAACCAACAACCAAATAAGTATGTGTGCGTGTATTGTGTTAATATTCGAGAAAAAGGTCAGGTACCTAAAGAGAACTTGGCAACTGGAAACATGTTCTTAGCTATGCAGCCATGTCCATCTTTTATGCCATCTCCTCGGTATCCCTTTCTGCAAGAGCATCTAAATGTTCCATTCATATTTGTGCAAATCCCATTTGCGTCACAAGGATTGCTCTCACATTCATCGATATCTGCCACACGAACCACAATTAATCATATCCATATACTATCAAAATCCAAAATTGAACAGCAAGAAAGCACAAACAAGTGTGTACCAGTGCATCCGGGGCTTAGATAAGGATTGCCTTGGTATCCTTCCAAGCAGCCACACCTGTAGCCACCAAGCCCAGTTTCAGAGTCCTTGCAGTAGCTATTACCAGCACATGCAAAACCGTCATCTTTACAACTCTGAGTTCCAATGGCCCAATCAAGAATCATAGGCACATTCTCCCTAGTCCTATTCAAGAAGCCGGGGTCTCTGAGGTCGGAAGCACTGAAGACGAAGCGCTCTGGATCAGCAAGAAACGCGTAGCCACAAGGGTTAAAGGAGGAGATGTTGATATGACTATAGATGGAGCCGAGGCTAGAGACGAAGGTTCGGAAGCCCTTGGGAATGTTGCTCTGGGCGCAGCCGATGCCACCGCACTCGCCCTCGATCAAGTCGACCTCGTTGGAGCAGCGGGCGATGCAGCCGCCGCTGAAGTTGCGGCCGTTGTATCCGATCATCATGAAGAGCTCGTCGCAGCCAACGAGGGTCAGCATGTTGGCGTCGGAGATGGAGAAGGGAGTGTCCGTGAGGTCGAGGGCTGCTTGGCTGACTCTCGTGATGCGGCCGATCTGGTCGTAGCAGCTAGCGGCGACCACGTTCTTGACTCGTACGGTGTCGTTTCGGACGTCGAGGATCTGGAGGGTTGGTAGTGCGGCGGAGAAGAGACGTGGGGCAGTGAAGGAGGTGTTGCAGGTGAGGTCGAAGAGGGCGTGGAGGGAGCAGCCTGAGCCTACGCCAATGCCGAAGGGGTATGGCACTGTTAGGTTTCCGCATTGGGTGGGGCAGTCGGGTTTTCCGAGGTTGGGTGCTGGGGAGGAGGAGGAGAGAGGGAGGAGGAGGAGGAGGAGGAGGAGATGAGAATTTGGAGACATGGATGGTTGCTGCAACTCAAGAGAAGAGGTTGTGAGTAGAATCAGAGTTTATGACTAGTTTTGGGCGTTGACTTGTACATTTCTTTAATTTCTTTAATGTATGTGCATGAGTCGTTGTTTAATGGATTTTGTGATTTGATGATGAAGATGGTGAGTTGGTGTTGGTATGGTGGGGTATTGTATTGATAGTAGCTGGCCTTTATTCTCATACCAACAACTTGTTGACAAAAAATCTGAGCTGACTTTGGAGAAATGGGTGAAGATTGAAGCCTAGAAAAATGATTTTAAAACAAAAGTTAAGCACGCCCTTGTTGACTAAAAATATGAGCTGACTTTGGAGAAATGGGTGAAGATGGAAGCCTAGAAAAATGATTTCAAAACAAAAGTTAAGCACGCCCGGTGGGACTCGAACCCACAATCGCTTGATTAGAAGTCAAGCGCCTTATCCATTAGGCCACGGGCGCCACATGTTATACATCTTATACTTACATATATCATTTGGATTAGCATATTTGCTACCTAGCTAATTCAATGACAAAAGCTAGCTAGAGATGGATAATAACTCTCCTCAACCTCAATAAAACAATGTGTTGTTGAATTTAGAGTTTGTAATAGTATTTTGGTAGACCATGTGTTGTGAACTTACAATTCATTAATTAAGTGTTAGATTATTGTTTAATGGCTGTAATTGGAAGGGATCAACTCGTTTACTTTGTGAACATAAATCTTTACAAGTCAACTGCTGAACTCAACAAAATCACAAGACAAATTATTATGTCACAATTTTTTCCATAGCTTGACCCGTTCTTCTGGCGTAATTGGCTCCACTCTTTCTAATAGTAATGTTCATGTTAAACTAAATGTCAACTTCCAATAAAAATACTGTAATAATTTATTCATATAGTCAGTCCTGTTTATTAATCTTGGACCGAGTACTAAATTTGTTTGAATTCTACATATGATTTTAACAAATATGTTAATGTCTGTGTCCCTGATGTTTATTATTAATTACTACATTTTATTTGATGTATATATTTATATCTACTATACCTACTTATCCGGTGTTAACATTGTTTATGTCCATGTACATTCTTATACTATTGGGCTCAATTATATATTAATAATTTTCTCACACTTATTTAGGGAGAGATGTGAGTTGTTGGGCATATGACCGAGTAACAGCCTACGAAACCCAAGCCCAATGTCCGTATATGCCCACCACAGCCCATTTGGGCCTTTTGAGTTAGACCGGACCGGACATATGGTTTATGGGTCCTTATTTACGTTACTATCCAAATTCTTACATCTTCTAATTATAGCAATTCTCAAGACTCAAGACTTTGTTTATCATAGTGTAGTTGTGTATGTAATAAACTGGACATACTCGTCGAGTTTGAAAGGCTATGAGTAGTAATAATAGAAAAGTGGACCCTAAAATCACTACATGTGAAGAAAAGAAGCTAAGAGATAAAAGAGAAAACTATAGTGATCCAGTATCTTATTTTGGGGCCAAAAACCCTACCCTAAAACTTCCAACATTATATAAAGCCGACCACACTCGTCACTGCCAACCTCAAACGCCATCTCCCTTGCCTTCTAAACCCTAATTCATTCATTTTATTCCCATTAATCTCATTCTCATTTTCATTTGTAAGTCTTGCCAGACATTCATTTTAATCCTATGTCATATACTACGCTCTTTTCGAAACGATTCGATGATTTGTGTGTTGTGAATTTTTAGGTTCAAACGATGTCGGACGAGGAGAGGGAGGAGAAGGAGTTGGATCTCACCACTCCTGAAGTCGTTACCAAATACAAATCTGCTGCTGAAATCGTGAACAGTAAGATTTTCTTCTCTCGTAATTTTGTGTTCAATCTGTTTTAAGTGTGTTAGGCATTTGTGGTTGAAGATTTTTTTATTAAGCTGACATCTAACAAAAATCAGTTTCATGCTTTATTCATTTGCACCTCTGAGAAGGTCTTTGTTGTATGCAGAGGCGCTGCAATTAGTATTGTCTGAATGCAAGCCGAAGGCTAAGATTGTCGACCTTTGTGAGAAAGGAGACTCTTTTATTAGAGAGTGAGTAGTCCTGTTTCTCTGTACTGCTATCGAGAAACTTCAGATTTTAAAATTCATATATTCCGCTTAATATAGCTAGCTGTATAGACTAATTTTTCAATCTTTTCCTATTGTTATAGTCAAACTGGTAACATGTACAAGAATGTGAAAAAGAAGATTGAAAGGGGTGTCGCCTTCCCAACATGTATCTCAGTCAACAACGTTGTCTGTCACTTCTCGCCATTGGCTAGTGATGAGACTCTACTGGAAGAAGGAGATATAATTAAAATGTTAGTTCACATGAGCTCAGTGGATCTGAATATTCATATATTACGGGGATCTTGGTATCTCCTTTTGGAAACTAGGAATGATGCGTTTAATTATGATTTTGTATTTGCAGTGATATGGGGTGTCACATTGACGGATTTATTGCTGTAGTTGCACATACCCATGTTCTTCAGCAGGGACCCGTTACTGGAAGGGCTGCTGATGTTATTGCTGCTGCTAATACTGCAGCGGAGGTTGCGTTGAGGTTTGTCAGACCAGGGAAAAAGGTATCTTTAGCACTTTTTTGCTGTTTTATGATTTTGAAGTTCAAGTGAGAAATAGTTTTAATCGGTTATTGTTATTATCATCTATAAGATTGGCATCTAGGAAAATTTTCTAGTTTTGTAGTCTTTATTACTATCACATAGTGTTGGTACCCCCTACATGATGAACACCTCTTATGGGCTATGGGTTTATATCCAGATGATGCTATATAGTCATAGTTACTCTGATAGGGGACATTTTTTTATTTCCATCTATGTAAATATTAATTTTTTTGACTTGTTTATTTCCTTTCTATTTAAAATTATCGGGGCAACTTTGCCGAGGTGATTGAGACCATGTGAATCTCCTCTTTTTCCCTGTTGCCTATACTGCT
The DNA here is from genome assembly GCA_026898415.1 of Leonotis leonurus. Taxonomy (NCBI): domain Eukaryota; kingdom Viridiplantae; phylum Streptophyta; class Magnoliopsida; order Lamiales; family Lamiaceae; genus Leonotis; species Leonotis leonurus. The sequence goes on from JAPKLX010000007.1 coordinate 6,257,060, forward strand.
ATTGGCTTACTAAAATATTATTGTCGATCCTTGCTTTAGGGTATTAACCCTCCCTCGTGAGCCTATATTGTATTTTACAAAAACAATTTAAATAATATTTGGTTTCTGATTATGTAAGCATACCATATAATTGGTAAATGCAGATTACTTGCAATTATCATGGGGCAACTTTGCCGAGGTGATGAGTATATTTATCTCCTCTTTTTCCCTGTTGCCTATTTTTTTATTGGCTAACTTTGATATCCTGGATGGTGCTGTGTTAATGTACCAACCCCTCCCTCGTGAGCTGACAATTGATTTTTATCCAAAAAGTACTTTTTGACTCTCACTGAAACATAAGGATGATTTGGTGAACCGGTATAACCAAGTGTATATTTTAGAATGGAAAGCATGATTCTCTACATGATGTTAATATTTATGAGTGATGGATTTTTCATCCCATGAAACTCTATGTAGTCATAGTTACACTGATGGAGTCATGTTTTTTCCCCTCTCTAGGCCGTGTCAACATTGTGAAAATTCAACCTGTTCCTGGTCATTGTTATTTAATTTTGATTTTTTAGGATTTGGCAACTTTGCCAGGTGATCAATTTTGGTATTGATTTCCTCTTTTCCCTGTTGCCGATATTTATGTAGTAGGCTGGATTTGATTATTTGAGATTGATATTCACAACTTCACATTGTCACTCTTGCAATTTTATATAGCCAAAATTCTTAAAAAATCACTGATAACAGTTGTGACTACCCAAAATGCGAGACCACTTTGTGTGAATAATTGAAATATTTGATTGCTAGTTCATTTTGGTGCTAGGAATGTTATACTTTTTGATAGATATTTAGTTTTTTTTACTCTGCTGTGCATATTTTGTTTTTTTACTCTGCTGTACATATTTTATTTCTAACCAATTCTCGTATTCTCATTGATGGTAGAACAAAGATGTCACTGAGGCAATCCAGAAAGTTGCAGAGTCTTATGATTGCAAGATTGTTGAAGGGGTTTTAAGTCATCAAATGAAGCAATATGTTATTGATGGAAATAAGGTAGTTTTAAGTACCCCTGGTCCTGATACACGAGTTGATGATGCAGAATTTGAGGAGAATGAGGTCTATTCAATTGACATTGTTACAAGTACAGGTGAAGGCAAGGTGAGATTTTTTTCATTGAATGTGATTTATTTTTTGCACTTGTTTTAACATTTTTCTCTCTTATCAATGAGTGTGAGACTCAGAATTCTGTATGAATTTTGCAGCCGAGAGTGTTGGATGAGAGGCAGACAACTATATATAAAAGAGCTGTTGATAAGAATTATCACCTAAAGATGAAAGCCTCTCGTTTTATCTTCAGTGAGATCAGTCAGAAGTTCCCCATCATGCCGTTTTCTGCTAGGTTTGTCTTGATAATCTTTTCTGGGTTCTGGCTTTTTATTTCATATTCTAAAGATCAGGATGATACTGGAACAGGGCTTTGGAAGAGAAGCGTGCTCGTTTGGGCCTAGTAGAATGCGTGAACCATGAGCTTTTACAGCCATACCCTGTACTTCACGAGAAATCTGGTATGAATTAGATGATCCACCTTCTAAATTCCCATATCCGATGCTATCAGCTCACATTATAGTTTTATATCATAATCATTTTGTAGGTGATCTCGTCGCGCACATCAAGTTCACTGTGTTGCTAATGCCTAATGGGTCGGACCGAGTAACGTCTCATCCTATGCAGGAGCTACAACCAACAAAAACAGTTGATGATCCTGAGATCAAATCCTGGTTAGCACTGGGGATTAAGACAAAGAAGAAGGGTGGCGGCAAGAAGAAGAAAGGTTAAGATCGAGTACACTTGCTCCTGACAATTCGTTATCTGGTATTGATGTTCTTTCCAACATGTTTAATAAATTTGTCAAATTGTGATTTTGCAGGAAAGAAAGGTGGAGATAAATCGGAGGAGACAGCTAAAGCAGAGCCTATGGAAGAGGCAACTAATGGCACAGCTTCTTAAGTGAGCTTCAAAATGCATGCAGTAATTATGGACGCGACAACGAACAACGAACAACTCAAGCTCCATGAGAAAGGAGAGAGAGTTCTTGTTTTCATTTGTGTATGCTAACCATGAAATGAAAATTTTGCCGCAGCCCCCAATTGTATTTGGTTGTTTTTTAGTCATGAATGTGAATCTAACCTGAGATGCTTTGAAATGTGTTTTATTTTGTACACAGCTGCATGGCATTTTTTTTGTATTCGATTTTGGTTTTTAGATAGAAAAGAAAATTCATTGTTGTCTGAATGAATGAAAATATTGGGGATTGCTGACGTCATTTTTTGGAGATAATAATAATGGAGATGGAAATTATCGTGCTTCGACAACTAATTAATTACAGATTTCGATTTCGTTAGTTTGAATGTGTCATAATTTCTCTATTTCCTTTGCTGTGGGTAGTATGCAATATGATGGTTGATATGTGTACAGATAGTGAAATATTTTAAAAATTATATGTCGATTAGTTTGATGATGCGGATCTGATTTGAGCTTGAAAAATAAGCATATTATATTTCATCCACGTTAAAATTACGTATTATAGAATTGCTGATTATTAATTGGAGAGAGGAACTATAAAGAAATGAAGAATAATAGATAGATGAAAAATAAAGAAAAACGTGTTGCTGATAATTGAATTGATGCCAAGAACGCTGATTGCAATTAAAACCATTTAATAGATCATGATTCACGTTGCTGACAATTATTTATTCTTAAAATTTGTCATTGTGCAGATTTTAATCTCTTTTCATATATGGTTCAGATTATCTAAACCCATCCGATCCGACGTCTTATAATTAAGGTGCAATGCATGTGATGTGAATTATCATTTCACAAACACAACGCCAATTATTATTGATGTTTTAATTTGCATCCATATTCAACACATGCTTATGTGCTAGCTTCTACATTTAATTAACTTATTCATATATATGGTAATAATAATAATAGTAAATTGAACCACATGAAAGGTTTTTAATCAAGTCAATCAGACCTAGCTAGCTCCCAACGATATTTAAAAAAGATTTAACGTATTATAACTATATATCGTAATTATTACTGTTTTAAATTATTACGCCATGTGAAATTATTTTAATCAGCTCAATAAAAAAATACATACATACATATGTATATATATGTGTGTATATGTATATCAATGACGAAGAAAAATGATTTCATCCTAATTATTGCTCACAGATATATATTAATAGCGGAGTCACCTGCTAATCAAAATGTATATATAAATACTTAATTTATTATTAGAAGACCACGTGAAAATTACTTATCATTTCAATAAAGAAAATAAATAAATAGATTAACAATAGCAATTTATTATTTATATTGTGAACATCTTTAACCGATCGATAGTAATGAATATTAATATATTTGATCTTCAAATCAGCACTCCAAGGGAAGAGATATAAATACATATCGAATGATACTAGTACTAGTACATGATGAATTATTACCACGAAAAACAGATATTTAAAATGAAAACTACTGGCCTCTACTTATGAAATCCTACGAGGTTGATTATATCTAACAGCTTTTTCTAATTTAATTAATACATGGTTAATTATACAAGAAACGCATTGACCATAAACGAGTAAATGAGAGAGATGTAGCTAGGAAGTAGAAATGTACTACTAATTAATATAGAGAGAAATGAGATGAATTGTTAGACAAGTAAAATATATAGTGACAATGAAGTTAATAACGAGAGCAAAGTAATTAAAAGTAAAACCAGAGTGGAGTGACGACTCCACCACCACCTTTCAATCAACTCATCCCTTTCTTTCTGCTTACTACTAATCACTAACCAGTAATCACTCCTAAATACACCAATACCAATACTAATACCAATATAATATAAAAATTTGTCACCCCTCTCTCACTCTCACTCTCACTCTCTCAGTCTCACTCTCTCAACTCTCTCAACTCTCTTACTATAACATTAACATTAACAACGCCCCCCGTTTATTTCATTGTCATTTGCCAACTATAAATAGCCCCACAAGGCACAAACTTTCCATCTCTCACAAGTCACATCAAATCAAATCCAATCCAAACTCAACTCTCTCTCTACAACCTACCTTTCCTTAATCCCAGTGAAACCGTAAGAGATGGAAACCAAAATCGGTTCGTTGAATCCATGCAAGTTGGCAGCCTACAGTGACTTTGGCTCCCTCCCCTCCAACGGCGTCGTTTCAACCGTTCAGCCTTCCGCCATTCCGGTCGACACCTCGGAGGCCACGCTCGGCCGCCACATTGCCCGCCGTCTGGTGCAGATCGGCGTAAGCGACGTCTTCTCCGTTCCCGGCGACTTCAATCTCACGCTGCTCGACCACCTCATAGCTGAGCCCGGCCTCAACTTGGTCGGCTGCTGCAATGAGCTCAATGCCGGCTACGCCGCCGACGGCTACGCCCGCGCTCGAGGCATCGGCGCCTGCGTCGTCACGTTCACCGTCGGAGGCTTGAGTATTCTCAACGCTATCGCCGGCGCCTACAGCGAGAATCTCCCGGTGATCTGCATCGTCGGAGGTCCCAACTCCAACGACTATGGTACCAGCCGGATCCTGCATCACACCATCGGTTTGCCGGATTTCAGCCAGGAGCTGCGCTGCTTCCAGACTGTTACTTGCTACCAGGTTCTCTACATACAGTTCAATCTACTGTTTTTTTCTTTTAAGTGTGAATTTATTTATTTATCGATTAAATCGAACGACTGACTCTGCATGTGTATATATAATTTTGGCGTTGATTGTAGGCTGTGGTGAATAATTTGGAAGATTCGCATGAGTTGATTGACACGGCGATATCAACAGCGTTGAAGGAGAGTAAGCCTGTGTATATCAGCGTTAGCTGCAACTTGTCGGCGATTCCGCATCCCACGTTTATTCGCGACCCAATACCATTTTCTCTCACCCCTAAGTAAGCTAACATGCAGCTGAGCCTGAGCTGCATCCTTTCACTTTCTATAGTTGAATGATTGAGTGTGCATGAGTTGAAGGTGGTTGAGGATTGCAAATAAATGTTGTTGATGATTGGTTTTCAGGTTGAGCAATGAAATGGGTCTGTATGCAGCTGTTGAGGCGGCAGTGGTGTTCTTGAATAAGGCTGTGAAACCAGTGTTAGTGGGAGGTCCAAAACTGCGTGTAGCCAAGGCTTGCGACGCGTTGGTAGAATTGGCGGATGCTTCTGGTTATCCCCTTGCAGTCATGCCATCAGCAAAAGGGCTAGCCCCTGAGCACCACCCTCATTTCATAGGTACCTACTGGGGTGCGGTGAGTACAACATTCTGTGCAGAGATTGTGGAATCAGCTGACGCTTACCTCTTTGCTGGACCAATCTTCAACGACTACAGTTCCGTAGGGTATTCTCTGCTTCTCAAGAAGGAGAAGGCGATAATAGTGCATCCTGATCGTGTGGTGATCGGTAATGGGCCTACGTTTGGGTGTGTTCAAATGAAGGATTTCTTGGTGGCCCTGGCGAAAAGGGTGAGGCCTAATAAGACTGCTTATGAGAACTACCATAGGATTTATGTTGCTGATGGACATCCTCTCAAGAGTGAGCCTAATGAGGCTTTGAGGGTTAATGTTCTGTTTCAACATATACAGAAGATGTTGTCCGGAGAGACGGCTGTCATTGCTGAAACAGGGGACTCTTGGTTTAACTGCCAGAAGCTTAAATTACCAGCTGGATGTGGGTGAGTACCTCTCTCTCTCTCGTTCTATAATCTATACTACTACTAATTTAATTGATGTTCAGTATCACATGCTTTACACAGACACACACACAAAAAGAAAAGAAAAGAAAAGAAAAGAAAAGAAAAAGAAAGATGAAAATGTTGGTTTTGAAGGTATGAGTTCCAGATGCAATATGGGTCGATTGGTTGGTCAGTTGGTGCAACGCTGGGTTATGCTCAAGCTGTACCGGAGAAGCGGGTGGTTGCGTGCATCGGCGATGGCAGCTTCCAGGTAATGGATTTTGTTATGAATATGCGATTGAGTAGTGTGAGGTTTGACATTAATAAGCAGTGCAGGTGACGGTGCAGGATGTGGCAACAATGATTAGGTGCGGGCAGAATAGCATCATATTCTTGATAAATAATGGTGGGTACACGATCGAAGTGGAGATCCACGACGGGCCTTACAATGTGATAAAGAACTGGAACTACACAGGGCTGGTGGATGCCATCTGCAATGGCGAAGGCAAGTGCTGGACTACCAAGGTCCGATGCGAAGAGGAACTTATTGAAGCCATAGATACAGCGAGTGGTGTGAAAAGTGATTGCTTGTGTTTCGTAGAGGTGATAGTGCACAAGGATGACACCAGCAAAGAACTTCTTGAATGGGGATCAAGGGTCTCCGCTGCTAATAGCCGCCCACCAAATCCCCAGTAGTTATATTAATCATGTCAATTGCTTGCTCATACTGTACCTGGAATGGATGGATTATGGATATTGATTGGGCTTCTTACTACAATAAATTCCATATCATTCGTCGAATGTATTATCCACCTTACCTTAACAAGCTCCACTAGTTAAAAAGTTGTATATTGACTTTAAAAGCATAGAGAGAGTTGGGCCTCATAACCTACTGGGCTACCATCTACCAAGCAAACCAGCTTAAATCAGCTCAAGGCCCATTTAATTCAAGACAAGGCAACTATATATATATATATCACACAAACCCTAGCTACGTTTATATTCTTCGCCATATATATATATATCCCTTCGTTTCCGATAACCCACTTTGCGTTTGTAGAGGCGACTGTTTCACTAGCGTTTCCCTTTCAACCATGAGAGCCAAGGTAATTAATTGTTTGATTCAGATGCTTCTTTACTTATCTATAGTGCGACTCATTTAATTCATGTGTAACAGTGGAAGAAGAAGCGTATGAGGAGGTTGAAGAGGAAGCGCCGAAAGATGAGGCAGCGTTCCAAATAGACTTCCCAGTTCACAGCGAGTCGTTTCTAGGGTTTCACTTTCACTTTATGTTTTCTGTTTCTGAAATTTTGTTATGTAATAGTGGGTTATGACTCTTCTGAACTTTGTGTTTTTGGATCTACTATTTAATCAATTCAGATTTTCATTAATAATCAGTTTCTTTTGTGTGTTTTAATTCCCAATATTTTTTTGTTTGATGTGTTTTATATCTGTTATGATGACTTATCTTTACTCTGATCATGGTTGATATATTCACCTGCTCGTTTCGTTAGATTATTACTCTTTTAAAAGCACTTAAGAGGGTCTAAAGATGGAAAGTTTCTTTCTCTTTGTTTTCTTGAAAGCGGCAATAGCGCCTGCATTCTTCAATTTGCGTAACATTCTTTACCCATTTCGTTATGGATATTTCTTTCAGAAAAGGCGACAAACACTTCAAATCTTTATCATTTTAGTTAGTACCCTTCAACCCTTCTAGGTTCGAGCTTCTTGTTTCATTAGTAATTAGTAAATTTGAAGTTCATTTACACACAGATAACGTCCCACTCCCCTCTATTGAAACAAGTTGACATTTTAATGTTGCCCCTATCCCCATTGGGAAAGAGGTTCCTATCCGGTCCGGATTTTGGGAAGACCTCCAAGCCACGAAATTTGAAGAAAAATTTTCCTGGATGGTCCCATGTCTCGAATTTTAAAATTAATTTTGAGAAATCGAAAGTTCGAATTGAGGTTTTGGCCTAATTTTCACCCCTGGCTAAAAAACACAAAGAACAAAGACCTACAAAAAATTATTTAATGTATTGACTATTGATGCTTGATTAGATTTATTGAAATTTCTCAAAAAATATTTGTTACAAAAGTTTAATTTTTTGTAACCTACCAAATAATAATAATCTATAATTTGAAATACGATTTAAATATTAAAATCAAGAGTCCTCATGGTCCTAACCTAATGAGTTCAAGTTCTATGTTTAGGTAACTTCATTAATATGACAAATCAACAATTTAGCTTTTCTATATCACGATTCACAAAGTCACAAGTTCAAACCAAATAGGGCCAAGTCTTCATTATGGTACTAAATCACAAACAAAGGCTCCCAAAGTCAGACCAAAATTTTAAACTAATAGAGGGACCGACATTAACGCGTTGAATACTAGCTGTACGATCACACTCATAAACACAAACACAACGATTAGTTAGCCATTTTTTACTTTTGAGAGAAGACAAAACAAAAAAGATAAAGAGGAAGAGGAAGAGGAAGAAACGAACCTCCCTCTCTGACCATCCAATCTCTATCTCCCTCAAACATTTGGCAGTTCATTGCTTCGCCGTTGAACCTGAATCTGTTGAAAAGGCTCAGTTGATGACTTCATCACTAGGCATGCTTATTGGAGTTTCTTGCAACTCAACCCAATGAGAACTCAACTCTTTCCATGCCTTCTTTTCATATCCCTGATCCAAATCTTGATTGCAATTCTTGTTTCTAGCCAATGCCTTGAAAATCAAAGATCCTCATTGCTGCAGCTCAGGAGCACCCTTCGTTTTGATTCTAGTTTTTCTACCAAGCTGGTGACTTGGAACCTGAATGATGAGGACTGCTGCAGATGGGAAGGAGTGGACTGTGATGGCGAAGGGAGTGTGATCAGTTTGAACCTCGAGAACGAGACGATTGCAGGAGGGATCGACAATTCAACGACTCCTCTTTTCGAGCTTCACTATCTTGAAAGGCTAAATTTGGCCTTCAACTTATTCAAGGGCGCACAGATTCCAAAGGGACTTGAAAACTTGACCAATTTGGCATACTTGAACTTGTCTAATGCTGGTTTTGGTGGGCAGGTTCCGGTGGAAATTTCAAGATTGAGCAGCTTGCAAGTTCTTGATCTCTCATCCTTGTTTGTAGGAGCTCAGCTTCTAAAACTTGAGAATCCGAATCTGCAGAGGCTTGTTCAGAATCTCTCGAGCCTCAGAGAGCTTTATCTTGATAATGTCAACATTTCGACTCAAAGAAGTGAGTGGTGCCAAGCCTTGTCTTCTTCTTTACCCAACTTAACGACTTTGAGCTTGCGCAGTTGCGGTCTATCAGGCCCTCTTGATTCTTCCCTTGCACGCCTTCATACTCTCTCAAGTCTCCGTCTTGATGGCAACAATCTCTTTACAACTGTGCCAAAATTCATGGCGAATTTTTCAAATTTAACAAGCTTGACTTTGGGAAGTTGCTTTCTGCAAGGTGCTTTCCCGGATACCATATTTCAGGTACCCACTTTAGAAACTCTGGATTTGTCCAACAACAAGAATCTCAGCGGCACCATTCCACAGTTGCCTTTGAGCAGTTCTTTAAGGACTATGGTGCTTAGCCATACTAGTTTCTCAGGTCCCTTGCCCAATTCAATTGGCAATCTTAGAAATTTTTCAAAGATAGACCTTTCGAATTGCAACTTCACCGGATGGATTCCGACAACCATTTCTAATCTAAAAGTGCTAGTCTACATAGATTTCTCATTCAATTCTTTCATAGGTTCAATACCCCCCTTTAGCATGTCCAATAAACTGACTTACCTAGACCTTAGCCGCAATTCTCTGGCAGGTTCACTTTCGTCCAATCATTTTGAAGGCCTCACTGATCTTGAATACATAAATTTGGGGGTCAATTTATTGAGTGGGAGCATTCCTCCTCCTCTGTTTGCTCTCCCTTCATTGAAGAAACTTCAGCTTTTCAACAACAGATTTAGTGGACCGATTGCTGGGTTTTCCATCTCAAATCCCTCTCTTCTGGATACGGTAGACTTGAGCAGTAACCAGCTTGAAGGGTCTATTCCGGGGTCTTTCCTCAAACTTGAGAGGTTGATTGTTCTATCACTTTCTTCGAACCTCTTCAATGGCACCTTAAATCTGGCAAACGCTCACAAGTTTCCCAACCTCACAAGACTGGAGCTTGGATATAACAATTTGTCTGTTGATACAAGCAATTCAAGTTTGTCTATGCTGCCCCAGTTAAGCAGGTTAAATCTAGCTTCCTGCAACTTGTCCGGTTTTCCTGATCTGAGAAACCAATCCAGGCTGACATTTTTGGACCTCTCCAACAACCATATTGCGGGGGAAATACCTAGCTGGATTTGGACTGTGGGAGGTGGATCACTCTTCCATTTGAATCTTTCTTCTAATCTCTTTGTGGGCGTCCAAAAGCCAGTCGATGTGTCTCCATTTCTTGGCACATTAGACTTGCACTCAAACCAACTTCAAGGCGAGATTCCAGTCCCCTCAGAATTAGCTGTTTATGTAGATTACTCCAGCAACAAGTTTGGGCAGATAATTCCAGCTAACATAGGAAGCTTTGTTTCGAATGCAGTCTTCTTCTCTGTAGCAAACAACAGCCTCACTGGACCAATTCCTGTATCTCTTTGCAATGCAACGTACCTTCAAGTTCTTGATTTGTCTGACAACAAGTTGAATGGTAGAATACCAAATTGCCTAGTAAAGAGTTCCAGTCTTGCAGTGCTGAATCTGAGGAGAAATAATATCAGTGGGGAAATACCAGATGTGTTTTCTTCCACCTGTGGTTTAAAAACTTTGGACCTCAGTCAGAATGATCTAGAAGGAAAAATCCCACAGTCCATGGCCAACTGCACATCTTTAGAAGTCTTGAATGTTGGAAACAACAAGATTGATGATGCGTTCCCATGCAGGCTGAAAAGTAGTTCCAGTTTGCGTGTCCTTGTTCTGCGCCACAACAAGTTTTATGGGGACATAAACTGTTCTCAGGTCAATGGGAGCTGGCCAAATCTTCAAATCATTGATTTAGCTTTCAATGTCTTCAGTGGAGAAATAAATCCATGGTGCATTGCAAATTGGAAAGGAATGACACTAGGCAATGGCAGTCAGTTGAGTGGAGACCACATAAGGTTTCAGTTTCTGAGTAACGTCTACTACCAGGATGCGGTGACAGTTACTATCAAAGGCCTAGAACTTGAGCTTGTCAAGATTTTGACAGTCTTTACTGCTATCGATTTCTCCTGCAACAATTTCAGAGGGCACATACCCCAAACAGTTGGAGATCTCAGCTCACTGTATGTTCTCAACTTATCACATAATTCTTTCTCAGGTGAAATTCCAAGCTCCATTGGTAACCTTAAACAGCTTGGATCACTGGACCTTTCTGTCAACAACCTGACTGGGATAATACCACAAGAACTCACACGTCTCAACTTTCTCTCATTCTTGAACTTATCATACAATATGCTAGTTGGAATGATCCCCGTTGGTCCCCAGATTCAAACCTTCTCGCAATCAAGCTTCCAAGGAAATCCAGGGCTGTGTGGATTCCCTTTGAACATAAGCTGCTCCTCTGTTCAACCATCAGCAAAGCCAGCACGTGGATGGACTAGCATAGATTTCAATTGGCAGTTTGTGTTCACCGGATTGGGATTTGGTGTTGGTGCTTCATTGATTCTTGCACCTCTGGTGTTCTGCAAGGAGTGGAGGGAAAGGTGTGATGAGAAAATGGATCAGTTTCTGAAACTGATATATCCGAGCTACGGATTCAGTTACATCAGGTATGATGGCAAGGTTGAGGCGGTAAAAGGCTATGAACACAAGATGGCAGATGCTGATGATGAAGAAAAAATGAGAAGCATAACGCTAAGCGGAAGGTACTGCATTTTCTGCACGAAACTTGACACTCAGATGAAAACAGTGATGCATAATACCAAATGTACATGCTATTTCTCACCTCCCAGAATCTCTACGCCCACATCATCATCCTCATCCTCATCATCATCATCCGCTTCTTCTTTGCTAGTCATATATCACTGAAACTTCTTTTTTATTTTATTTACTTGTTCCCTCAAATTTGTACAGATACATAGATAGATATATGCATATATGCATTATGTGGAAAAGGGATTCTTGAATCATGATATAAGAGTTTTGGAGGATTTGTTTCATTAACAATGCTCGGTTCCTTAATCCTTACTTTGTTAAATAGTAAAATACGTAACAGAAGAAATAACCTTTTGTTTTGTCAATTTATATCTGATCATGTCAATGAGTAAAAGAAGAGAGGAATGAATGAATATGGATGAAGAAATTCAATGAAGCAGACAAGACAAGATACAAGGAGTAGAATCGAGCCATAAACTGGGCTCTTCCATTTGGTCTAATGGGCCTTTTAAAATGAACACGACTGAGTAAGTGACATTTACAGAAACAAATTAAAACTATGTTTACAATCTGAATCAAAGTTGTTAATATTTTCTAAATTGGAACAGTTTGTTTGATTTTGGTTTGGTCTCCATATATTGGATAAGTTCTCTTTAATAGTTGATTAAATTTCATTATTAAAGCTGAAAAACAAAATATAATAACCCAAATTCCTCCAAATGTTCTTCTTTTCGCCTTGGGACAAAATATATAATAATACTTTCATTAGTTTTGGAGTGTTTTTTTTGTTGTTGTTGTTGTAATTAGCTAGGGCTGATGATTAGAGAGATGGGTGCAATGCCCATGCTGTGTTTTAATTAAAATAAAATATTGCAGCACCCTCCCTTTATTTCTTCATTTAAGCGGCTATCCATTTCTAACGGATTTTTACGCTTTTCCTTTCATTTCCTTTTCTTTTCTTTTTTATAAAAATAAAAATATAGGTTACCTTTTCGATAACGTGAATTCTATGTGTAAGAAAAAACAATAAAAACGAAATGCAATCACAGAATCAATTGAATGAATTGGTATGGAAGTACATTGATATATAGTAGCATTACTCTATATTTAGAGGCAGAGAGAGAGAGAGAGAGAGAGAGTGGCCGTGCCGATAAACGGCCACCACCTCCCAACTCCCACCTTCAACCAAATTATAAGATTTTCCCAAGTTCAGATTGTAGGAGTATTGTTGTTTTTCTTAATTTTTAATTTATTTCGCCGGGGACGAGAGGAATTCCTGGGGACAACGTTGTTTGGTTAGGGAAGTTTCGGCTTTTTTGGTCAATGGTGGTGTTTACAGGTAAATGTTTGATCTAGCTTCACCCCGTTGCATTTTTCTTTTCTTTTTTTTTCTTTTAATTTTTACTTTTCAATAATTTATAAGATGTTATTTTGATTGAAGGAAGATGCAAAAATGCAATGCGTGGTTCGAACATGATTGATGTGCGCAAAGGCTCCCAGGTTTTATCCATAAATCCGATGGCCGGTGGCGGAAAGGAGGGTTTTCTTCAGCAGTTGCAAGAACATTTGAGGGTTAGTTCAGTTATGCCGAGAGCTCATCAACGCTATCAGAGTGTTTCTCCAACTAGTGGCAATTCTTCTACTGTAGCAGACGCTCTTGCAGCGTACGGGCTTCCTCAGAAGGATCTGCTCGAGCCTCAAATCTATCCGTTTCTCAAATTTGTCGATTTTGTGGGTGTTTTAGCTGATGTATACAGGAGACTTGGGAATTGCCCTGAATTGGAGAGATCAGAGATCTATATGGAGCAATGTGCTATCTTTATGGGTTTGCCTGATCCAAAATTGTTTAGGAGATGTCTTTGTTCTGCTAGGCAGCATGCTGTGGATGTACATTCTAAGGTTATACTTTCGGCTTGGTTGAGGTATGAGAGAAGGGAAGATGAGCTGTTGGGAGTTTCTACAATGGATTGTAGTGGATGGAGTTTGGAATGCCCTAAGAGTTCTTTGGTATCAGGGTACAACCCTGAGTCTGCAAATGATAGTTGTTTGTGTTTTCGTGGCAGGAAAGAGGATGAGGGAGGTTTGGAATCCGACGATGAATGCTCCACATCAATGAGTTATGCTGATGTTGTTGTTGATGATGATGAGTATGATATGTGGTTTTGCATTGGGGAGCATGAGGTCAGATGCAATAGGTTTAAGATTGCTTCACTCTCTAGACCGTTTAAATCAATGTTGTATGGCAACTTTGCTGAAGCGAAGAAGGAGAGGATATATTTCACCAAGAATGGGATATCTGTCAAGGCAATCACAGCTGCTGAGGTTTTCAGTAGGATAAAGAGTGTGGATTCTTTTGATCCAAATATAGTTCTTGAACTATTGTCTTTTGCGAATAGGTTCTGTTGTGATGAACTAAAATCTTCTTGCGATGCATATCTAGCATCTCTAGTTGATGATATCGAAATTGCTCTTCAACTCATTGATTGTGGGTTGGACGAGAGAGCATACCTACTGGTGGCAGCTTGCATGCAAGTAATTCTAAGAGAACCCTCAAGTTTAATGCAACCAAACGTATTGAAACATTTTTGTAGTTCAGAAGCTATGCAACGTTTAACATCAGCTGGGCATGCTTCCTTTTTGCTTTATAGTTTTTTGAGCCTTATAGCCATGGAAGAGAACATGAAATCAAATGCAACAATAATGTTGTTGGAAAGAATGGGAGAATGTGCTACCAAGAATTGGCAGAAGCAGCTAGCCTTCCACCAGTTAGGTTGCGTGATGTTCAAAAGAAATGAATATAAGGATGCTCAAAAATGGTTTGAGGCAGCTTTTCAAGCTGGTCATGTATACTCCATAGTTGGTGTAGCAAGAGGAAAAGACAAGCGTGGGCACAAGTATAAGGCATTCAAGTTGATTAACTCTCTCATTTCTGACTACAATCCCTGTGGTTGGATGTATCAAGAACGATCTCTTTATAGCAGTGGAAGAGAAAAAATGATGGATTTGAATACAGCTACTGAAATGGACCCAACCCTTTCTTATCCTTACAAGTATAGAGCTGTCTCCTTAATGGAGGATGACAGAATTGGTGATGCCATATCTGAGGTTAACAAAATAATTGGTTTCAAGGTCTCCACAGACTGCCTTGAGCTACGCGCTTGGTTCATGATTTCTCTGGAGGACTATGAAGGAGCTCTCATGGATGTTCGTGCACTTCTAACTTTAGACTCTCAGTATATGATGTTTCATGGAAAGCTGCCTGCGGAGCAGTTGGTAGAGCTTCTACGCACTCATGTCGAGCAACGTGATCAAGCTGATTGTTGGATTCAGCTTTATGAGAGGTGGTCATCTGTAGATGACATTGGCTCTCTAGCTGTTGTACACCATATGTTGGCTAATGATCCAGGGAAAAGCCTTTTATGGTTTAGGCAGTCTCTCATCTTACTGCGGTCAGTAGTCAAATAATTATATCTTCGACTCTATGCTGGTGTTCTGCAGAATCAGAATGTGCATAAATTCATGCAATATGACATTATATATTTTATGTAATATTCTTTATGGTAATATATGATTTTTTTTTTTATCGATAAGTTTTTGGTTCTCCTCCATAATTATATTGCAGAAGGTGCACAAAATCATATGCTCATATGTTATTTGTTTATGATATAAGTTCCCATGAAGAGATTGTGAAAAAAATCTATATGTTAACCTATCGGTATTATGTTATGCTACTTTTTAGAAGTCTCAAGTATTATTATTTGATTTCTACAGATTAAATTGCCACAAGGCCGCTATGAGAAGTCTGAGAATAGCTCGAAATCATTCTGCCTCTGACCATGAAAGGCTTATCTACGAGGGTTGGATTTTGTACGATACTGGTTATCGTGAAGCAGCAATAGCAAAAGCTGAAAATTCCCTTTCACTTCACAGATCGTTTGAAGCATTTTTCTTAAAAGCCTATATTCTATCTGAAACAACAACAGATCATGAATCTTCTGAATATGTTATCCAACTTCTTGAGGAAGCTCTCAGGTGCCCTTCTGATGCCCTTAGGAAAGGACAAGTAAGTCAGATTCTTGTACACGAATGTTAAATTTTCCAGTTGATTCGTGACCCAAAATATGGCTGCTGATGTATGTTATTTGTTTAGGCCTTAAGTAATTTGGCAAGTATCTATATAGATGTGGATAAACTAGATAATGCAGTCAATTGCTACATGAATGCCCTGAACATTAAGCATACACGAGCACATCAAGGTCTGGCTCGTGTATATCATCTCAAAAATCTGCGGAAAGCTGCATATGAAGAGATGACGAAGTTGATTGAGAAGGCTAGATATAATGCATCAGCTTATGAGAAACGTTCTGAATACTGCGACCGTGAACTGGCAAAAAGTGATCTGAGCATGGCAACTCGACTCGACCCTCTGAGGACCTATCCATATCGATACCGGGCTGCTGGTAAGTTTAGCTTCCCATTAATAGACTGTCAAGAAGTATGCGTGGTTAAAAAATAGAAACAATCATTCATATGCTACTTCTCTTTATTCCACCAGAATCTGGTACTTGCAATCAAAAGTTCAACAACATGATGCCAATCTCAAAATTCTATCCAATAATATGGTTTGTGAGTATCAGTTGAATAAATCTATGCTCAATTCTATGATTGTAGTTGTAGGGATCCATGATGATTATGTTGCACACATTATAATCACATTTTCCTATGGATGTTGCTGTTGATGTTGTATGAGTAATTAATTATATCATACAAATCCCTTGGGACTAAATATACTCTTATCTGCTTTATAAGACTGTACAATCTATATAGTATATTTCATCTGTACTTGTTTTCTTAATATATTAATTAATGTGCATTGTAGTCTTGATGGATGACCATAAGGAAGCTGAAGCCATAAACGAGCTCACGAAAGCCATAGCGTTCAAGCCAGATCTTCAGCTGCTTCATCTCCGTTCAGCATTCCTCGACTCAGTTGGCGATTATGCTTCCACAATTCGAGACTGTGAGGCAGCCCTTTGTCTCGACCCGAACCATACAAACACGCTTGAACTTTATCAAAAGGCACAAAAACGGGCAGAAGAACAATAAGAGAGAGAGAGATGGAAAGAAAGACATCAATTATGCCAATATCGTCTCTTGTGATTCTAGGAGTTTGTTATGTATCTCCTTCAAGCTTTTTTCTTTTCTTTTGTTTTTTGGGGGAAAAATGATTATGCTTGTATCACCACCACCTATGCTATCATGGCTTGATCTTACCAAGGATAGTCGCAATTTGTATATTGGGTGGGACAAAAGAAACACAGGAGAGAATGAAGTAGAACAATTTGGTTAATTTTGTTGCAAAGAGGAACGAGTTTACTGTTGTATTATCACAAATATTAATAATGTTTTAGAATTCATTTGGACGAAACAAATGCTCTCTAACCGATACAGTACTTACAAATACTGGAGTACGTTTTTCCTACTGCACACCAAACATATATCACGACCACCATTAAAACTTTGTTCTAAAACTTAGAAAAAAATTAAAGAAAAGAGGACTTTCTTAGGGTTTTGGATGTCAGTCTCTCGGGCAGGTCGAGTTGCTGCCCGTTAACTCACTCACTATTATAAGCAAGTCCCAACCCTTTCTCCTCCCGCTTATTCCTTCTATTCGAAATCATTCTCTCTTTCTCTCTCGTGCTCATACAGCCCAGCAACTTCTGTGTTTCTCTCATTAATGTTGTATCTACAGAATTGTTGAAAGATAACGAAACAAGTTTATAATTCAAATCTGAGGCCCTTAGAAGGACGAAACACGAGTGAAAAACCTAGCTGCTGGTGTGCAATTTCTACTTCTAATTAAGGTAAGCTTTTCTAATTTTTTCTTCTTGTTTAGATTTATACTTTTCAGCTCTGAGTTCATTGTTTGAGTTCATTTTAGTGTAATCGCTTATGTTATAGGTTTTAGGACCCCGATGATTTCCCCTTTTTATTTTGCAGTTTAGTTTATCTGTCTTTATTATATTATCGTTTCGATTTAGATTTCGGGTTGAGGCTTTATAGGTTGTCTAGGGGGTCTGTTATTAAGATCCGTTCATCGATGTGTTTGAATTTATGGTTAAGGGTTTGAGCTGCGGTCGAGCTTATGAGTTATCAGCAGAAATTAAGTTGTGCTGTAATTTCTAATGATTGAATAAGAACTTTTTTATTTTGTGATTTTGGTTTCATAGTGTCGGTATATTTTATTAAAGTCGTTAATTTTAATTGATTTTTAATTAATGTAGTTACTTAGGATGACTGTTTGAGTGTTGATTGTGAAAGTATCATAGGCTTACTATTGTAGTAATGGACCTTTTGCTCTATATCATCTTAGTAATCAATAATATAATTTTGTTCGATTTCACATTTTAATTTTTTCACACTTGTCTTAATACTTATCAGGATTATGATTTCCTGCACATATTGATGATACAATTACTGAGTGATAATTCTGGAACATTTTTCTTTTGCATAGGAAGAAATGTCTTTTGATATTACACAATATCTATTGGCTGCTCAGTCACCAGATGCAAAAGTTCGAAAGGATGCAGAGGCCATACTCTGTAAGTTTCGGGAAGAAAACTTGCCACAGTATCTCTTGTCATTGTCGGTTGAGCTGTCTAATGAAAGCAAGCCTATTGAGTCTCGTAGACTAGCTGGTATTGTGCTTAAGAATGACTTGGGTGCTAAGGGGACTCAAACAAAGGAGCAGCCTGTTCAACTATGGGTTCAAATCGACATTTCTTTTAAGTCCCAAATAAAGAGTTCTCTCTTAAACACCCTTGGATCTACTTTTCGTGAGGCCAGTCATACAGCTGCACAGGTTGTAGCTGAGATAGCTTCAATAGAAATCCCCCGAAAGGAGTGGCCCGAACTTGTTGCTTCACTACTTGCCAACATGACCAGACCAGATGGATCCCCATCCCTGAGACAAGCTACCCTCGAAACACTTGGTTATGTCTGTGAAGTAATATCTGATGAAGATCTTGTGCAAGATGAAGTAAATGCCGTTCTGACAGCAGTAGTTCAAGGAATGAACATATCTGAGGTAAACCCTGGAGTTCGGCTGGCTGCCACTAAAGCTTTGTATAATGCCCTTGAATTTGCTCGGACAAATTTCAACAATGAAATGGAGAGGAACTATATCATGAAGGTTGTGTGTGATGCTGCGTTGGCCACAGAGGCAGAGATTAGACAGGCTGCTTTTGAGTGTCTTGTCTCCATTGCCTCCACATACTATGAGGTGCTTGAACCTTACATGCAAAGGATCTTTGAGCTTACATCCAATGCAGTCAAAGGAGATGAGGAAGCTATTGCCCTTCAAGCGATAGAATTTTGGAGCTCTATTTGTGATGAAGAATTGGAGATTCAAGATTATGAGGTCCCTGAAATTGGGGATTCAAGTGTGGAGCACTCCCGGTTCATTGAAAAGGCTCTTTCCACTCTAGTACCTCTGCTGCTTGAATGCCTGCTTAAGCAGGATGAGGACCAAGATCAGGAGGATGGAACTTGGAATCTGGCTATGGCTGGTGGCACTTGTCTCGGCCTTGTTGCTAAAACTGTTGGGGATGCTGTTGTTCCTCTGGTGATGCCTTTCGTAGAGGCAAACATATCAAAGACCGATTGGAGGTCGCGTGAGGCAGCTACATATGCATTTGGCTCAATCCTTGAAGGTCCAAGCATTGAGAAGCTATCCCCAATGGTTAATGCTGGTTTAGAATTTCTCCTTAATGCAATGAATGATGACAATGGTCATGTAAAAGATACCACTGCATGGACCCTTAGTCGTATCTTTGAATTGCTGCACTCACCAGCTACCGGTTTCTCTGTGATTACCCCAGGTAACCTTCAGAGGATTTTGGGGGTCTTATTGGGTAGTATCAAAGATGCTCCACATGTCTCAGAGAAGGTCTGTGGCGCTATATATTTCCTTGCTCAGGGATACGAGGATGCAGGGCCGAGCTCTTCCCTGCTCACACCTTACCTTCCAGATATCTTGAGCAGCTTAATTAACACGGCAGAGCGAACTGATGGGAGTGACTCAAAACTCAGATCTTCTGCTTATGAAACCTTGAATGAGGTTGTTAGGTGTTCAAACTTTCCAGAGACATCTGATATAATAGTCAAGCTTCTCCCTGCTATCATGTCAAAGTTGGAACAAACTTTAAGTCTTCAAATTGTATCATCTGATGACCGGGAGAAGCAAGGAGATTTACAAGCCTCTCTTTGTGGCGTGCTTCAGGTTATTATTCAAAAATTGAGCAGCGCTGAGGAAACTAAGCCTATTATTATGCAGGTGGCTGACCAGATCATGATGCTTTTCCTAAGTGTTTTTGCTTGTCGTAGTACTACTGTTCATGAAGAAGCTATGTTGGCTATTGGTGCTCTTGCCTATGCCACTGGACCAGGTTTTGAGAAGTATATGCAAGAGTTCTACAAGTACCTAGAAATGGGTCTGCAAAATTTTGAGGAGTATCAGGTTTGTGCCATTTCAGTTGGAGTGGTTGGTGACATTTGTCGTGCTCTGGACGACAAGATCCTACCATATTGTGATGGGATCATGACACTCCTCCTTAAGGATTTGTCGAGTGGTGAGCTCCACCGTTCAGTTAAACCTCCCATATTCTCTTGCTTTGGTGACATTGCTCTTGCTATCGGGGAACACTTTGAGAAATATGTTGGTTATGCCTTGCCTATGATGCAAAGTGCATCAGAAGTCTGTGCTCAGATGGACTATAATGATGAGGAGCTGATAGATTACGGCAACCAGCTGAGACGCAGTATTTTTGAGGCATATTCTGGAATTCTTCAAGGATTCAAAAATTCTAAAGTTGAACTCATGCTACCTCATGCACCCCATCTCCTGCAGTTCATTGAATTGGTTGCGAAAGACGAGCAGAGGTATTTCCATCGATCTATATACATTTTGTTATCTATATGTTTATTTTCTCATTCTATATATTTTTACTATGTGCTCCTGTAACTGTGTTGCTCAGGGATACAACTGTGACTAAGGCGGCCGTGGCAGTTCAGGGTGACCTAGCAGATGCACTTGGTCCGAACGTAAAAATGCTGTTCAAAGATACTAAGTTTTGCTCAAATATGTTAGCTGAGTGTCTTCAGACAGATGATGAACAACTGAAATCAACAGCTATATGGACCCAAGAGATGATAAGGCGAGCCTTTTCTTGATTGGTTGCTAAGCATATTCCTCAACGGCTACTCTTTTTCTGATGAATTTGTGCTCCCCTTTTTCTTATTTTTGATTTTGGTAGGCTATATTGTCAGTATCCTCATAAGAATGAGGTCATGTTTTCTCGAGTCTTGTCTATGGCGGATGAAGAACTGAAATTATTGTATTTATCGGCTGATTATGACAAAATTTTGAACCTTGTATGCTTTTACTTGTACACCATGTTTACTTGAAGAGTAAGCATTTTGCTTTCCGGTGGGCGATGAGATGACTATAAAATTGCAATTCAAGTTCATTTTTTGTCCTTCCTTCCTTTCACTTTTGATTTGAGGAATGATTTGTGTTGTGCAGGCTTCATTCATTTTCTTGGCTTATTAATAATACCTCTTTCATATTTCTATTAGATTTGGAGGAATCTCTGATGTCAGCTTTGCCTTCAAGTGGTAAAATACTTACTTGTTCATAACACAAGAATGAGATAAATTATGGAACCAAACGCATCCTTGTATCATGGTTAAGAATTAGTATAAATTATGGAACCAAGAGATAAATTTACAGAGAGAGAGAAGAAGAAGAATATGAGAAGATGACGAATTCATTGAATGAAATGATTTAGCTGGATGGATTGTTGATCTATCTACCAGAGCCAAATGAATTAGTAGAAATAGGCCCTACGGTGGAAGTTGAATAATGATAAGATGTTGAACTAGTAGTATAGCTAGTTCCATCAGCCAGTCCTAACTCCAAAAATCTAGCTGTGACTTCATCAACTCTTCTCGAACCAGATGAGCTCAATCTCTCAAACAATGGCACAATCTCATCTCCATTCAAATACTTCATCACCTGCCTCATCCTAGGCCTCGATTCCGCCTTCGGATGCGAGCAAAGAAGGCCTAATCCCAGCACCAACTCCATCTCTTCAACCACATAAACTCCATTCAGCTTAGCATCAACTGCATCAAAAATCCTCCCCTTCTGCATACACTCCACCACCCAATCCACTAATATCACATTCTGACTAGATTCGTATACGACCGCAGCCCTCCCACATGCGATCTCAAGAAGCAGAATCCCATAAGCAAACACATCCGTGCCCGTTGATGCCTGCCCCGTTCTAGAGAGCTCCGGAGCAATGTAGCCTATGGTTCCCACAACATTGGTTGTGTGTGAGTTCTTCCCATGATCATACAATCTCGCAAGCCCAAAATCGCCTAATCTTGGATTCATATCGCCATCTATCAACACATTGCTCGACTTCACATCACGATGGATCACTACTTGCTCCCATTCCTCGTGCAGGTAGAGAAGGCCCGATGCGACCCCTTTGATTATGTTAAACCTCTGCTCCCAAGTCAATGTAGAGTTGGACTTGTAAAGCAGAGAGTCGAGGCTCCCATTAGAGACATAGTCGTAGACTAAAACAAGCTCGTTTTTGTGCTTGCACCATCCTTGAAGATTGACCAAGTTTTTCTGTCTCAGTTTCCCCAAACTCTCGATTTCTGCAGCGAATTCTCTCATGCCTTGCAATGCATTATTGCTCATGATCTTCTTAACAGCAACCTCACTTCCTGTGGTTGGCAAAACGCCTCTATAAACAGCTCCGAACCCCCCAACTCCGATTTTTTCGCTCTCTTTGAATCCCTTAGTCGCAGTGTAAAGCTCCTTATACCGGAATCTATGAGGAGCATCGACCTCCCAATCCTCGAGCACTTGAAACCTCATCTTTCTACGGTAAAGCACTATGGCTAGAAATAATGCTACCAAGAGGAAGAGCACAACTGAAAACGTGGCAATGAGTGCAGTTGTAATTTTAGCAGAAGTAGAAGAAGACGATGATGATGATGAGTTTGTAATTAGAACAGCAGCAAGCAGAGACTTGTTGAGGTGAGTAGCCTCCCCATTAAGGCAAAAGCTCCATCCTAGGATGTAATGGGAGCTGGATTCCTCCCCAGTTGAAGCAGAGAATCCAACATACATGTTCTGCAATAGAACCTCTGCCATATTATCAACAACCAAAGACAACAAAGGCTGAGGTGGCTTGTAATCAACATCCAAAGGAGCAACCGTGACATTAATTTGGTTGGTGAATCCATCAAAGTCAACCCATGCTTGAACCGGACCGCTGTGCTGCAATGAGAAATCCTCCTCCCTCTCCGAACTAGAACCCTCCGGAAGGTAGGAGGCCGGTTTGGCAGCGCGGGAGTCCATTCCGTTGATGTTGATCCCGACGTGATTCCCGCGAGAGTCTGATTTCTGGTTGAAGCCATTGACGGTGTCGAATTCCACCATGAGAATATGGTTAGAAGGGTTGCCATTGTTGGATTCGTTGAAAACGCCCATGAAGTGCCTGGGCGCGGCACCGGGGAAGTCGGGCAAGGGCGAGAGGGTGAAGGCTAGGCCGTAGCCGCCGAGGCTGGAGATGGAAGAAGGGATTATTTGGAAGACAAAGTGTGTGGTGAAGGAGGAGGCGTTGGCGTTGGCGTTTGAGATTGGGATTGAAGATGGATAGAATGCATGGCCCATCACAAATTTTGAAGTGTTGGTGAGCCCAAGTGCACCGCTGGGTTTCAACACACTTGCTCCTTCCAGATCAAGATTTGTGTCGTTGAATCCATGGAAGGTGAAGTTTGTGTTTGTGTTTGTGTTTGTGGATTCAGATATCAACAGAAAGTAGCACAAGATAAGGCAGATTTGGATTAAGGAAGTGGGAGCTGGATTAGACGACATTTGAATGAACTGAACAAGACAGAATTTACAAATGCATGAAGCTAGCTAGCTGCAATTGAGAATTCAGAAGAATTATTATAACTATTATATATGGATGGATGGGATTCGGATGAAGCAAAGCAAAGCAAAGCAAGCGTTTCATTTATTTGGTTTCCTTTTGTTTGGGAACATATACAACACAAGTGGTGGACTACTGACTTGGTAGAAAAGAAAATTAGAGTCCTACTATAGTTGAACAAGTCAAGAGTTGAAAGTCAACAACAATTAAGGGTGGACTAGTTACTGCATGTCTTTAAAATTATGGTGAGTAAATATTGTGGACTACATATTTTATTAAATTGATTAATTACTTAGAGATTAAGTGTTATTAGCTACTTTTATTTTCTCTACAGATCGACTACAAATTAATATTAAAAGTTCTTATGTCTGGGTCTCTCCTGTCATCTGTGTCTAGTCTGTGAGAGGTAGAGTTCGTTCCAACTTTCAAGTCATAATCAAGATTAGCTTTTTATATATATATATAAGCGATGGATCGAGCGTTTACTCCTAATATTTAAAGGGAAGCTAGCTAGCGTTTACTGAAACATATATATGCATATGACTATTGACTATTGTATATATAAAAAAAAGTAGGAGTACATATATATATGGCTCTAGCTAGGCTAGCTTTAAAACGGATCAACGTGTATCCTATCTCGATACATACATGTAATATACATGAATGTGATAATAATAATAATAAATATCTAAATCCAATACATATTCATTATTATTTGTTTAAATTATAAACTTCATCTGCCAAGGTTTGGGGGCCGCATTATATATGGACCACATGGAGATAATTGAGCAGAATTTATTTATTATTTTATGTGATCCATATATATACGCACCATATATATATATGTAATATGTTAATTAATTATTCGAAGGTTTCCACAATATGAAGCGTTGAAAGTCGAAAATAGACAACGGCCTCTGTATGAAAAACAAATTACTTAATAATAATAAAAGTACACTGTATCAATTACCATAAATATATACCACACATATATATAGTAACTACACACATATATATAGTAACTAAATGTTGACATGTTTCTTCAGCCACATTATATTAATTAATTAATATTGTTGTGCTTCTGTTGAACCCAATCAATTTAAGGTAATTAAAGTTGCTAATATTAATTTCAAGAATACAATACATAGTTTGTTTTGAGTAAATTATGGACTATATAGTTACTTTTGGAGTAGAGAAACTTGAAGGATATATATATATATATAGATGATGGTTATATAATAAAAATAGATATGTTTGTGTTAACTAAAAATAAATTTAAAATGAATATAATTAAATTATACTCTAATCAATAAACTCTAGTCAGAAAAAATAACAAATTTCATATTTTTAGGGATAAAATATTTTAAATAAGAATTAAAATGATTTAAAGGTCAAGATGTATACTATATAGAGAGAGAGAGAGTTTGATGTATATTCAATTTGAACAGTAGTTCTTAATTCTTATCTAGCACTTATTCTCCTTTGATTAATTTCATATATATTTATGCGCGTGTTGAAGAGTATGCAGCGTGTGCAGAAGTCTCTCTACTATATATATATATATATGTATATATATACACTTAATTTCATTTCTTAATTACAACTCTTAGTGGCGTCCAAATATTTGACCCTTGTACTCAATTACATCCACACCTATTTCCATTTTCCAGAATAAGATAAATATATTGGTATTGACCTTTAGTTATATTAATTAAGTCATCGCAAGGGTTAGATCAATCATTATTAACTTCTCAAGCGTTGTACCTACATGAGATGAAGTGTATATAGTATATATTTCGCTGTCCAATATTATTCGAAATGATTCGTTTGTTATTATTATTATTATTTGTATGGTTGGTTTCATATAGAAGGAAGAAGAGCTATTAATTTATGGTAATGGATGCCTTTAATTTGCTTATACATTAATATTCTTTGATCATCTAGCTATCTAGGATGAAGCTTTCAGTGTATGCTTCGCTTCAGCTGTCACAAATACGATACCATACCTGGATATATATATATATATATATACTGCATTAGTAAAAAGTAAAACTAAACAGCACTATATTCGAAGTTTCTTGAATATATCATGGAAAATATATATATTTATTTGATCATCTTAAGGAGCGCAAGCACTAGGCATCTTTTTTCCTTTATAAGCTCTGCAAACATAGCCGATGAAGTTCTGGAAATCCTGCATATATCCATCCGTGTAAGCATACTTAATTAGGTCGCACTGCATTCGTGTGTGTATATATATATATATGAGAGACAGAGAGACTGACTTCTTGAAGAGGAATACTGTTGACGGTTACCCATGGCACAAATCTGTGTGGAGGATTGAGCTTAGCCGTTTCATCAGCATATGCTTTCTCAAGCTACACACACACACACATATATATATAGTGTAGAAAAGTAAACATATTCACTATATAATTATTAAATAAGAAGCATTGATTAATCCAATTAAGTGTAGACTCACCTCAAAACCAAGACCATTGTTATAGCAATTATTGAGGGGCGTAGAATCCAAATTATTTGCACCAAAGCACGATCTCCATTGGCTGTGCTTCTCCATCAAATGCAGTCTCTCCACACAGTATATAAACTTGAAATGTGTCTCCTACAATTATATAATATTAAATCAAGAGGGAATTAATTAGAAGAAGAAAAAAAAAAGAAAGTAAATTAAAAGGGTGAATTGAAGGAATGAAATGCAGCAGACCAGTGTAGGCCACGTATTTATGGCGCAAGCTTCTACAACATTGAGACGACATTCATCCACACCATGCTGCAAAGCTATAGCAGCAGTACCATTGTTAGAAAAGGCAGGCTGCGGGCAGAGAGAGATAGAGATAGAGATAGAGATGATGAGATTGACCTGGCAAATCCAAGTATCGTTGGATTGAATATGAGTGTTGCCCCAAGGGACAAGCTTGAGATTAACAATGTTGATGAGATCTGTGTGAAAAATCTTGAGGAGACCATCGACGATGAAGCTGGCACAGTAGGGGCAGAGGGATTCGTAGTACACTACCAAATTCACCTTCTCTTGATCTTCGCCAACTGCTTCTGCTAACCAACAGCAACTTGCTACTGCTACAATACATATAAGCACCGCTACCTTTTCACACCCCATTCCTTTTTTTCCTTGTTCCAACTCCAACTAGCTAAGCTAAGCTACCTCAAAACCTTATAATGATGTGTTTCTCATGATTATAATTAGGAGGGAGGCGAGGCGAGGCGAGGGCCGTTGAGAGGAGAGTTGGTGAGTATATAATGAACATTAATTAATAGTTGTTTGTTGGTCTATGTATGTCTTGTATGGACTATCCTATCATATCATTTCATTTCATCTACTATATATTATCTCCAAGAACCATTCTTTTCTTTTCTGGTGACGACTTTAATTCAACCAAGCGGACTAGTACAATTTATTGCCATGCCAGGCCAAGCATTTATTTTCGTCCCCACTTGTATTGCCTCGCCTCCTATTTTACTATATAGCAGCTGTAGTTGGGGTAATATTTAGGCCTGGTATGTGTGTGAAGGAAATTAGTCCACCATTTTGATGGATGGGCCTGGGCCTGGGTCTGGGCCCTGGGCTGGATGGGAGGCCATTGCTAGCTAGCTAGGCAAGGCAACGCAAGGCATGCACTTCTTCTTTCTTGGGTGTATAATGGTCATTCACCTCACCGACCTCCTTGGGATTTGGGAACCTCACCCTTACATTAATTTAATTAATGCTTGTTTCCTCCTCTCCTCAAAAGAATAAACACTCACCCGTCCGCGGTGGGCATATCTTAATGCGTCCGCGGTTGATGTGGCATGCCACGTAGATAAATATTAAAATTTAAATATTTTTTTATTAATTATCACTTTCCGACTAGGGTTTATTGGTTAGGGTATAGTTTAATATTATTCAATAAATAATAATAATAAAAATAAAATTAATAAAAAAATGAAAAATATAGTGACTCGTATGATGATGTGTCAATGATGTGGCATTGCCACATCAACCGCGGGCGCATTAAGATGTGCCCACCGCGGGCGGTGGAGCGCTACTAACACAATGAATTATTAATGAAATAAAATAAAGGATTAAAGAGTGGAACATATTTGTTGGAATTGGAGTAACCGACTACTAATATTATTATTATTATATGGTAGCATCAATCAATCACGTGGCAGCAGGCCTCAGTGGCTTCTGCATTATCTTTTCTTTCCGTTATTATTCTTCAATTTTCACCTAGTATAGTACCTTAGTACATTAAACAACAGCAGCAGCAGCAGCTGCAGCTGATTACACGTGGAACTCTCTTCCAACTATTTAAACGATGGTATGTCCCACCCTCCCTCTGTACTCAACAAGAAAATAGTGTGTGAGAAGATGGAGAAAGGCATGACAGAAATGACGGACCTAGTATTCTCCGAGATAGAAGAAGGAAAAGAAATTAGTGCAGGAGAAGAAGAAGAAGAAGAAGAAGAAGAAGAAGAAGAAGAAGAAGAGAAGAAGGAAAAGAAGAGTTGTTCGAGTGGAATCATCAATAATTTGATCTCTAACTTGGTTGCTCCTCCTACTTGTAATTCAGCAGAAGCCAAAAATCAGAGTGAGTGGAGAGAAGAAGGAAGTGCCGCCAAGGTTGAGGACAGAGGCGGCGGAGGAGGCGGCGGCGGCGGTTTAATAGATAATATTGTCTCTCACTTGCCTGCGCCTCTCGATGGTAGTTTTTCTTCATTTTCTTTTTTAAGTATTAATTAATCATATTCATTACTGTGTGTTTAATTATATATGTGAGGAAATGAAATTACAGATGATGCAGCACCTGCCACGGAGGAGGCTTCTATTTTGATTCATTCCATTGTTCGTGATTAATTCTTTTTATCTTCATGTACTACTGTAGTTGTAGAACTCTCTAGTTGTTGGTATTCTCTAGTCTATTATATTCTTTACTTATGCTTGCATACACATTATTTTTAATTAAGTTGATGTTCGATTCACTTAATCAATCATATGTGTGAATTTAGTTCGTAGATGTTCGATTCCTAGCTAGGAATAGGAATAGGATCCAAACAATAATCTCACCTGGAAAAAGGATTAATAAGAAAAAACGGCGGTGGCCGTGGTGTCAGAGATCCTAGAAACACGACAGAGGAGCAACGCTTAAAATGAAGATCAAACTGTAACAAGTAGTGAAAAAAAGTAGTCCATGTGCAAAACACATGTCAAAAGTCCCCAATTTTACAGCTCTAAATATTGCAAGTGCATTTACATGATCCAGTGCCAGTGTAAATCATGCACACATTGTATTTCAGATCCTTGGCTCTGACTGGCCTAAACACCCCAGAGGAATGCTATGATACCACACTAAATGAAATATCAAAGAAACACCATTTAACAAGTTCATAGTTGAGGTTTCTTGCCTTTGAGCAAGTATCTTGTTTTTGACACAGATACTTGCTTCAATTCTCTTTTAAAACAATGGCCTAGGCAAAACATGTGTTTCTTGTGTTTTCCAACCTTAATTTGAGAGAGATTACATATAGGCGGACATTGTATCAGAAAAAAGAAAAAGTTGAGATCATTGTTAAACATGCTGAGAATTCCTTTTCAATGTAAGAATTGCATTAGAAAAAAAAAAAATGTGTTGAGAAGAGAGAAAGCTGTTAGGTTAGTTAAACATGCCCAACAAAACGAGGTTAACCAAATTCATTGGGAGAACTTCCAATGTTCCTTTTCCCCAATGTCACCTGGTCATCAATATTATCAGCATCCATTAGTTTATTGCTAATAGACATGAATTCCTTCAGCTTCGTGTAGATAAGCAGCTCCTTTTCAACAAATTGCTCCACTTGGTTGCATGCTATCTCCATGAGTTGATTGTTTCCATTTCCATTTATCTTGTTGGTCAAGGGAAACCTTTGATTTGTATCCCACGCTGGAAGATTCTTTTGTAATGGGATACCTGGAGCAACCGCTAAAGAGGAGAGTTGAGACAACAACCTGCTTGCTTGAGCATGATCCAACTCAAACCGGAAATGACTTTGTCCATAATAGTTGTCAATGATGAGTAGCTTAAAAACTTTCTCTGGAAGGGGTTGACACTGCAAGCGGAAGCGTATTTGAACCTTAATGTGAAAATAGAAAGATTATACTCAAAATATGAAAAAATATGGTAGAGCAATGAGATATGATGAGATTCTCATATAAGTATAACACCTGAGCTGGATACTTGTATGGTCTGAACCATCTATTGTCCAAGCATATGGATCAATATTCTTCCATAGTGTTTTTTGTGCAACCAAATATGACACCTCCAAGCTGGTTTTTGCTCAAGTTTCTTGTTCCCCATCTTCCATTAAATGCCATTGGAAAATCTTCTATACTATAGGCAAAAATCAGATGAAGATCAAATTCCAGCTGATCAATACTAAATCGCTAAAGCTATCAAACTAATATATTAAGAGTGGAGATTGCAAATCAGTAACTCATTATGCATACATAAGGAACATCAATTGGATCTAGAAGTGAGTGTCTAATAACATATGGAAATAGCCAGAATTCAATACATGCAAACCCATTGAAGAATGCTTATCAATTTATTTAAGAAAAAAAAAAAACTTAACAATCAACCAATCCACAATATACTGCATTCACATACATTACTTGAAATTTACAATCTCTTATATTATCTCCGGCATGAGATCACATAAGAGAGAGAGAGAGTATGTATGTGTGTATGTATGGCATGGAAAAATGTAGAACACATGAATACCTTGGAGTTAAAAGAAGTTGCACCTCGAAATGGAGTGGTGGTTATTTAATTTATGGTGTGTTGAGTTTGATTTAGAGTCGATGGAATGAGAGCTGTCTATAAACTATCAATTTCAATGATTTTGGATTGTCCTGATTAAATTTTGAATGTTATAATAACATGTATAGGTTAGGTAGAGAGAGTTGAGAATGTTGGCTTGGCAAGTGCTTGTAAGTTTTGGAAAAGTTGTAGACACAAATTTCTAGGCAATGAGTCCAATCCAATCACTACATTTGATTATTTATTAGAAGAGGAATTGATACGCAAATTTTGTGGAGATTTCCAAATAGACAAACGGTACAAAAACAAGAAGGCTGTGAAAATGTGACACAAAGAGGTTCACTAGTAATACTAGTACTGTTATGATGTTGAGGGGAAAATTTTCCAAATAGACAAACGGTACAAAAACCAAAGCTTCTGCAACCTCATCACTGCGGCCTTCTTCTTCGAGTATTTTTCATGTATCAAATAAAATATAAAAATTGGAATATAATATTTTTTGGTTAAGATAATTAAAAAATGTATGTGGACTATATATTAAATTATAAAGTGATCACAAAAATATATATATTATTTAAATTTATGTGTAATAAAAAAGAAACGGTTAATGTTACTCGTAAAAAAAAAAACGAATGATCTTAGTTACGGAGAGACTAGTAGGTTTGTGAATTGGTAGTGTGTGGGACCCATAGACAGGTCATCATTTGAAAACCGTCCCTGTCGGTCATGCGTTGGAATTGTATTGAAGTACTTAACACTGGTGCTACTTGTGAAGCCGCAAAGCAGCAGCAGCAGCTCCCTCCACTTCAACATTTTCCGTTCGTGGGGACTATAACGCCGCCGTCGCATTTTTCCGCTTATATTCATATTTAAATAACCAATTTGTCACGTCCTTGCTTTCTTCTCTGTAACTCAAAGGTATGCTTTTCTTCAAATCCTAACCTAACCTAACCCAATCTTGACCAACCGACCTTTGTATCTTGTTTAATTTTCGTTTTATCTTTCCAATTTAGACTGCTGTGCTGCTTTAGGACTTCGCTGCTTATTATAGATAACGTTTCCCATTGTTATTAGGGCTTTTCCTTTTGTCTTTTTGGAGGACTTCTTCTTGTCATGTTCTTAAGCAGTACCTGGTAGCTGACAGTTTTCCTTAGTTTCCCCTTTCTCGTCGTTGCTTTGCTTGTTCCTGTACTTGTGTATCCTTTATAGTGTATATGTTTTTTGTTTTGTTTCATTGTAATTAGGCTAGCTAAATAGTTAGGGTTAAAGGAAAGAAATTGTAATTAGCGTATTCCTTGCTGTTATTGACTGTAGCTAAGCTGACGCAAAAGCAGCCATGGGGTCTGAAGTTTGTGCGGGTGAAGCAAGGAATGAAGAAATTGGAAATTGTAATTTTACTTTTAAAGCAGGTGATGGTGATGGTGATGAGGAAAGTAAGAATGTGGCAAGGCCAGGGCCTCTGACTCCACAGGAGAAGCATAATTTGTCATCCCCACCATGGGGCAATAATGAGAATGCAAGCTTATTAGAGACCCCAAAAGAGATGTTGTTCGACTCGTTTGCACAAGCTTCTGACAAATTCTTGCTTGCTCCGCACCACAGAAAATACATACAAGAATCGCGCAACCATGTCGTTCGACGCCTCAACTTCTTCACCAGATATTCAAGTGAGCATGCGATGGAACTGGAGACCTCCTCGGCCTCCAATTGGTATTGCCAAGAAGAAGAAGAAGAGCGTTTGTTTGAGATTGTATATGGCACTATCATGGATGCCATCTTGGCAGAGCAACAACAGGGCAAAGAAACGCCTAAATCTTCATTATTTCTGAATGGGATCTTCGCCGACACCTGCCCTGCACCGCCTATTAAATCCACAAGAAAGCACAACAGATTCATCGACAAGGAAATATGCAAAAAGCTTGCGTTCTAACATGTCATTTACAACTTACCCCTTATTATGTACTACTAGTAGTATATTCTAATTCCACTTATAGTAGGATTGTTTGTTCATTATTAACATATTCTTTCCTCCAGGAACAACTAATTTGGCTTTCTCCACCGAAAACAAGAAAAGCAATCAATCATCAATTTTGATCAAAATTGTGAAAACTTTCTCCATCCATCCTGTTTTGCTACATTTAAACCATGGCATAATATTTTGCTAAGATGCTTATCAAAATTTCAGTATTCCGTTGTTTGCTACATGTCATGGTGATATCATTTTGTTCTACATCTGCTAGTGCTTGCTACCCAGCAGTTCAAATAAAATGAAGAAAATTACAGAAAGCATCAGCAATTTATTGTGACTTTCAGAGTATCAACTCACCAAGTCTTCTGCACCTGAAAAGCTTACTTTCCAGAGTCCTTAACAGTTAATCAATCTCCAGTCACAAAAGCTTTCTCTTCATAATATCTTCTTTCACTCTCGGCTTTTCTCTCATTTCGTTTCTGCAAGCATCGCTTTGATCAATTACTTTGTCCAGCAAACTCAAACCAACTTTGCATAAAATGAGCATAAGAGATTTGAACTCATTCAACTCCAATGAACAATTCGAGAAGTGAAACCTGATATGCATCATGATTTGATACGATCCTCTTGATTATTGTGCTAGTCGTAATATCTAGAGGACTTTCCAATAGCTTAAACATACCCATACTGATTGGAACATCATATGGGTTCTCTTTCTCCTACAAAGAAACCGGTGTAAAGTTACCACTTCGTACTTACAGATCTTTGAGAGGTGTAGTATCCACACACCATATCTTTTACAAGTGTACCTTCTGAAAATCATTATCTTCAGAAACAGATCCGTGCACAACCAAAGATATATTGAAAGTCGTAATCTGCAGCAATAGGAACTAGAAATCAAATGGAAACCATAGGTGCGGTGACAACACGATTGTCTGATCTCAACCATATAAGTTGATACATATCAAAACATTACTCCAGCATATAATCCATGAAATATTTTTTTTTACTAGAACTGAACCTAGTCAGAATAAAGAGGCTACCAAAGTTGATATGCGTTAAATTTAACATAAATCACTGTTATAGCTTACTTAGGAGGTAATCGGTATGATTAGGCTTGTCAATGGGTGGGTTTTACCCGGACCGGAATCGGAATCGGAACCGGTCAAAACCCGCTCATTTTAAAGTTATGGTTCCGGTTCTGGTTCCGGTTCTAGACCCGTACAAACCCGCTTATGGTCGGTCCAGACCCGACCCGTAAGGTACGGTTCCGGTTCTAGTCCGGTCCGGCCCGATCATTTTTTTTAATTTTTTTTTCTTCAATTTTTTTTATCTTAAAAAAATAATATTTTATAATATCTCATGTTAAATCCTTAATCGTAGACGAACACTCCATACGTCCTAATTCAATAATAAATGTACTCAAACAATAAACACATATAAGTCATAAAATAATTATGATATTTAAGTGATTTTTTAATAATGGTTAAATAAAATAAAAGTGAAGTTTCATTACTAAATATTTTATATTTAATTAATTTATTTATAATCCGGATTCGTTTTAACGAATTGGTGACTAAAATAATTATATAAATAAAACATAGCAAGACCCATGGGTAACTCATACCCAATAATACCAATGGGTATTCTCCCGGACCGAAACCATTAATATTTTAATTAACGGTCTGGGTCCGGGTCTGGATCCGATATTCAACGGTCCGGTTCCGGTTCTAGAACCGTATTTAATTTAATAGTTCCGGTCTGGGTTTTACCCACCCATTGACAAGCCTAGGTATGATGAAATGAAAAAAAGGAATGAAATCATAATTCTTATGTTCATTACGCTTCTACGATTGGTATTTCTATGGAATGATATTGCCATTCCTAATGAAATCCTTATTGCCACAGGAGAGGGAATAACCGGTTCAGCCATCCCATTCCTACCCAATTCCATTAATTCATATCAATCACCTCCTTAGTTTTATAGAAGACATCATGCTTAGAAATATGAAGAGCAAACATGTGCAATCAGTACATGTTCAGTACAATTTCCACGTTAAATCAATACAATTTTTTCCTCCATACTGAAACGAAGAGGAAGCATTTGTTCCTGGTCAGCATTCCATCACGTTGGGAGTGTAATTCAGAGAAGCAAGGATGCAATCAAAAATTTAATATACAGAAATGCAAGTGTCAATTGAGATGGACTTGGCATTAGATCAATTCTTTTTAATTTGACAAATCTGAAGAACTTTTAGTAGTTTAAAAACTCGTAGATTAACCTTTAAATCGGTAGTAATGCACCTGAAAAGCAAAATGTTAAAGTATATTCTCCAAATAACATGGAGACCTTTTTGCTGATTCAGAACCTGAATGGTGTCAACTTCTTTTCCAACACCGAAGGAGGCACACAGCCTTTTAACCAAAGAAGTAAATGGTCAACACAATAAAGTTAAATAATTACGTTAATGTGGGTGCCAACTGTTTGTTATCAACCACATTCTATGTTTTCTCACTAGCTCTTTACCTCTTACAAGACTTTTCATGATGCAAGTCAAGGAAAAATGTATTCATGCAGATAACTATAGTGTAAATTGTTAATCCATACGTACCATATCTTTCGACACCTCCATAGGGGCACCAATTATAACCTCGTCCACATATCGACAAGCCAATACACTCAAGCTTCTTTCATGAAGATTCATAATTGGACGGTGTTGTCCTCTTTTTGCACTACAACAGAAAGACATAAATTTTACTCAAATTATTTGACCCTACAGGGCAGACAATGATTATTGCATATTTTCAACTCAGTCCTAAATCTCATAGCATTAATTATTCAGCAAGTTCTCTTTGAAACCAAGAAACAAACAGCCCTGAAGTGCAATTTTCCATTTTGAACAGCTTCACCCAGAAACAAAGCTTCACTAAGTATATCATTGCTCACTATCTATTGCATCAGAGAGAATTGTGAACATAAAAGGTTTTATAAATAGTAACGGCTAGGAGTGAGCAAATTGGTACCGGTTCTCGATTCTAACCGGAACCGTCGGTTCTTTTGGAACCTAGAACCGATATTTTCGGTTCTGGTACTGGAACCGGTTGTCTTCTTCATCATATATTCAGGTATCGGTTCTAACCGGAACCGATTGGTTAGAACCTAAAGAACCGGAAATTTAACTTCAATTTCAATTTCCAATTTAATAGCCTACGTCCCTAATTTTTCCCCAATTTCACCCTACACCCAACTTCACAACTTGATCTCTCAGCTCTCTCGCTCTCGCTCGACATTCACGCAGTCAAGCTTCACACACACCTTTTCTCAGCTCCGCCAAGCAGTGCCTCCGCCAAGCAGTGCCTGCGCCTTCCTGGCAGCCTGCCCAACCCCCAGCCCAATTCTCAGACGTCCGACGCACCAACCAACGCCTCCACAGTCCACCTTGACCTGGCAGTGCCTCCGCCTGAAGCCAACTGCCCAACAGCGCCCCCGCCTGACGGCAACTGTCCGGCAGCGCCTCCACCTTCCCGGAGCACCAATTCCCTGCAAATCTTGAATCTCATCTAGTCTTTGTGAAGATTAAGCTAGAAGCTGCATGAAGGAACGAGAAGAAGAAAGCCAGATTGAGCCAGATCATGGACCAGATTGAATGGCCAGATCGACATGAAGCTGCATAAAATAACGAGGCTTAGCTAGAGTTTACTAGAAAGCGTGTCTTTCTTCTTTTACGTTTTTTATTAGCTGTACCACATCCTAGTCAGCATTTTCCTAGCCACTAGTATAAATACATGTGTAGGTAGTTATTCTAACTGATTTGGTTAGATTCTCTTTCACATCAAATAAACACTATTTTTCTCTCTCCTTTATCACCTTCTTCGTTTGCTTTTCTCTCTTTCACCATGAATCTGCAATCACAAACTTCACATGGTATCAGAGCTTGTAGAGTGTATAAGCCCACGCGTCTCTTTATCATTTTTTTTGTTCCGTTGTGTTTTGTTAAATCTCTTCTATAAGAAATGGTTCGAGCAAATGGAAAGGAGGTTGCTGCTTTCAATGTTGATGACAATAGCAGTCCTTTCTACATTCATGCAAGTGACAATCCTGGAGATGTGATTGTAAATCAACAGCTCAATTCTTCTAACTACATCAACTGGTCAAGGTCTATAGTTACAGCTCTTCAAGCGAAGAATAAACTTGGTTTCATTGATGGTTCCACATTGAAGCCAACTGAGCTTGATGCTCAATATGGAGCGTGGCACAGGTGCAACAGTATGGTGGTCTCTTGGCAAAGGAATTCAGTGGTTCCTGAAATTGCTTCAAGCATCATGTACATTGCAGTTGCTTCTCAAATCTGGTCCGATCTTCATGATCGCTTCTCTCAGGCTGATTTAGCTAGGGTTTTTCAACTTAAACAGAAGTTGATGAACCACAAGCAAGGATCCATGGATGTCAGTGGCTATTACACTAGTCTTCGCACTATATGAGATGAATATAGAGAATTGCAGCCTTT
The DNA here is from genome assembly GCA_026898415.1 of Leonotis leonurus. NCBI lineage: Eukaryota > Viridiplantae > Streptophyta > Magnoliopsida > Lamiales > Lamiaceae > Leonotis > Leonotis leonurus. The sequence goes on from JAPKLX010000007.1 coordinate 6,294,003, forward strand.
GAATTGGTGCAACTGTGGATTGTGTTGTTGTGATGGAGGAAAGAAGTGGAATGATCATCAATCTCAGGATTGTGCTCTTTACTTCTTAGAAGGACTGAATTCTAACTATGTACAGTTACGTACTCAACTCTTATTTGTTGTTCCTTTTCCTCATGTTTCTAGAATTTTAGCTTTAGCATCTCAAGAGGAACGCCAAAGGAAAATTGATGGATGTCATGTCAATGATTTATCTTCTGTATCCAGTGAGCTTCCTAGTGCAGTTGTTATGACCTGCAGGTCGTGGAAAAGGAAAGTTTCTCTGCACTCATTGTGGGAAAACAAGATGTTATGAGTTGCATGGTTATCCACCAGGTTTCAACTATGGAAGAGGAAGGTCTCAATCTTCTAATGAAAGATCTAATCATACTGATATGTTTGATCACAAGTCTGTGAACTGTGTTGATGATGTTGCTGTTAATATTCAACCAAACACATAAGTGGATTTCTCTGATGAGCAGTGTATGAAATTTATCTCTTTCATTCAGAATAAGATGACTACAAAAGGAGCAGGTTCAACAGCCACTTCCTCTTATCCTTCCAGTCCTCATCTTCACATTTACCTCTAGCCTACTGGGGAGTATGTGTTCTTGCAACTTCCTATATTATAAACAAATTGCCTTCTTCAGTTCTTCCTCATAATGTTACTCCATTCTACCTCATGTTTCATAAACTCCTTACAATCATCTTCGTATCATTGGTTGTTTATGTTACGTCTCAACCCTTGTGAGAGATAGAGACAAGTTTTCTCCAAGAGCTTCAAAGTGTGTATTTCTTGGATATCCTTCTGGATATAAAGGATATAAGGTCCTAAATCTTGAGAACAATGTTGTTTATATTAGTAAAAATGTGGTGTTTCACGAAGATATGTTCCCTTTCTCTCATTTACCCTCTTCTGACTTTACTTTCAACCATAATCCCTCACATTCTTCTTCCACTCCTCATACTGATTCTCAGCCTTCACTAAACACTACCTCAGATTCTTCTATTCCAACTCAAAGCCTATATCACCTATCTGTACTTCCAAACCTCCTGTTCTTTCTTCTAGAGGAGGTAGAATCATTCATAAACCTCAATACCTTGATGACTATCAATGCAATTCTCTCGTTGCATCTTCTACATCACAACCTATACAATCTATTCTATCCTTTAATAAGCTTGCACCCTCATATTTGGCCTCCATTGCTTCTGTGACTGCTGTACGTGAACCTGCTACCTATTCTCAAGCTGCAAAGTATCAAGAGTGGAGGTTGGCTATGAAAGATGAACTTGATGCCTTAGTCAAGAACAAAACATGGATACCGACTACTTTGCCACCAAATAAGAACACCATTGGTTGTAAGTGAGTTTATAGAGTAAAGTTCAATGCAGATGGAAGTATAGAAAGGTATAAGGGTCGCTTGGTTGCCAAAGGGTATACTCAACAGGCAGATGTTGATTACTTAGATACCTTCTCACCTGTTGCAAAGCTGACTACCGTAAAACTTTTACTTGCACTATCAGCAATCAAAGGTTGGTCCTTATGTCACTTAGATGTTAACAATGCGTTTCTTAATGGTGATTTAAGGGAGGATATTTATATGGATGTTCCTCATGGACTTATTGGCAAGGAGGAGTTTGTACCAACTGATACAGTTTGCAAGCTCATAAAATCACTTTATGGATTAAAACAAGCAAGCAGGCAATGGTACTTGAAGTTATCACAAGCTTTAGCAGTCTTTGGTATGTACCAATCAGTCAATGATCATTCTTACCAAAAAGTATAGCAATGGAACTTTTGTGGCATTAGTTGTATACGTTAATGATATGTTGCTTACAAGTAATTCACAACAGGCTATGGTTGATTTCAAAGCTTTCCTTGGTAGTTGTTTTAAATACAAAGATTTAGGAAAACCTAAATATTTCTTTGGTATATAGATTGCAAGGAATCAGACTAAGTTCTTTATCTCTCAAAGAAAATATGCTATTGACATTGTTACTAATGTTGGTTTGCAAGGCTGTAAAGCTTGTTCCACGCCTATGGATGCAGGAAAGCAATTGAAGCAAGATGAAGGAATAAGGTAGAAAGATCCTGCCATCTAGAGAAGATTAATTGGAAGGCTGCTATACTTGTGTATTACTAGACTTGATATAACTTTGTTGTCCATAATCTAAGTCAATATTTGGCTAATTCTTGTGAAGGACATATGCAGGCAGCTGAGAGAGTACTAAAGTATTTGAAAGGCACGATAGGGCATGAGCTTTTCTACTCTAACACTTCCAAGATAGAGCTTAGCATGTTTTGTGATACAGATTGAGCAGCATGTCTAATTCTGCTTATTGTTCATTCTTGGGAACTTCTTTGATTTCCTGGAAGTCCAAGAAACAACCAACAGTGTCCAGGTCATGACTGAAGATGAGTACAGGTCTATGGCTTTAGCTACATGTGAAATCGTTTGGATACTTGGTTTGTTGGATGATTTTGGCATTGAGGTTAAGAAAGTTACTCCACTATATTGTAACAATCAAGCAACAATATATATCAGTTCTAATCCGGTGTTTCACGAAAGAACAAAGCACATCAAGATTGATTGTCATATGGTTAGAGAGAAATTCATTTCAGGAACTATCATGCCTCTTCACGTTAAGAGTGTTCATCAACTTGCAAATGTTCTTACCAAGCCATTAACTTCTCCTATCTTTAATGATATACTGAGCAAGATGAATTTTACAAATGTGTTTAATTCATCTTGAGGGGGAGTGTGAAGATTAAGCTAAAGTTGCATGAAGGAACGAGAAGAAGAAAGCCAGATCGAGATACCAGATCATGGACCAGATTGAATGACCAGATCAAGGGACCAGATCGACATGAAGCTGCAAGAAATAACAAGGCTTAGCTAGAGTTTACTAGAAAGCACGTTTTTCTTCTCTTACGTTCTTATTAGTAGTACCACATCCCAGTCAGCATTTTCCTAGCCACTAGTATATTCTAACTGATTTGGTTAGATTCTCTTTCACATGAAATAAACACTACTTTTCTCTCTCTCACTGTTATCATCTTCTTTGTTTGCTTTTCTCTCTTTCACCATGAATCTGCAATCACAAACTTCACAGTCTTGATATGTCGGTTAATTTTCGTTCTTGAATATGTAATGAACATTTATTGAACTGAATGTTGATTCTGAATCTGATAATGAGAGAAGGGTGCGCAATCATGCTTGGATATGGGTAATTTACATTCTCTACTATTCTTAAAAATTATCCTTTAACATTAATAATAGGAATATTATTTTTTAAATTCGACTCCAATCAGTACTAACCGGAACCGAACCGGTTCTTCGGGTAACCGGTTCCAGTATTTTGCTTATTTTCGGTTCGGATATCCGAATTTTCAGTTCCGGGTACCGGGAACCGAACTGATTAGCAACCCTAGTAACGGCTCATTATGGTCTTATACATGTCTAAAGCATCACGAGTTACAACCTGTTCCAGGTAAGTTTGAAATAAGAGCATCTCTGTAAGCCAATAATTTTCTAGCTCTCTTAAAAGTGCTCATCTATGAATAAGGTCAGACTAGGATACAGCAGTTCTCACAGGCATAATTTAAAACATTTTAACTAAATTATAAGTAGCAACTCATATTATTGAAAATGAAAGTCACCTGAAAGAAATAAGGATTTTTTACCTAACATTGTGATCAGTATGGATGCCAACAAGAAGAAAATCACCAAGCCCTCGCGCAAGCCTGAGTATCTGTACATAACAACAAATAAAATAATTAATTAGCACATAATGTTAATAGAATTTACAAACAGTAGTAATTGATTAGTAACGTATTTGACAAAGACTGCAACACGAGACTAAAATACTTGCCAATGTAATTAAACCAAATGTGCATATATAGATATTAAAATCTTAATTGAAACCTACATTCTAGACCACACTCCTGTGAAATCATCCGAAATTCTGAATCAACAAATATATCTACTAAAACAAAATAAAATCATCACGCACCTCCACATGTCCAGCATGGAAAAGATCAAATGCACCATCTATGTAAATTATACGAGCATCAGGTCCAGGCCCCTAAAAGAGATGCAAACACAAATTTACATAGTTAGTTGATATTTTTATTATCAAAATTGAAAATGGAAGCAGCATGAAGAAACATGAGTCCTGGCATGCTGATTGAAAATAATCATTATCCCGTCCGTCCATATGAAAAAAGACCAGAAAAATTCTTTGGTTATGGTACAATGTAATTAGGAAAAGGCAAACTTGTTATGGGAATAAAAAACTGATCTGATCCAGACAAGATTAGTTATAGATATGCATGTGGTGACTCCATTATTTGATTCTGAAGTGCAATGACCCAAGTTATAGATTCATGATCAAATGGCAAAACATAACGCAAAACTACCAGGGAAATATAACTCTCTTTTTACAAGGTTTTTTGCTTGATTCTAAGAAATTTATGTTCAGCGCCTAAGTTTTTGCAATAATTCCATAACACTCGCCCATGACGTTTCCTTGGTTCCATTCCATCTAGCAAAGCAAGAAACTAATCGAACTGCGTACTAATTATCCTTGAAGATGTGGCTAAGAGATAACTCAGCCATTAATTTATATTCAAGACAAGAGATCAATGCAGTTAGTACAATAGAGAAGGGAGGGTAGTAAAATGAAATGAACTCTAAGTACTTGATAAAATCTTAGTATAGCTAAAAGGAATATATTAACTATTATGATAAGCTATGAAACTTCCATTCTTAACTTAACACACATGCCTTGCCATTCGAGAATTGGACAATTCTACGCGATGTAGGAAGAAAATGAGATATCCGTGTCTCACTACCACCAGAGACACCATCTTCAGATTTGTTGCTACGGCCATGGCTGAATTGTCGTTGCAGAGTTGAGCGGCCATTGCTGAACTGTCGTTGCAGAGATGAGTGGTTATGGCTGTCCCCAGTTGTCCTCTCTCTCACACATAGAAGCATACGACCTAGTAAACAAATATTTAAACAATGAATCTCTATTGTTTTATGTTCAAAGGCGTTTGTTTACCATAATATATAAGCAATAACAGAAAGAAGCATGTAAACCCAAACTCTGCATCTCATCCTGCATTTTATGAAAATCTATGATGTAATTATTGAACCTACATACATTCAAGCAAACAGAAGCGACAGGCTTGAGAGAGATAAAGCAGCATATTCGTATCACATACAGGTAACTGAAACAAGAGTTGCAAGTACAAACCAACAATGTCAGTGCTGGAGACCCCTTCAGTGCGCTTGATCTGTTTATAACGGCCAACCTTCTTGGCAAGGGCATAGGCATCAGTCCCATCTGGAAGAACGCAAGGGTCATCCCCATGAATAATGTAATCAATGTTGTACTCATCAAAAAGGTTTCTCATGAACTCTTCGGTGATAGCATAGGGAGCATCAGGGATGATTTCATCCACCCATTTGACACCACTAACCATGATCATCCTAAGGCAGAAAAGCAGAAAAAGGTTAAGATGTGGCAACCACATACAAGGAATGTTGTATATGTATTGGTTGAAGAAAGTGTACGTACCTCTCGTCAAGAGGATTGACAGGAGGACCCTTGTTGGCAATGATTTCGGCATCGCTAACAACACCAACGACCAATTGGTCGCCGAGAGCTCGGGCCTGACGGAGGGCATTGCAGTGGCCGTAATGCATCATGTCGAAGCAGCCGTCCATGTACACCCTAATTGGCCTCTTCTTCTTACTAATGCGCGGCAAAGCAAGCCGCCGGAAACCCAGCAGCGACAGCCAAATTACAAGTCCTCCGATCAACCATGACGCTGCTATCCGCTGGGGGCTCCCCCCTTCCCAACCCATTTCCTCCTACCGCTCGCTCGTTTGCTCTCTCTCCCCCCAATCTAACTCCAGGTATATAATAGTATGTTCACATGAATCAATAAATTTGAAAACACAATCTACAAAAAATCTTATCGATATATTATGTCGGTCAGCGACGAATCAACCCAATTGCACCTATCGTGTTCAATTTCTTACTGTTTCTGAAAGGGAGGAATGAATAGAATAGGAGGATGCTTGCTTCTTTTTTCTTAGGTTATGCTTTTCTGTCTTGCTCAGGCTCAGGGCTGCTTGCAATGCAACCCATTTGCGTATTTACGTGTACCTCTCTCTACATCATCTATCTTTTCATTTTTCACTTTTTTCTTTTCTAACGTACTACTTATTAAAAGTCTACTACATGCGATGCGTTTTAACTATTTTATCCCTTCTAAGCTTGTTGAATTACGCATGCATCTCCATTTTTTTTTTATCGATCTAATTATTTTCCTGATTTAAATATATATATATATATATATATATCTTATGCCACAATATATGCAATGCATAAGCATAACTTCGCGTATAACTCTTGTTGTACAAAAAGAAACAGCATACAAGTCAAAATCATTTATTTGCAAAACATTTTCAATAATTTAACTTGAGATATTTTCAATCAATCACATATAGTATCACTATATAGATGATTCCCGTCATGTTAGATTAGACTTTTAAGAATATAAAATCCAAATTGTATAAATTTATTGTCTTTAAATGTACATGCCTAGGCAGTAGGACCAAAGTATCACGCATGCACTTCTTTAAATAACTATTAACAAGTAGAATATCAAACTATTATATATTTAGGTTTTGGGAATTTTTAAACAACAGATATGTCCGGCAATTTTACATGTTTGGTGGAAGGAGTGAAGAATGAAAGAGCGTAGAAACTATAGGAACCCAAAACATTATGATATACATACATCTTCTGAGGCCTTACCTAACCCAGCATGCTGCAGGGAGCAATTCGGGTTGGAACGACAGCCAACACCAATTCCGACTGCCCCAGAAAACCTATGATGCCCCGATAATCAGGAATACATGTAACAAATGGACTTCTGCCACTGCATAGGAGCTTAGGTGTTGAAGACGACAATGAAGAAGACACTTCATAACTACAATTAGATTGTAGAGGTTCCAGTGTCTCAACCACACCACTCATTAATGGTCTAGCTTTTGGGTTTTGGCTCAGACAATAGAACGCCAAACTGCAAGCTTTCTGGGCTTCCCTTACCGAATACTGATTCTCTAATATAGGTAAGGTAGGGTATATGATTTGCAGCATTTTCCTCTTGTCATTCTTTGCTTGGCCTCGTCTTGTCTACAGATTTTCTTCCCGTCAATAGCTCTAGAAGAACTACCCCAAAGCTGCAGACATCACTCCCCTATGCATCTCATGTGTAGTTTTATTAGATAAGAGCCAAGCATACATCTTCATAACTATAAATACTTAATTTCATGGCATGGAAAATAAGTGAACGTGCATAAGGGCTAATCCACATAGACAAGTAACAGGAAGCAATTTGTAGAAGTTAACTGTTTAGTTACTATATTAAGAGAACATGTATATCAAACAAACAGGGATGAATAATTAGAAATCACAGATTTCATATATTGGTATAATATGGTTTAATATCCAATGAGTGCTCGCTTGAGAAGGTGACGGTGGCTTGAAGAGCAAATCTTATCTATGTACAAATGCAGCAAATTCTACTAGACTAATCTGAAAGAACTTTGATACTTCATTTTCCATTTAGGAGAAGATGATCATTCCCCATACCTGACAATTTTCCTTAATATATATATAAAATTAGTAAGACAAAATAGAGACATGTGCCATGGAGTAAAGTGCTTTCCTTTATCAAAATTATAGTGTTCAATTTCATGACTATAAAGGGAACCCCATTGAGAGATGCAAATAGATGAGACAGCCCATGGCATTTTACTGTAATGAAGCCAAGGGATCCGCATGGCATGTAAAAAAGAAAAATAAAGAAACATAAACACATCCAAAGAGAAGCCACCATGAGTAGAAGAGTAATCATTCTCATTTCTCAAAATAAACAAAATCTAACTAAACTCAATATTATGATTTTGACTGTCAAAAAATCTAATTAATAGGAACAAGTCCATCCAGTAGTGACATCAAGAGCAAAGGCAAGCATTTAAAAAACCATAATTGTTTCTGCACAGTGTATTCCTTCACCAATTGTAGCTTTTATATACAATAAAATCTGATAGGAGTTTAGAAACCGAGCAAACAATCATCTGAAGTCTTCAGTTACTGCAGTTAATAACAGTCAAGAAACCAAGCTTCACGCCCCTAGTGTTGAGATGAAAAACTGCTTTTTTGAATACGAATATCTTATTAAACAGATTTTGAAGTACCAATCATGACATATTCAGGCGCAGCATAGCCATAGGTGTCCCCATTACTCGAGTAGATACATGAGTCTCATCACCTTGCGGCCCTGCTTAAATCAGAAAGCTTGGCCATATAATCCTGCAGTAAAGAGAAATTGCATAAACCAAAAGGATGTAGAAACAAGCTTGGCGCAACATGAATAGGTTATCTAGATTCCATTTAAAAGAGAGATAAAAGAAAGATATATAGAGATTGAGAGAATGAAAATGATGAGAGAGAGAAAAATTTCATTTAAATAGATTAGATTATTGAATTTTAACAAAATAAATTATGAATTTTATTTTTTTAATTTAAATTTGATTTTATAAATTATTATTAGAATTTTTTTCTGATTAATTTATGCATTTATAAAATTTGCTAGTGTTAAGTTTTGTTTTTATATAAATATAAATTATTATTTATTAGAGAGTGTGAATATGTGAGAGATAGAGAAAATTTTCATTTTATTAGATTATTAGATTTTAACAAAATAAATGATGAATTTTAATTTTTATAGTTTAACCTTGATTTTATATAAATATAATTAGAATATTTTCAGATTAAGTTATGAATTTATAAAAATTTATTGTGTTAAGTTATGTTTTTATATAAATTACTATTTGTTTGAAAATGTAACTAAAATAGATAATTCAAGAACAAATTATAATTAATCATGCAATTAAAAATCTTATAACCAAAACTAGAACTAATTTCATAATCAATTTTTTATAGGAATATTCATTAGGCCCAGCCCATTGTTTTAAGCCCAAAACATTTTAAAGTGTAAAATTATAAACATAAAATTCCAAAATTTTCAGTAAATTAACAGCCCAGACGCGTGGCATACGTGTGGCACCAGCGTGGCTGCCGCGTGGCTCCCGCGTGACTGCCGCGTGGCGCCCGCGTGGCTCCCGCGTGGTGCCCGCGTGGCTCCCGCGTGGCGCCCGCGTGGCTGCCGCGTGGCGCCCGCGTGGCGCCCGCGTGGCGCCCGCGTGGCTGCCGCAAGGCGCCCGCGTGGCGCCCGCGTGGCTCCAGCGTGGCTGCCTCTTGGCTGCCGCTTGGCGCCCGCGTGGCTACCACATGGCTGCCTTGTGGCTGGCGTGGCGTCCGCGTCGGGCTCCCGTGGCTGCCGCGTGTCGTACGTGTGTTTCGTGCACAGAGCCAAAACTTCAAACGGAAATAACTTTTTTTTCGGACTTCCGATTGTGGCGATTTTTTTTTTGATTTTGGGTATCTCGAGAAGATCTATGCAGTTGAAACAGCCGAAGGCAGTTTTGCCTCCTCAATTTTCGAAAAGACCCCTCCTTCCGCGCGGGCCTTTGGGAAAAATTGGGGCTTTTAGTACCGGCCGAAGGCCGGGTGAGTCTGGGTTCGGACGGAAAAAACGGCGCTCAAAAACGTCGAGTTTTGAGAGAGTTATGATTTTTCGAACGAAATGTGTCGAAGTTGGGATGAGGCAGCGCGGAGCCGAATCAGGCCTCCAAAATTTGAGGTTAGCAGCCCGTTTCTACGGAGGATTTCCTTGTAATGCGTGCTAGCACGGGATCGTGTCCCGTACCGTTGCGACGCCTGCACTGTCTATTTTCCAACCACCGTGCCCGATCGAAAAATCGTGAAGTTTGGAGAGAGCTACGATGCTATGAAATATGAGGAAAAAAAAACCTCATAGAGACCAACCTAGGAATAAGTCTAGGACTTAGCCATTTTTGGCCAAGTTCTACACAATATTTCTGCTGAATCCGTCGACTTCTCATAATAAACTGGTTTTACTGGTTGCGAATTTGTGTATTTATCATACACCGTTGGAAAGCCTACGGAGTCTAGTTTCCAACAAAAAAAACGGTACGCGAAAATTACAACTGTGGAGAGAGTTATAGTGCTACGAACGAAGGCTGCCGGACTGCAGCAGGATTACGTAAAACAGCCAACTTCCACGATTAAACTGCTTTAATTGGTAGATTTATATGGTTCGTTTACTATACCAATGGAAAGCTTATTGAGTCTAGTTTCCAACAAAAAAACGGGGAACGAAAATATTGAATTTGGAGAGAGTTATGATCATCCGAACCAAGGCTGCCTGAATGCAATATGCATACGGGAATTTAAAGATATGCATATTTTTTCATCAATTTCCCAACTATTGGCTTCCAAATTCATTGATGAATGAAGTGTAATCAATATTTACACATTATGATTTTTGCCATTCACCATTTTCATACGTATGTTGTGAACATTAACACTAATCCACAATCCTACCCAACTAAACCCTAAATCATGCCAATAGAGCATCAAATTATTTCTCAATGGATTATGAACAACACTTGCACATTATGATTATTTTACTCAACTAGTAATATATATAAGTTGTGATGAGTTTATTCATGAACAATATATTTGTTAGGCCATCATGTGTAAATGTGTTTTTGATTGTGAAAAAGGTTAATGACTACCTATTAGGTGCCATTAGATATACTTAATTAGCTTATTTCTACCTATCCATTGTTGTAGGTTTCAAACACTTATCGAAGTATTTATCTTAATCTAAGTAGTTTTATCTCATCACTCGATCTCTATCTCTCATTATTTGTATACTTCCGATTTACACATTATGTTTATTTTATTCACCATTTTCATACTTTTGTTGATATGTTTAACATTAATCCACAATCTACAAAACTAAAATAGCTAGAATCATGGCAGTATAGCAACAAATTATTGAAGTGTAACGAAGATTGACATATTATGATTATTTGATTCACCAATTTGGTACTTATCATTTTAGTTGTGTGGTTGGTGGACTATTGTTAGTGGTTTAAACATAAGTACCAAATTGGTGAATCAAATTTTTTTTTTTTGTAGGGTTTAGGGTTTGTTGGAAACTAGACTCCGTAGGCTTTCCAACGGTGTATGATAGGTCCACTCATTCGCAACCAATAAAACCAGTTAATTATATGAAACAGACGACTTCAGCAGCAGAGGCTGTGTAAAAGGTGAAAAAATTTACTAAGTCCTAGCCTTAGGCCTAGGTTGGTCTCCATGAGCTTCTTTTTTTCTCACATTTCATAGCATCGTAGCTCTCTCCAAACTTGACGATTTTTCGATCGGGCACGGTGGTTGGAAAATAGACACTGCAGGCTTCGCAGCGGTACGGGACACGATCCCTCGCCCGCACGCACTACAAAGAAATCCTCCGTAAAAACGGACAGCTGACCTCAGATTTCGGAGGCCTGATTTGGCTCCGCGCTGCCTCATCCCAACTCCGCCACACTTTGTTCGAAAAATCATAACTCTCTCAAAACTCGACGTTTTCGAGCGCCGTTTTTTTTGTCCGAACCCAGATTCGGCCGGCCTTCGGCCGGTACTAAAAGCCCCAAATTTTCTCAAGGGCCGAACGGCAGATTTTGCAAAAATCGCCGGAACGGCGCGCGTTGAAGGAGGCCAAAACTTCAAACGGACGTAACTTTCGATCCGGAAGCCCGATCGAGGCGATTTTTTTTTGAAATCGGGTATCTCGAGAAGATCTATGCAGCCCGAAACAGCCTGTGGCGGTTTCGCTTTCCCGATTTTCGAAAAGACCCCTCCTTTCGATAGTAATTTCAGTTTTTACGAAAAACGAAGCCGACGACGCGTTTTCAAACGCCAATTTGGAGGCCTTCCCGGGGTCCTTTTTCGAAAAATTTTGCGGGGATCTACTCCTCCCGACTTCAATTTCGTTTTTCCGTAGGTCTCGTTTTAAAAAAGGCAAGTTTGACTTTCCTTGTTTTAGGAATAAGTACCTATTTTAATGCTTATTAATTCAAAGTAAGCTAGCCAGCTCATTGGCTAGAGGCATCGCCTGCGCATTACAGGGTCAGAGTATCAACGCCTAACAAATGCGAATTTCAATTAATATTTTTTTTAACTGTTTTTTTGTAAAGTGTTTTATAAGAAATTTCGAGGATCGTGACGTGCGCCGCCCTCGGGGTTAACTGTCGAGACTCGGTAAGGGAATTGTGACGTGCCACGTCTAGGACAAATGTGGCACTGACCGAAAACCTATGTTTAATACATTACCTTATTCTTTTTGCCATTTAGTTAGCGATAACCGAATCGAGAATGCTTCTTCCTATTACTTTAAAATACATTTCACTCCAATCTTACGAATCATTTCAAGTCTACGCACACTTTAATATACATCAAACAATATTTTTAACCACATTTTGAGTATTATAAAATCCACCAAAAATATATTCACTTACCCATTCCTAATACATCTACATGCTGATTATCACATTTTGAAAATAAACTACCACAAAATAAGAAGCCGCAGTAGAAGAAGCAAAGCACACGAACATCCAGATGAATTTTTTTTTTTTTTTAGGGTTTAGGGTTTTTTTTTTTTTTTTTTTAATCAAAACACCCCGGAGGGTGGGGAGTTAGGCAGACTCCCAACCTGTATATAAAAACTCAAAGAGGAATGTCAATACATGATGTTGGGCCCAAAAGTGACCCAATATCCAAATCATGAGCAACATATAAACATAGGAAGGATACAACCAAGGCCCAAACAGGCGGGCGGGCATCAATCACCAAAGATGAAGAAAAAAGAAAAACCAAGAACATAAACATGAAGAACTATCGAAAGCGGAATCTAAAGTTAGGATAACCATGCTGGTCCATCCTAACTAGAGCCAAAAGGTATCTCGGGGCAGTAAGTCGATCATAAATCACCAAGCCCGGGGTCTGGGTCCCCCTCCGGGCCAAGAAGTCCGCAGCTCGGTTCCCCTCTCTATGAATGTGTGAGAAGCGAAACTCAAGCTGCTGAAGAATGAGTCTGATCTCCGTCACAGTATGACGCAAGTGAGCTGCTCCAAGTCTCCCCAACGTAACTCTCTCCAAACTTGTTATTTTCTAGCGCCATTTTTTTGTTGGAAACTATACTCCGTAGGCTTTCCAACGGTATATGATACATCCACACATTGGCAACCAATTAAGGCAGTTTATTAGGTGAAAGCGGACAGATACAACAACAAACGTGCTGTGTAAATTGTTCAAAAATTGCTAAGCCCTTGATTTATGCCTAGGTAGGTCTCTATGAGATGCTTTTTTCTCATATTTCATAGCATTGTAACTCTATCCAAACTTCACGTTTTTTCGATCGGACTCTGCGGATGGAAAATAGACAATGTAGGCTTCCCAACGGAACGGGACACAACCACTCGCTCACACACATTACAAAAATATCATCCGAAGAAACGGACATTTCACCTGAATTTCAGGAAGCTTGAATCAGCTCCGCGTAACCTCATTGCAATTCTACCACATTTCATTCAAAAAATCATAACTCTCTCAAAACTCGACGTTTTCGAGCGTCGTTTTTTTGTCCAAACCCAGACTCGCCCGGCTTTCAGCCGGTATAAAAAGCCCCAATTTTTCTTAAACTCCGAAAAGTAGATTTTTCAAAAATCGCCGAAACGGCTCACGTTGAAAGATGCCAAAACTTCAAACGGATGTAACTTTTGATCCAGACGTCCGATCGAGGCGATTTTTTTTTTGTGGGAAGTCTTGTAAATAATTATGATTGAAAGCATGCTTCCTTAATTTAAACATATAATTTATGAAGTCTTGTATGCATGAGTTGTCTTGTTGGTTTATTGGTACAGGAGGTAGCCTTTGTAAAAAATGGTCAAGGTATCAAATCCTTATGCTTTTTATTTTTGCTTAATTTTCATTTTTTATAATATGCTTTAAAAAATATGTTTTCTACTTGGGGTGTACCGTTCCCGTGTCAGGGCCGGGTGATGTGGGGAAGTCGGCAGTGGCGCGCTCCGTTTATCTATCGGGTGATGCGGGAACATCGGGAGTGGCGCGCACCTTTTCTCAGCCAGGTGATGCAGGGACGTCGGGATTGGCACACGCCATGTCTCGGTGGAGTGGCGCGTGCCGTTTATCTCGTTTGGGTGATGTAGTGTGGTCAGGAGTAGAGCGCGCCGTGTCTCGGTCGGGTGATGCCTTGAAACATCGGGGCGCGTGTCGTGTCGTGCCGAGATACTAAGCGAAATGAACTGAAATAAGCCCCTAATCAGAGTAGCGATCCGAGATACAAGGCGATCCTCATGATGAGCAACGCCTGTGCGACACTCCGTGCAATGCCTTGACCCGAGCCATGACGCACCCCGTCCTGTGCCACACTCCATTCGTGCCCCGATCCGGCCTAGTGCCCCGATTCGGCCGTGTGCCGCGCCCCGGCCGAAACTTAGGGCATGGCGCTCGTCTCCGGCAGTCTCAACACCCCCGCACCGCTCGGGCGCATGGCGTGTGCCACTCTCGGCGGCCTCGTTTTTACATGCGGAGACCTGACGAATGACTCATATAAAGCAAGGCAAACAAAATATGACAAAAATTAAGGTTTCTCAATAAATATTCATCAAAACAAGCACAAAATCATAGAATAATCCACGATTTTGATGCTGATGTAGTATTTAATTTCGTTTGACCTCTCTATTCCAGACTAACAAGAGACCTTAACACAAATTAACATGCAAGTACGTATATAAACCAGAGCAAGAAAAGGAAAAAATTGGAAACTGAAACCAAAGCGAAAAGAATTAAGATACGGTGTGGGGCACATTGAGCACTGTTTGCTGCTGGCATGAGTTAGCAGTTAGCGCGCTCGAGCTGGGCGAGTTCCTCACCACTTGGGGCGAATCAGTTAGCGCGCGCCGGGCAGTTCCTCACCGCTTGGGGCGGCGCACCCTCCGGGGGGTTATCGGAACTTGCCGCGGTTCACTCCGAGTGTGGTCTACAGTTGGCTCGAACCACGACCTAAAACATGCGATAATATTGCCACATGCTCTTATCCGCCATTGTTCATCAGCAAAGGTTACATTCATAGCTATCAAAACTGAATATATTATGAAGGTGGGAATATAATTCGTAAAGGAGGGAGGCTTACTTTTAGGAGTGATGAGATTACAAGATTGATATGTAGAAAACAAAAATACAAAAGACTAAGAGAGGCTTATGTAATTTTGGAGAGAGGGACGCAAGCCACACGTAAAATACTGCTATGCGCAGTGCATTGCCATTGAATGGAAAATATACTTAATTAATGGACGAGTCATTGCAAATTTTTATACATATTATTTCATACCCATTACAAAATATGTTTCCATATAAAATTATTCAATAATAGGCAACCATTAAAATATTATATCTCGTTCCATTGTAACACATGTTAGGCTTGATTAGAGGATCTCATTCGTTTATTAAGGGTCGGCTGATTGAAAATTTTGATACCTATTCTTTCATACCAATTAAAAAACATGTTACTTTATATATAAACATGGTAAGAATCTTATAGTATTTTAAACATGGAATCATTCCTATGTGTTGGGTTTTGAACGGTGGAAATAAGAACAATAACAATAACAGGTAGAATAGAACACAGGAATTACGTGGTTCGGCTCAAAATCAAGCCTACGTCCACGGGAGAACAGAGAACAATTCACTAATTTCTAAATCGTAAAGAGGTTACAGAGATTACAATGAAGAACACTCAAGGATTTACTCTCTTTCTTTCCCCTCGTGTATCACTCTCCCTCTCTCTCTAGAAATTTACAAGTGAATATGAAATTGCAAAAACTAGAGTCTTCAATCACTGAGCTTCGAGCTATATATAAGACACGAGCAAAAGTCTCATGGAAATCACTAGAAAGATGTAGATGGCAATTCCTGAACATTCCAGATTGATTCCGTTAGATGCAACTAACTCCCGTACAATCCAGATGATTCCTGCCACTCACTGCCACATCTTGTTGTAACAAACTCCAACAAATTCTGACAGCTGGATTCGACCGTTAGAAACGGTTAAAACCCTTTCTAGAACCCCCGGGAACATTCCCACTAACAACAGATCGATGTACAGAAAACCCAGAACAGATCGTTATTGAGCAGCAAGAGATTGCCTATTAACGATCTGTTTCACCAAAACTTCACCACAGCGAGCTGCTCTTGTTAAACATCAACGAGCTGTTTGAGAATGGCTTTACAACGATCTGTCTTTCACCAAACGATCTGCTCCACAAGCATTTTGATGCAGCGGGCTGCTTCCGCTAAAACCACAGCAGCGGGCTGCTCCCGCTGCTAGTGAGCGATCTGTTCCACTATCTGCTCAGCAACAGATAGTTAATCATTCTGCTCCACTATCTGCTCAGCAACAGATAGTTAATCATTCTGCTCCACTATCTGCTCAACAACAGATAGTAAGCTTTTACCAACTACTAGCTGTTCACCACCAGCAATCAATCTGCTCTTCAACAGAACGATCTGTTTGGACTTTAACCAAAACGATCTGTTCACCACCAATACTTCAAACTCAACTTCAGCTCATGTGATCACAACTCTCAACACTATGCTATTCATGTAATAATCTTATATTGTAATATTTTACATTCAATAAGTAAATAAAACAAATCAAGATGGTTACAATCATCTATATTTGGTATATACATAACACTCACCGTGCATATATATATGATATGATATGATATTTATTCCAAATATTTGTTAAAAACAAAAAATTAAATAACAGAGTTCGAAGACAGGACAAATGAAATGTAAACTGACACCACAACCAACTGGGCTACGATATTTGTTCGATGAGATAATATATATATGGATTAACAATGTATACGAATATATAGCCGTTGAGTTCCAATGCCCATCTCGCGCGAAGTGCCGTGCCACACCACGTCCCAGCGTCGCTAGCCGTTGCCCCTCGGTCGCGCAAATGCGTGGATGGGCCCGCGACACGTCCAGCGACCACGCATGCTCACGCGGCACATCCCTCGGCCGCGCCGAGCGCCCGGGGCATGTCCCGCTGCTCCCTTCGCTCGACACACGTTCCGGCCCAGTTCTACTGCCTCACGTTATCCTGCCCTGCATAGGGTGGAAGATGTTTCTGCAAAGGCAGTTGAGGATTGTGTTATTGGAAGCATTGAAGTAGTGCAAATGCATTAAATGTAGTAAAATTAGAAGAGCAGTTTCTTTATAGTTTTTAGGGTTAGCATGGATTCTGTTATCCTCCGTTATGTGGCCTTCGTTACTTCGTTCTCTGGCCTGTACGTCTATCCATTCTTCCCGTTACATTGCCTCATACGTGCACTCAGGCTCGGACTCCACAGATTGGTATTCAAAGCCGGGTAGTAGCTCCGGTTGTTCAAGCATGGCAGGGGTTCAAGCGGGGTCGCACAAATGCGTAGATGGTCCCGCGCCACTTACAGCGGCAACGCCATGCGCGCGCGGCACATCCCTCGGCCCCGCCGTGCGCCCGAGCCACGTCCCTCTGTTCCCTTCCCTTGACACACGTCCCGACCCATTGCTGGTGCCTCACGTTCTCCTGCACTGCCAACGCGTGCCTCAAGTCCCCAGGCCCCGCGCTCGCTGCCTCGACCCGCCCACGGGAGTGCTTCTTGCATGTTATATTAATCATCCCCTTTGCTTTCATGCATGCATGCATGCATGCATAAATGCATTATATGTACCAACATAAATTCATTTCATGCATGCGTGCATTGCATGCATACTCGGCTTCGAAGAACACTACCTTGTTCCATTTTCAAATATAATAAATACTCAAGTAAATGAATTTCATGTTTAACTATAGGCATCATGTTTACTAATGTACGAGTAGTGTATGTAAGTTATATCCGTTAATTTACCCTAAACCCTATTATAAATTCTAACACGTAAGCTAGATCTTAAATCCTAAAATAAACTCTAAATAATAAAGTAAATCTTAATACGCAATCTAAACCTTACACCCTATTATAAACCCTAACGCATAAGCTAAACCCTAAATCCTAAAATAAATAATAAACCCTAAAGTAAACCATAATATGTAAGCTAAACCCTAAATTAGACCTTAAACCCTCTTATGAACCCTAATATGTAAGCTAAACCCTAACTTAATTAAACACTAAACCGTAAAATTAATCAAAAATTCTAAAGTAAACCCTAATACGTAAGCTAAACTTCAAATTAAATCCTAAACCCTATTATAAACCATAATACGTAAGTTAAACCCTAAACCCTAAATTAAAGAATAAAACCTTAAAGTCAAAATAATTTAAAATTAAATTTATTTCAGTTTACCAAGTTAATATTTTTAGAATTAATCACGTACTAATTATTTTTTCAAAATAAAAAATAAAATAAATACTAAACCCTAAATTAAATCCTACTACATAAGCTAAACCCTAAATCCTATTATAAACGTTAATACGTAAGCTAAACCCTAAATTAAAAAATAATATGTAAGCTAAACCACAAATTAAACCCTACTATATAAGCTAAACCCTATTATAAACCCTAATTTTCAAGATAAACCCTAAATTCTAAAATAAATCCCAAAGTTTGTATATCTAGTTTATGAAGTGTATAATGTTCAAGTTAACTTGTTGGTCTAATGGCATGCAGTATGAGGTTTGGTTTGAGAGTGTCTGAGTTCGATTACACATAATGTTAAATTTTTACTACTCTTACTCTTTTTTCATTAAGTATTACTTCAACCGTTTGATCTAGAATGTTTGGTTGTTAATTCTTTATATATCTAAATTATATATATATAAACGAATCTATTAAACCCTAATAGGGAAGCTAAAAATTATTCTATAAATCCTAAAGTCTAAAATATTAAATTAAATATAAATTTATTTCGCACGCCATTTATCCAATGCCAAGATCCAAATTAAAACATAAACCCTAATATAAACCGTAATACGTAAATTAAACCCTAAATCCTAAAATAAATTCTAAACTCTAAATTAAATCCTAATACATAAGCTAAACCCTAAATTAAGCAGTAAACTCTATTATAAACTCTAATACATAAGCAAAACACTAAAATAAATTCTAAATCTTAAAGTAAACCATAAATCCTAAAGTCTAAAAAAAATAAAAATTAATTTTGATTTAACAATTAATTATTGAAATATTTTATTATTGTTACAATTAAGGATGCAATTATTATTTTCTGAAATATCTAAAGTTTCGTCACAATATATTACGAAATGTTCAAATATGAGGACTCGTTATGATATTACTATTTGCATTATATGAGAATTAATTAAACGCTAAACCTTATTATAAACACTAATACATAAGCTACACTCTTAAATCCAAAATCCTAAATTAAACCAAAAACCCTTAATCTAACCCCTAAATTAAACCCTACTAGATTCTCAACCCTAAAATAAAAAGTAAGATAAACCATAATTTAAACCCTACTCCCTATTATAAACTCTCTTACTGCACTTATCCATGTGCAGTCCAAGTCATGAATTTTCTCAAGGGAAAACACTAAGTGAACGTGAAGATTTGGGTGGTAGTTCTACTACTATACTACTACGTCCAGCGGCCCCGCATGCAAACAGGCACATCCCTCGGCCCCGCTGCGCGTCCCGCTGCTCCCTTTGCTTGCCTCACGTCCAGGCCCAGTGCTGGTGCCTAACGTCCTCCGGCACTGCCCGCGTGTGCCCCATGTCCCCATGCCCCGCGTGCTAGCTACTTCCCGCGGCCTTCGCCACGAGCGCGGCCCCTTGCATATTATACGAATCATCATCTTTGCGTTCATGCATGCATGTATGCATCAATACATTATATGTATCATCCTCAATATATTTCAATTCATTTCATGCATGCATGCATAAATACATTCATTCAGTATTCTTTCATTGGCCTACTTCCACGAAATAATATATACGTATAAATGCTTACTATAAAATAATTTCCACAGATGTAATAAATTATACGTATATATGGAGCGTGGCCTTCGAGAGTTGCATGCGACATGCGCCGGTCAGGTCGAGGA